>OX578278.1:86880433-87197989 GCA_951217055.1 Gerris lacustris | reverse complement strand
AAAATCATTTATGTGTACGAAATAGGACACGATGAAGCTATGTGCCACACTAATTGGTAGATGTTTTATTAGAATACATTTGGTGGCGTTAGCTTAGCATTAACAAATCATTTCGAGGAGAATTGTCACCGCCGTCAAGGCACTAATCGATTATATATATGATATATATTATTATATATACGTGGTATCTATAATTGATTCATGATATTATGTTGAATCGTAGACAGGTGTTAATTATTATTGATCAATACATTCTATTACATATTTATAGAAACGTCAGTATAACAAGGTAATGGTACCTTTATCTGACTCCGAGAATCTAAAGTGACGATAATTTGATCATTATCATGTGCAGAGACGTGCTGATCGCCTTCCATCCTGATCTTAGCACGTCACAAACGATCTTTCCACTATCGCACTAAGAAATCACGTAATAGACAACGCGTCGCACTAAGAGACATCAAGACTTACGCACCGACCCGGACTGTCGCCGGGAGTCGACTGAAGGAATCAGCGCCAGCGTTAAGGTGATCTCCATTCATCCGTACGTTGAAGCGATCTGGCCTCTCCCCTCCACCCCAGTACAAGATAGTCCAACCAATACATCTGAGATTCCTTTTATACCTCTACTTCTTACGCCAACGTGCCTTCAACGCCGGCCCTATCACAACAATCATCTACAACCAATAACAATTAAACAGGAGTTTCGCTACATCTGTCCACGTTGAAGAACTACAATATCTTCGTTATTGTTTATTCACGTATTTAAAAAGTCTAAAAAAGGCATTGCAATAACAGAAACGTGAAATGATTAAAACAGAGAGACGTGGGAAATATAATAATATAGACGATTTACCTTTGCTATAAAAGGAGTTTTGACGAAGGAACAAAAAACAATGATTTTACAAAAGGAATAAAACAATATTTTACCGAAGTTACAATTTGTACAAGTTACGACTTTAAAATACTACCGATGGCACCCCTGTTACTTATTCGCTGTAATGTATCATATTGTTGAATAATATTTAAAAAATATAATAAATTTATTTATGTTATTCCTATTCTTTTATTTATTTATTTTATAAGCAAGAAATAATTTCCTTATTTTAGAAATAATAAAATTATAAGCATACTAAATATACTTCGATGCATATTTTTTGCCGCCCATATAACCTCTTAGTCGGTATCTTTATTTAAATGTTGTATCATTTTTATTTGTAATGTATAATTTTCTCCGTTAATTGTAATACAATTTTTAGTTTCAAATAACAGAAAGTAATTTTTTTTAGGAGAATATAAAAAATACGTAAATTAAATACCTTTGATGATCAACAATTACTGATTAACATATTTATGTAAATCAGCAATTAATGATATATGTATTAGATGGCTGAAGAGGTGTAATAAAAAGACGTAATTACTTGAACAAATAAGACATTTCGATCCTATCAGAGGTCATCCTCTGTCATAATTTTATCTATCTGCAAATACAATTATCAATATAATTAACCAATTTTCACAATTCATTTTTTTTATTTATATTCTTTATTTTACTATAAAAAATGTTTCAAAATAAATAACGTGTAATTGTGTAATAATAAAATTAGGACAGAGAATGGCCTTGGATAGGGTCGAAACGTCTCATTTGTTTAGAAATTACATCTTTTAATTACACCTCTTCAGCCATCTAATTCGTATATATCAATAATTTCAAGGGTGTATCATATTAAATTATTACAAATAATTTAATTAATTGTTTTTATCAGAATTTAAGCTCAAAAAATGCAACTATATTTTATTTCAACGTTAAAAAACTATATATAAATATACATAATTACAGATTCTAATTCTCTTTAAATTCTAAAATAGATTAAAAAGAAAAATATAATTTGATAGAATTATTACAATAATAGTCCTGGAAATAGCTTGCAAAGAAGTGTGTGACTAACATCAAGCTAGAAATTTGTGTATAAGAAAATCTTGTTGTGCCTTGTAAGAATATGTGGTCGGCTAAATTCGTCTGTCATTAGCTTGGCAATAGGCATTTGAAAAAAATCACAGGGAAGTACTTGCGCCCAAGTACTTTTTAGGGTTTTGTAGAAGATTAAGCATGCCCGTTATGTAATTATGATTTTATTCTTCGATCTCAAGGGTCCGGGTTCGATCCCCCGGGGGGCCACAATGTTTTTCATAGGTAATAACGACTAGAAAAATTCATTTTTTCAAACCATTTCCATCGCTTCACCATAAGGTATAACCATAAATTATTTCGAAATTTTAGGACTACCCGTTATATAGTGGTTGGGGTGGGGGAAATTTTTGGGGGTATATTTTGACTTATAAAATTAATAAAGAATGAAAAATTTAAAAAAGCAAATATATATTTGAATCCTACTCTTCACCAGCTTTCATATGATACCCAACTCAAAATTTTAAAAAAATAAAATTTTTGGCGCACTTCAAATTTTCGCGCACAAAATTAGCAATTTTTTAAAATTTGGGATGAACTCCCGGAATTTTCATCGCTCCACAATAAGGCATTAGCATGAATTATTTCAAAATTTTAGGACCAGCCGAAGTATAGTGGTTGGGGGGGGGGGATTTTTTTTGGGTATATTTTGATTTTTTTACCCAATAAGGAATGCAAAATTTACAAAAACATATATATATTTGCGTCCTACTCTTCAGCAGCTTTCATTTGATACCCCACTCGAAAATTAAAAAAAAAAAAAATTTTTGAGTTTACAACATTTTTGCGAATTGCGCATGCGCATATTTAATTTTGAACATCTGTATATTTTTCCTGCGGTTGGGTCAAAAAGTTACACCAGTATTTCAAATTTCAGCTCTTTAGCTTAAACGGTTCGGGCCCTATGAACCAAAGAGCGACGGACAGACGGACACATCACCCTCGGCATAAGGGTTTTGAGAAGAATCTACAAAACCCTAAAAACAAACCGGTGGAGAGCGGCCATGTCCCGCCTTTTTTGGTGGACAATGTGATTTTCATGAACCTGAGTACTAACTTAGTTAGTAGACCAAAAATCAAGTTAATTGTACTTCGTCGCTTAATAGGTGACCTCTTTGATTTGGAGTAATATTTGAATAAATAACCTATCAAGTGACAAACTAACATCAACTTGATTTTTGGTCGACTAACTAATGTGGTATTAGTATCATGTAAATCAAATTGTCCACCAAAATGGGCCGGACATAGCCGCTTTCCACAGGTTTGTTTTAAAGACACTAAAAGATTTACTTATACACAATTCTAGCTTGATGTTAGTCACACACTTTTTTGCACGCTATCATTTGGATTTATACTGGACTTACTTTATACGTACTTATACGTTACTTTACGTACTTTACTTTCTACTACTTACTTTATACGTACTTCCTTTATACTTTATACGTTCATGATATTAAAAAAAAAATTAAAGACAATTTCGTCCAGTAAATCAAGAGCAGGTCTCACTTTACTAATCTGGAGCCCCTATATAGTCTCAACCACAAAAATACCATTTTAGTTCACATTACATTGTAGGTTTTGAAAACCACAAAAACAAATTATAATGTTTCACAATTTTTATATTTTAAGTAAGTAATTTCATCTATATGAACGAGTGGTTTTTAGGTCAAATAGGGATAATAAATCTTAAACGCTGCTTCAATACATCCTGGCTATATTTCGACCTTTGCTTAGGTCATCTTCAAGCCTATAACATAATTGAAACACAAGGTATTTACTAATCTATCACAGCTGAACACACAGGTATTAGTAAATACCTTGTGTTTCAATTATGTTATAGGCTTGAAGATGACCTAAGCAAAGGTCGAAATATAGCCAGGATGTATTGAAGCAGCGTTTAAGATTTATTATCCCTATTTGACCTAAAAACCACTCGTTCATATATTTAAAAGAAGGGATCACTATAGTCAGAATAAGTAATTTCTTTAGCCGTCACCTCACGGAGGGTAATAAAATATTGAATATTTAAGATTACTCCTTTTATTATGGATTTCTTTAGTTACATGCGTTAATTGTTTTTCTATACATATTTATTTTGTTAGTCAATATAAAATTGTTTACACATACACAACTTCGTTTATGATAATATTTTACAACAATTACTAAAAATTAACAAAGAAAATGTGATCAAACAAGTAAATATTTAAACAGCGTTTTATATTAGTCTAATTGAAATTTATTAGACACGGCTGAGAATTAAAAACATTTTTTTAACTGAATTTATTATTAAAAACATGTCATTTTATATAAAGTCCACACAAGATGGGAAATGCCAAATTTCTAAATTAATAACTGAAGAAGAGACTGGCAACAATCCCTAGGTCGTATTCCAAAACGGTATCTTATAATAGAAAAACAAATATGCTGTTCAAATTAAATGGAGCGGAGTAGGGTCAGAAATACAGTTCATAAATTCCACTTTAATCTAGTATAATTCGGGTACAGAATAAAGCTATTCTCTTCTCTACAATTCGGGGATAACCTTGATCTTGAATAGCTTTTTCTTTATTACTTGGCACAAAATCCACTGTTACCCATTCCCTTTTCTGAGTTATTTACAAAATCGATGTTGCTTTTTTAAAAAAAAAAATTTTAAACAAAGTCTAGTCTAATGCAATTGTTAATATTTAAAAAGTGAAATGGGTAGAGCATTATTCCATTTTTGAACATTCATTAACTCCATCAAATATCCGTTTAAAATAAGTCACAACTTCCAGTTATCGATATCCAATGAAAACTTATATTTATTCAATAATTTAATTCAAATTATTCTTATTTTTGACTGAGATGTTGTGGTAGCAATTCATAATTATGACTAGAGAGGTTAATAAACAAGTAAGGCGCGCTTCACGTAAGTACGTGGGGGCGATAATCACCGGTTTCTGTACATTAAAGTTAAAATTAGTGTAATATAATTACACTAATTTTAATAGTAATATTCTTTTTCTAATCTTCAAGACCATTAAATTAATGTATAACATGTTATGGTAACTAAAACAATGTTTAGTCACCCACCTTATTGGCCGCACCATCTTGAAAATTTTAATAATTGCATATTCTTTTTCTACACTTCAAGACCTTTAAATTGATGTACAACATGTCATAGTTACTAAGAACTTTTTTTATTCACCCGCCATATTGGCCGCCATCTTGAAACTTTTAAGTGTAAAATTTTAATAATTGCATATTCTTTTTCTACACGTCAAGACCTTTAAATTGATTTATAACATGTAATAGTTACTTTAGTTCCTCTAAACTAATCCAAAATCTTAACTTTTTCTCCCTACTGGAGATAATAGTTATTTCTTTAGATAATTATAACAAGGGAATTAATGCATTATTCTCGAGGTACATACAAAATTTTATCTCCAGAAAAGCGCTACATAAGATTTATTCAACAAAGAAAACATTTGTATTTCTTTATTAAACGAATTTATTACAGAAATTAAATAATATAAACTATTTAAATGATTTAAAACAATTAGTAATCACTTTTAAAGTAATAATAAAAATAAAGTTCAACGAAAGCTAAGCAAAAGTAAACAAAACATCGTAGAATGACTCGCAATACAGCTGGGAGTTTAAAAGCAGTTTTGCCAACCTGATTTCAACCAATTCACTACATTTGCTATTCATTCTCTACTATTTACAAAATAATTAGGTTGGCGAACGTGGATTATAATCCCGTTTTTACATTATTTCCCTGTTTTCACATTATTTCTCCGTTTTTAAGAACAGGGATGAAAAGACCAACATTATTACCTATAAACTAGCCCTGAAAAGTTACATTTCGTCCCTACTGGAGATAAAATAATATTTTGCCTGACTGCCTCCATATTCCTTACCTTTAGTTCCTTAATCCTTCTATAGCCCTATTCTACCCCCACTTTGTACTGTTATTTTAAGTCATAAAAGCTTGCTAAATAAATATGTAGCATAGTAGTAATTCAATCACTATGCTAACACTTACACTGAATATGATATAAATATCTAAACGCGGATGTTTAATTGAAGCGAACGTAGCAAGCTTCCTACATTCAACGAAATATGCTCCGTGTCTGTCTGTCTGTCTGTCTGTCTGTCTGTCTGTCTGTCTGTCTGTCTGTCAGTAACGTTCAGGCGTGTGACGATAACTTGAGTAAAAGTTGACCGATTTAGTTGAAATTTGGTATACATGATCCTCTTACTAATACTCAGGCTAAGTTCGTTGGACAGCGTGATCCGTCCAAGAGTTCGCGCGCAATGCTCGCGTAAACGAGAGGTTCAAAAATTAAATTGGAATTTCAGGACGGGAAAAGATTCTATCATCATCTATTCGATGAGACGAATATTTTTTTCAAATAACATTTTTTAGTAAAACCAACAGCGCCACAGCTATGACTTAATTAAAATCGCTAAAACTATTAAAGCGGACTTTATAATAGAGAAAACAACCTTCTTACCGATATCTTACGTTCTAACGTAACGATTTTAATAAAACTTCATATACACCATCTAATGCACAATTGAAACAGGTATGCAAAATTTCAACTTGATACAAGCAAAATTCTTTTCGTAGTGACGAGATACATTTATAATAATTGTTTAAAAGCTACCGCGGGTGGTGAAGATTGTTATAGTCGTATAGTGATAGTGTATAGGTTTGTTTAGGAAGTAAAGCTTTGTACCGAGTACCCCCACTCTTCCCTACACTACCCTCTTCCACTTATCTTCAACTATGACATTCATCATGATTAATAAATTTCAATATTCAGTATTTCATTGCAATACGCTCGCTTCAATGATAGAGCCACGCGATGCCTAGTTATATGGCTCTTCTTTAGATTTTTACTCCCCTTATAAAAAACCAGATGGGAGTAACACTCTAAAGAAGTTGTACGAAATGTTCTTCTTTAGACTGTTACTCCCCTTATAAAAACAGAAGTTTGAATTTTCTTTGTCCCAAATTACATTGGCCAAATCCCTTGGTCTGTCATATATATTCTAAAAAACATAGGGGAGTAACAATCTAAAGAAGTACCAATTATAAAAAATTATGGTGACAATATTGTTGTGTTACTTTTTATTATCCTCTCTAGTCATAAGTCATAATTATATTTATCACATCAAAATTGATATACGAAGTGATAGCTAAAAACAAAAAAATATTTAAAACAAAAGGCAAACCTTGTTCTTTTGATATTCATGAAATTATTCGCTTCCTTATCGGAAAAAAAACTCGATATCGAAAATCACGAGCTTACCACTGTTGCTCGAAAAATACCCTAAGGCTGTGGGAACTTTGTGAAACCGAATACAAAACCAACAGCTGAAAACAAAAAAAAAGGTTGCAATCGGAGATCTGAATTCGATCCGGACCAAGCGTTGCCTCACCACTAATTAGTGGTGAACAATTGGCCGTAGGTTTGAAAAAGAATCGGTGAAAGGCAAGGAGTTGGACTTAGTCGAAGAATTCTATAGAATGGCCTCTCCCCTGCGGGCATACTCTTGAATATTTCAATAAGATCTTCCCTCAGGAATCTATCTCACTTTAGAGAGATAACTCTAATTCATTACTTTACTCCTATCTCTTAATACAAACTAGAAGTGGTTTAGAGATAAAAATAAATTCACTTTTCACTCTATAATCAATCAAGATAATACCTCTTACAGCTTTTAAACCATTTTTTATATTCTCATATCTCTATTTATACACATAATATATTCGTTCAGTAATTTTATTAGACTTTTTATTTTATATATTCTGTCTTTATTATACAATCCATCAATTCACACCTTATTTTCATACACCTCTCATCGTAATTCTTTATCTTTCAATGCCCCCCCCCCTCCACAGGTACACAGTTTTCTATAAATTTGCATTAATAAACCAGTAGGGAGAAAAATAATAATTTTGGATTAGTTCAGAGGGAGGAGTAAAGTGCTATAATTATCTAGTGTTATTCCCTCGGCTGCGCCTCGGGATTTAGGGACCATGGTTCATTCGGCTTCGCCTCAAGAACCAACTTTTTCGCTCAGGGAATAATGGCTTACTTTACTTCCTAGGTGCATAAATAACAATTATAGCACTTTACTCCCGAGGTACATACAATATGTTATCTCCAGTAGGGAGAAAATATACACTTTCATCCATTACACAGTTTTTAGCATGAAACATGCTTTGTAGCCTTGACCTAACTACCAAAAAGTGTCACGTTTTTGGGGAACGCGATATATATTTTTTTTAAATATATATTTTTACTCAGGTCATCCTCTTTCATTTCACCCCACATGGCGCATTTCCATTATCAAATATTTCCACCCCCTCAGACTTCAACCCCCACCCTTAGTTATTGAGGGATGATTTTTGAGGCTCCCCTATAATTTTCCTGTGTTTGGGTTATTACACATTTTAATAGTTACTTATTGATTTCCTCCTCTTTAAAACTTTCAAAACGTTGTGTATAACAAGTCATGCTTACGAAAACATTTTCTTTCGATGTCCGCCATATTGGCCGCCATCTTTGAAATATTAAGAGTGAAATTTTCCAATATCTATTCAGTCGTTACAAATTACCAGTGTGCCAAATTTTGTTCAAATCAGTCTATTTTTACAGCAGTTGTCGTGAGACAAACACAAAAACTTCTAACTTCCCAGGTCTTTGCAATAAAGAACTTAAACGCTCGTTTAATAAGCATGAACTTATAATTACGCCATCTAGAAAAAAAATAAAAATAAAAGTGTAAGACTCTCAGGCATTAGAATGAAACTTAAGTTCTGGAAACAGTTGATTTTATGCATTGCTCTTTTTGCATTTGTTGATGATTTTATTATTTCAGTATTACAAAATAATTATATGGAATTTAATTAAAAAAAAAAAATACATATATTCTCATTACATTTTAGCAAATAACGAAGAAAAAACATGAAATCAACATTTATATATATATTATAATGTATATAATATTACGCTTAGATACCAATTCTCTCAAGCTACCTCCGTGGTGCAATTATCAGCACTTATGCCTGCTGAATTAGAGGTTATGGTGGATCGAGACTCGTCCAAGTAAAAGATTTTTACAGGTAAATCAGCTGGTGACTTAACCCGGCAGTTGATTTACCTATAAAAAAATCTTTCACTTAAACGAGTCTCGAATCACAAACTTCGTGACATGCAATTTCGTTGCATCCAAGCCAATACTCTACAGCGCTTTAAGAAGTTTCACTTCAAAAACGTGAAGTAAACTTCTAATAACCTCAAAGTAAGGAAGGGATAGAGGGAACAATACTATAGAATCGGGGTCTGAAAAAGTGGTTCATCATGCGACACCCATATACTAAACCTCCCAAGCGACAGTTTGGTGAAACAGTATCAATATCTCGATAAAAACTAGAAATTTATCTTATGTCAGCTGATAAGGATAAGTATAATGTGATATTTTCTTACGACATTTAATATTTTAATACAGTTTTCTTTATAAATAAGTATTTTAGTGTTTGTTGTTAACCGAATTAATTATCTAAAGGCAGTTACGTTGTAAATAACATGTAATAGTTCCTAGATAACCAAAAGCAATCTTATATAAAAAGAATCGTCTTCTAAAGCAATCACATCAGATTATTCTCTTAAATATTTTATATTTTGACATATTTGACATAACACAAGCGTCCGTGGGCACGTAAGGACAAGGAATATACCAATAAGACACGGACCAGTGACCACGTGATCGTGCTGTTCTCACTTTAGTTCGGATTGAGCTCGCTTGAGAGGTTTAGTATATGGGTGTCGCATAATGAACCACTTTTCAAATCGCATTGCTCCCTCTACCCCTTCCTTTCTCTCTGGTTATTAGCTTACTCTGAGCTAATAACCAACCATCTTATAATATAATTGATAAGAATCAGTCCTGTCGTAAGATAACATATTAATTGTGTATTGTGTATTTGACACATTGAAGGGTGCAAAAATTAAGAATAGTTATTTATGCAACTAGGCAGCAAAATGGAATTTTACTGACGAGTGATTAGATTAGCCTCCGAGCCGAAGGCGAGGACAGGCTATGACAATTTACTGCCGAGGCGAAGCCGAGGCAGGTAATTTACCTATTTGACTGCCTCGGCTTCGCCTCGGCAGGCAATGAATAAACGAGGCAGAAATGTTTCCTTTGCTGCCTTGTTGCATACAATATTTTATCTACTTGCGGAAGAAAAATGAAGCTGCTAAAATGTTATCTTTATTAATATAACGTAGTTAATAACTATGTGTCATATTAATAAAGATATAATAACATATGTATTATCTAAAATTAATGTTCAAATAAGAAACTTGGGAATAATAACAATAAGTGAAAAGCAAACTCAATCTATAACAACAAAATACAAAACACACGTTTATAACACACATAACTTCTGAATGAATAATGCACGCAATATAAAATATGTATTTATATTTTTACTAAAAAATTAATAAAAGTGTTAAAGATATCTTCTATTGCTTAAAAGAAAAGAAGTAACTAGGATATATCAAGAAATGTAGCTAGTCTAATCTAGAAAGACTTCAATAATAAAAATAATATGGATGTTCAATGTTTACATGACGCTACAGTATAGTCAGTGACTCTACTGTTTTTTTTTTTAATTAAAGATCTACTAATCATTGAACTTATTTAACAGAATTAACAAATATAAACAAATTATTTTATTATTAAAACGTTTATTTATTATTAAATATTACTTATTTAACTATAATATATAATGTTATAAGATAGAGATAATAGTATAAACTGTTCTTGCCAAAATAAGAGGTTATGACACGCAGTGGTAAACCCTGTTACTTTCTCTGCCTAGGCAGAGAAAGTATTTTCCTGACTGTTTTAACTACTTTCCTGCCTGTTTTTAATATTTTAATGACAAATCAGGGAAATAGTACTTTCCAGCCTAAAAACAGTTAAGTAATGTTTAATTTTGCTGCCGCGAGTAGATAAAAATAATTGTTGCTTTCAGCAGGCAGCAACCGTTTAGTTAAAGTAACAGAAAAAACTTAAGTAAGACTTATAAAAATAGAAATAGTTATTAAAAATATATAATGATAATTCAAAATGATTGTATTGAAATTGCACTAAATAAATAAAGGAAGGAGTTGTTTAACAAGCCCAAACACATAGCAAGATGCAAATTTAGTATTTCGTTTCTACATCTCTTTCAGTGTTTACTTTTACGAAATAACTCGACCGCTTAAGGAACTGTTACACAATGAGATTAAATAGAAGCTACAAAAAAAAGACCTTTCTAATCGTTCAGTCAGAGATAGAAAGTATTAGGAGGTATTTAATCAACAAGAACATAAGGATGTGTACCCTAAATTTCATAATAGACTATAAACATTTACTTTTTCATACCAGACCCTAAAAACGGGTTATTCAAGAGATCCAGAAGGAGGATTCTGGAATAAAAATAGCTGTTATAAATTAGAATGTTTCACAGAATACCAGAAGTCAATAAATGCCAAAATGTCACTGTTGGAAAAAGATGAATTAGTCTGGCCTTTAAATAGATAATTCTGACTAGAGATAGAAGATAAAACGAAACAAACTGAAAAATACAAGAAACATCTGACATTTAAGTAAAACTATGCCGACATTTGGAAGTGGATCACAGCTTTCTAGTATCTTCTATTTACATCTGATAAATTCGGTTAAGTTTATGTTGATTTAAGACTTTATTGCTAAATACTGATGGGTTCATTTATAAGTTAGTGTCTCATATAGTGGCATTATTATAAGCAGTGGCGTAAATAGCGCCCCCGCCAACCCCGCGGTGCGGGGGGGCGCCTGCTCTAGGGGGCGCCGAAAAATGAGTAAACAATGACATTTAATAATAAAAATTAAAAGAAACTCTAAGTAGGCGGAATTATTTTTAAAATTATTTTTTGGAGATAAAAATAAACGAGAGATGAAACAAATAAAGAGTTTAAATCAGGGTGAGCATGTTATTAAGTATGAGATGTTATGGTTTAGATTAGAGCTTATTGCTCAGTTTGGTTTTCAAGTTGTGTTATTATATTATACCTATAATTATATGGGTAAGTGAATCGGACTGATTCTCCCTTCTTCATATTGGACTGCTAGGAGATACAAGTGTTTATTACAACTAAAAGGTATCTTATCTAATCCGGTTTTAGCTGTACTAGATAAGGAAATCTGTTCCAAACTTAACAAGTCATACTTTCATCTCTTTCTCTATGAATTGTCTTTGCTATTAATGCATTTCTCTTTCTATCTAACCCCCCTTACTTCTTTTTCCCTATCACAACCTCTTTGTATTTAGTTTCTAACTCTTTTCTTACCTAGCTAATTTTACCTCCCTTTATGAGTTGTTATTTTTTCTATCCTTCCCTTAATTTAAGAATTGTTATCAATTAATCACATTGTATCAAGGTCAGTAATCGTTCTGAAGAAAGAACAAATTTTATGCCTCAGATTCAAAAATTCCAAGACAGAAATCGGTTTCAGATAACAGGAAACATTTTTATTTCCGTGTCTGTCTGTTTGTCGCCAAAAACTACTTGTCCAATTTTAATGAAAATTGGATGGTCGGTCATGATTAACTCATTGTTGGTCCTATAATATAAGTCCAAAAGACTAAACCGTTTGCGCCCATATCTTTCTCTTTCACATGCGCACACACATACATTAATTTACACCTATAATATCTTCAAAAGTACTCATTTGAGTTTTATGAAATTTGGATAGTTTGTCGAAATAGCCAGATTAATTTCAACCGTCTGCGCTCTTTAAATTTTGCTAAATTGATACTTAATTTCATGTAAAGAATCAAAACAATTTGACTGATTTAAAATGAAAAGGGGGGAAAATTAAATAAATTTAACAATTATAAGTTTTAAAAACATAAAATCATTAAAGTATACAAAGTAGGACGTGAGGAAGCTATGTGCCACAGTAATTGGCAGATAGATGTGCATAGTTGTTAATTGTCTTTTAGTTTCATAATTAGGTATTCAGTGGCTTGTATTTAAAATGTATATGTAAATAAGATATTCCATTTTCTAGTTCTAGTCTTTAAGCAAAGAGTTTATTGAACAGATTATTTTATCGTCCCCACTCCATCTGTCCCAGAATGACTAACAAAGAGGGAAAAAGAATGGGGGGGGGGGGGGTGCATTTTGTAAGCCATATGGGGCGCATTTTCAAAAGTTGCGGGGGGGCGCCGGTTTTCTTAGTTACGCCACTGATTATAAGTTGATTACTTACTACATAAAGATCTCAAATAATATGTATGAGGGGGGTTCATTATTAAGTACTTCTTCAGATTGTTAGTCCACTATGGTGTTTACTATAAATGGATAATGGATATAATGGTTTTAGTATAATTGGATATAATGTGTTATAAATAGTGTTTAGTGTTAGTATCATGAATATAATTATTTCCACATTCCTTTGTCTAATTGACTATTAAGACAAATGGATGTTTAGTCCAATGTACTTTCGAACAAAATAATATCACACTTCAATTTGTTAAGGTGAGTATTTTAGTCTAAAAAAGAACATCCCGTCAGTGGCGTATAACTTCTCCTCTGCGAGGAATCGAACCCGGCCTCTCTCCGTTCGCGTTTAAAGCTATTTTCTCAGGAACTAGATTTTTCCCGGGAAATCGGCTTATATCGTTAGATTCATTTTTAAATGGACTACATTATGGAATTGTTTAATTAAAATCGTCGGAACCGTATCGAGAAATACTTATTCACGTTTATCAGAGTTTTTGAGGGGGTAGCGCCCCTAAATTTGGAGCTAAAATTCATTTTTCGATTTCGCCTTGCAGTATGATTTTTCTGATCATGTATGTAACGAATTCGTCAAAATCAGCCCAGTAGTTTAAGGCTCTATGCGTCTGTAAGGAGACAGACAGAGAGGTAAACATTTTTTAATAAACAGGTCAAGTGTGTGCTAGTCAGCACACAGCGAGGGTCCGTAGGCCACACTGTATATAGTGTTTAACTGTAAAGTGAATAAAAAGTGTTTCTTTAAAATGCCAAAAATCTTACTTTGAACTATTCTAAGGGTCTGATATTCTCAAAACAGACTCTGATAAAGTATTTTTTTTTGCCACTGAACCGGACTACAACCATATAAATACATCGAAAAGACCATAATTATAAAAAGACGTATTTTGTCAATAAAAAAAATAATTTTTTTTTTTCGAAATTTCCAAAAAGTGATATCTTTACTTTTGGTTGAAGAGTGTTCAGGAATTTTTTCAGATTTTTTGCACTTCACATAAGTAAGATAGAGGGGGGGGGGGACACGTTTCACACCCATTTCAAACTTGCCTACGTTCGCCCTATCAAAGTTATATCCAATGAATTATATATTTTTGTAATCAGCTCGACGTACCCTTTCATATGATACCCTTCACGGTGTCGAAAAAAAAAAAAAAAATGTTAACCCTTAAGATTTTTTACCCTAATTTTTTTGAAAAATATTTTTTTTCAAGTCGCTATATATTTAAAATATGTGGGTAGGTACAAGACACATACATGCCAAATTTCAAAGTGATGGGACGAAAGGTGTAGCCGTGAGAGCAGGCGACAGGACGGACGGACAGACACACGCAGAAAAATATAAGGGTCCTTGGTTTTGCATTCGGACCCTAAAAACTACTTTTTTGGACTCAAGGGACCTCAAAACGTGTAAATCCATCAAAATCTCAAAATTGAATTTTTGCGCTATCACAATACTTTCTCGTTATATGAGAAAGTAAAAAAAAGAAAAAAAAAAGGAGCAACTTAACGCTTGCAGTAACTTATATATTAAGATGTAAAAATATATTCACAATTGTATTGAAAATAAAATAAAACCAAGCCACTCCCATCCTTCGTTTATATCATTATTATTTTTACAAAAATATGCCTAGTTTATACTGCTTCCCCAATAAGTATTAAGCTATAAAACTCATTTTATAAAAAAAATTAATCAAAAATAATAATATTACTGGAGGGAGCTTATCGATTTCTAAAGGACCTGGTCATTTGTTATAGAAAGTCAAACAGGCGAAGTATTAGACTTAGGCTTAACGCTTTATATCTGGGATGTAAGCAGAGTTCAAGTTAGTAATGGAGGGCTCTCGAGTTGGCCAATGAATAGCCAATGAAGCTAAGTTCATCAAGACTCTAAGGTGAAACATAAACATCGGCTAAACTCGTTACCTCTGTTATAAGCACTGTAAGGGATCAACTTGAAATAAATCTTAGTAAGATCAGAACTAATTCCAACTTACATAAAAGAAACTTTTTACCTCATTTCATTAAAGCGAGCTTCTTACATTCAACAAACTATACATCCTGTCTGTCTGTCAGTAACGTTTACTTGTCCGACGATAACTTGAGTAAGAGTTGACTGATTTAGTTCAAATTTGGTATACATGTTCCTCTTACTAATACTCAGGCTAAATTCGTTGGACAGCGTAATCCGACCAAGAGTTCACGCGCAACGGTAGCGTAAAACGTGAGCTTCAAATGTAAAATTGGAATTTAAGGACGGGAAAATATTATTTCATCACTTATTTGATGAGATGAACATTTTGCTTTATTGATACAGCCATGCGACGCAACGCCTAGTTAAGAAAACAGAATAAAAATCATATATTTCTTGTAAAGGTATCGTTAAGATAGAGATAAATATCAAAATGTATTATAGATAAAATACAATCCGAAGAAATAAATATCAAAATAGATAGAATAATTACAAGATAAAAAGAACTTTTTATATATGTACTACGTTTTTAAATTTTCTGTTGTAATATATGTAATGTTGATAATATAATTGTCATTGTTATAATATATAATGTTAGTGAAAATAATACATAGTTCCGAATTGATATAATTCACATAATAATGACAACCATCTAGAGAGCTGAGCTTAAACCTATAAATGGACAAATATTTGTACAACGGATCTCACCAACACCAAATCTAAACCGTGCCATTGATATGCCCTTGTGTAGGGACAGTAAGAGAAGAAAAATGTGTACAAGTAAAGAAGTACAGATGCAGAAAAATTAAATCTATACCTAGGATACAAGTGTAAACAAACCTGGGTGTCACACGTCAATTAATTTATTTCTTTATTTACTTTTCGCTGTCATTCAATTTTTACCTCTTAATATAAAATCACAAATTTGAAACCCGTCAAAATGAATATTGTAAATGCTATGGGATATGTCAAAGCAAATAAAATAACTTGCGGATTTTTTCCGAACTAACTTTCTACACAGCAAAATTTGCTGAATACTAATTAAATTCTGCTGAAAGATGTCTAAAAGTATTAAAATAATGCATTGTCATCGTGTTCTGAGGTTTTCTAAAGTTTCAAATCTTTAGCTACTTGGGGAGTTAGTTAAAAATCGATTGCAAGATTTGTACTGGACAAACAAACAAACAATCAAGAAAGCAAGCTAATAAAAATGTAGTAATAGGGATTGAAACTCTTTGGGTTTATGTATATTGTTTTTATTTGAGGTAAATAATCATTTTTTGTTATTACTAAAACTATTAGATACCTCTAACTGTACCTGAGGTAGCTAGTTGACATTTATTTTTTTTTAAAAAAGGAATTAGTGTAAGAAGCCTAGAACTTATTAGGTTTGTTCCAACCACCAGTTCCGAATCAGTTTCGGATTAGTCCGTGATTGACGTAATGCGCATGCGCGATCACTGACCGTTGGGAATTGATTTGTGATTTCGTTTTTGTTGGAACGCTCCTTTCTCAAACCAAACTGTTTGCCGTGGTAGGTTTTAGCACTGTTATCAGAACAACTTTTTGAGTTGATCGATTATGTGATTTTGCGTTCCTGTGCTATCGAAAATACCTGAACTTATTAATATTAAAGATATGGATAATGGATAAGTCAATAGTTAATGAAGATAAGTGCCAGTCGCTTAAATCAGGGCCTGATTTAGGCCGCCTAGGGGCTCGCACAACAAGGGGGCGCCACACACAAAAGTTTCATTTTCTAATGCTAATTAAGCTCGAAAGTTGGAAGTAAAACCTATATACTCATAGAGGATATGACGAAAATACATGCACACATTTTAGAAATGTTTATTTAATACATGAATTCACGATTTCATTTCGATTTACGCAATTCACGATTTTCGGGCTTACTGAGGTGAGCCAGTTTTAGTAGACTCACGGCACACTCGTATTCGTATTTTTATTGATATAATCCTAAACCTAAATGCTCTTTTGTTTTAAAAAAACAAATATTAATCTTAGTCCAGTTAACGAAAGAAATATTGCGGAAATAAATCGGATTCTTTCGATATTTGTTTGAAAATGGAATAAGTATCAAAAGTCCATCTTGGAAAATAGGTCCAATTTTTATTTTTTTCAGAAATATCTAGAAAATGCCAATTATATGCACAAAAATTCATCGTCGCATTCGTACAAAAACATTTTAAAAAGAACAGTTGATTCACAAGAAAGGAGAATAATTATAATAGGCGAGCGAAATCAAAACAAAAACAATGAAGCGGAGCGGAAGGTTACGTTTCTGTTCACCCAAACTCAATCCCAAACTACTAGTCCCTGCCGCCGATCGCTGACTGCTCTGACTGGTTCCAAACTAATCCGTGATTCAATCAGAGCGTGGTTGGAACAGCCGATTAACAGTCGGAGTCAGTCAGAGTTTGAGTTTGGGCTCGTTGGAACTCTTTTTTCCAAATGCGCATGCTTCGTACAGTTCCAAACCAGTTTGAAAAGTGGTTGGAACAAACCTATTATTACATTACTTCATTATTCTTTTTTTTTGTTACCACCCTTTGTAGAAAACTTATGTTTTAACAAATATATTGTTATTATTATTATATTTTTTTGTATATTTTTTTATTACTACGTTTTTATTACCTTGCTTTCTTGTTTGTTTGTTCGTTTGTTTGTCCAGTACAAATCTTGCAATCGATTTTTAACTGACTTCCCGAGTAGCTAGACATTTGAAACTTTTAGAATAGCTCAGAACACGACGACAATGCATTATTTTAATACTTTTAGCCATCTTTCAGCAGAATTTAATTCGTTTTCAGCAAATTTTGATGTATGGAAAGTTAGTTCGGAGAAAATCCGCAAGTTATTTTATTTGTTTTGACATATCCCATATTTACAATCTTCCTTTTGACGGGTTTCAAATTTGTGATTTGTTATTAACAGGTAAATATTGAATAAACAAAGAAATAAATTAATTGATCCAAGATGAGGTGAGATCCGTTGTACAAAGATTTGTCCTTTTATAGGTTTAAGATCAGCTCTCTAGAAGGTTGTCATTTAAGTGAAGTAAATAAATTCGGAACTATTAGTTTTCACTAACATTATTATATATAACAATGACAATTATATTATCAACACTACATATGATTCAACAGAAAACTTAAAAACGTAGTATATAAAAAGTTCTTTTTATCTTGTAATTTTATTCATTAAATAAATAAAAGTTGTATTTAAAACACCTTGTAATATATTAACCAAGCATCACGTAACTTCATCATTGAAGCGAGTTTAATGCAATAAATATCTAATATTAAGAAAATTAATTAAAGGAGGATTAGAGTAGACGGTAGTGCCGGGTGGGACTCTCACTTCACTTGGAAGGTTCTATAGTAACCCTGCTAAAGATGGGTTCACATAGTCACAGCTAGCAGATAGACACGCGTATCCGTCTGTATAGATAACTATATATTCATGTTTTCTGGGATATGGGACTGAGATTATATGAAAAAGTTAGTCTGAGTTGTGTCGGACCGATTTTTCCACTTCTCACAACATTTTTGGCGTCTCTCCAAAATCGGCGCCCTGGGCAAATGCCGTGTTTACCTATTTGTAGATTGGGACCTGACTAACTTTTGCATCAAATAATAATCATCGACGTAAAAAAATCTCAGTAAATTCATGAATTGCACTTTATACTTATGTCATCTGGAAATTATGATGCAGGAGTTTAAGGAATTGTTAAAGAGGCAACTACTCAAGCTTTGACAGAATGTATAGAGGAAGTTGCTTTACTTTCCTCCTGCCTTACAACCCTTTGATCCTCTTCCTATTAAATTGCCCTTGCTTTATAATTAATTTTATGCTAATGAACCACTTGGCTGGAGCATCGCTAGGCAGGTCTTTTATATAGTTCTTTTATAGTAACTAAGTTTTTTTTTATAGTTAAAATAAATGGATGCAGTATAACTACAAAGTAAATAACTAGTATCTAAAAATACCCAAGTATTGACATCCATCCTTGTTAAGATCAATATTCAGTTCGTAGACATTGACTAATCTTAAACAAGGTAGATCTTAATTAACATTGAGCTCATTTACTTTTTTTTTTTTTAAATTAAAATATTTATAGAAGGAAAGAAAACACTCACAACATTGTCTCATAAATAATCATGTTCCAACAGACTACAGAATCAAGATTACATTAAAATTTGAATTAAAATAATTTCAAGATAAAAAGAACTTTTTATATACTACGTTTTTAAATTTTCTGTTGAATCATTTGTAATGTTGATAATATAATTGTCATTGTTATATTATGTAATGATAGTAAAAAAAAATACATAGTTCCGAATTTATTTACTTCACATAATAATGACAACCATCTAGAGAGCTAATCTAAACCTATAGAAGGACAAATCTTTGTACAACGGATCTCACCAACACCGAATCTAAACCGTGTCATTGATATGCCCCCGTGTAGGGACAGTAAGAGAAGAAAAATGTGTACAAGTAAAGAAGTACAGATGCAGAAAAATTAAACCTATACCTAGGACACAAGTGTAAACAAACCTGGGTGTCACTCGTCAATTAATTTATTTCTTTATCTACTTGCGGCACCAAAATGAGGCATTACTGAACCGATTTCGGGCAGAGAAATGTAATTTTACTGCCTAGGCGGTAAAAGTGAGGAAAAATTTTACAGCCTAGGCAGTAAAATTTATTTTACTGCCTAGGCTGTAAAATTTTTACTTTTATAATGTTGGCAATGACAGTTTATACTATTATCTCTATCTTATAACATCATATTATATTATAGTTTAATAAGTAATATTTAATAAATAAACGTTTTAATTATAAAATAATATGTTTATATTTGTTAATTCTGTTAAATAAGTTCAATGATTTGTAGATGTTTAATTAAAAAAATAGTAGAGTCACTGGCTATACTGCAGCGTCATGTAAACATTGAACATCGATATTATTTTTATTATTGAAGTCTTTCTAGATTAGACTAGCTACTTTTCTTGATGTATCCTAGTTACTTCTTTTCTTTTAAGCAGTAGAAGATATCTTTAACACTTTTATTAATTTTTTAGTAAAAATGTAAATAAATATTTTATATTGCGTGCATTATTCATTATTCATTCAGAAGATTTGTGTGTAATAAAGGTGTGTTTTGTATTTCTTTGTTATAGATTGAGTTTGCTTGTCACTTATTGTTATTATTCCCAAGTTTCTTATTTGAACATTAATTTTAGTTATTACATATGTTATTATCTTAATTTATACGACACATAGTTATTAACTATGTTATATTAATAAAGATACATTTTAGCAGCTTCATATTTCTTCCGCAAGTAGATAATAGTATATTATGTTACTAGGCTGTGAAGTGAGTTTTTTCTTTACCGCGGCAATTACATTTACTGTCGAGCGAAGCGAGACAGTAAATATTGCCAAGGTAAAGAAAAAACACTTCACAGTCGTGTAGCATATGCTATTTTTTCCGAGGTAGCAGACAATGAAAAAACATTAAATATTAATCACTAATCAATATATAATAACAAATATTAGTACATACTTAAGACTTAAAAAAAGAAACCTTAAAAAGAGGTTACACTATAAGAAAATATAAATAAAACGCATTGACATCTAGCGGATTTTAATCGTACTAGAAGCATTTCTACAAAGACTGCAGCGGTACTAACGGAAGTTTTGACAACTACCCGCCGGACATAAAAAATCTTTTAGTTCCTAGGACGTAAAAGATTTTTTCTTTAGAGCTAGGAGTAATGAAAAAATTTTTTAAGTCCACGTAATGGAAAAATGAATTTTAGCTATGTTTTCTAGGCTCTAAAGTTACTATTATACAGCCTACCACGGAAAAAATATTGTATGCAACAAGGCAGCAAAGGAAACATTTCTGCCTCGTTCATTCATTCAGTCAAATAGGTAAATTACCTGTCTCGGCAGTTAATTATCATAGCCTGTCCTCGCCTTCGGCTCGGAGGCTAATCTAATCACTTGTCAGTAAAATTCCATTTTGCTGCCTAGTTACATAAATAAACAAAAATCACAAATTTGAAACCCCTCAAAATGAAGATTGTAAATACAATGGGATATGTCAAAACAAATAAAATAACTTGCGGATTTTTTCCCAACTAACTTTCCATACAGCAAAATTTGCATAAAACTAATTAAATTCTGTTGAAAGATGGCTAAAAGTATTAAAATAATGCATTGTCATCGTGTTCTGAGCTATTCTAAAAGTTTCAAATGTTTAACTACTCGGGAAGTTAGTTAGAAATCGATTGCAAGATTTGTACTGGACAAACAAACAAACAAACAAGAAAGCAAGCTAATTAAAACGTAGTAAAAATTGGTCCGAGACGACTCAGACAAACTTTCTCATATACGAGTTCATGATTACTTATTCGTGTTTTCCATTTATTAGTTTTCAAATGTACATTTTTTTTAATTATTATTGAACATTTCATCTGAATGTATCATAAATATAACTTCTCCTGGGCGGAGAACCGAACCCGGCTTCACTCTATCCGAGTTTTAAGCTATTTTCTCAGGAACTAGATTTTTCCCGGGAAATGGCTTATATCGTTAGATTCGTAATTAAATGGACTACATTTTAGAATTTCAAAATCGTCGGAACCGTTTTGGAGAAATACTTTTTTTCTCACGTTTTTCAGAGTTTTTGGGGGGTAGTTCCCCCAAATTTGGAGCCAAAATTCATTTCTCGATTTCACCTCGGGGAATGATTTTTCTGAATATGGTTGCGAAATTTCGTCAAAATCTGCCCAGTAGTTTAGGCCCCAGGCCTCTGCACATACGATAGACATTTTTTAAAAACCACTTTTTTGGACTCAGGGGACCTCAAAACGCGTAAATGCATAAAAATCTCAAAAATTTCGCGCCATCACAATACTTTCTCTTTAAATGAGAAAGTAAAAATATAGATCTTCTAAATTTAGTTTTAAATTCATCAGGATTAAGTTTCATAATGCTAACATAATTTGAAAGGCATGTTTACAAAGTGGTAAAAACAACAAGTTATTTCAATTAAAAAAAAAAAAGTTTTAAAAATGAACTTCTCCATAAAGTATATCAGTGTAAAGATTTTTTACGTAAAAATTAATTAGCAATGTTTTATACAAATATTACAGAATATTATTAAATTATGCCTGATATACGAGTCTAAACAAGCTAATTTTACATGAAATCTAGTTATAACCAAACTGCGTCACTGCTAAGATTTATGCTAAGAGAGATTACTGCTAATTTCTCTCAGCCGTAACGTAAGTGTCAAAAGTCTTAATTTTCATAATTATATTTGACTGCTTCTATATCCATAATCAGAGAGAGCGAGTGCTCTCTCTCAAATTAGAAATGTATATTTAAAAAAGGAATATATATATATATATATATATATATATATATATATATATATATATATATATATGTAAATGCCCCCAAACTATTCAGCTCGACCATAAAACAGGGTGACCCACGGTAAAATATCATAACGAAACTGCTGGATCCTATGGGTTAAATGCACCAAAAAATGAAGAGTAAGCATATGACATATTATGTCCATTTCTCAATAGTTCTCGAGATATCGATTTATTTCTTTTTTTTAAGTGTTTCACGAAAATTTTCAAATAATGCCTATTATACGAATGAAGGGGTTTTTTTTGGAATAAAAGTCCGATGATGGTTGTGGTTAAAAAATTATGTTTTATTCAGAGCTTTCGCCTAGGGAGCCTAAGCTTCATCAGTGATCTACAAAAGAAAGTGAAATAGGAATGAGGACAAAGGCAAATTTACAAAGAATTAAAATGTGAAACAATTGTGATCAACAGATTTATATGTAGTACAAAGTTATTCTTACCAAAGTAGAAGATATAAAGTAAAATTTAAAATGTTAATATGATGAATTTTTAATTCAGCAAATTTTAAAAAATTATTAAGTAAATTAAAATTAAAAACAAGTGACTCCATTAAAATGTATAAAACAATAAATATAAATTTAAGAATTCTAAAAACAATGCATAGAGCCAATGAAAGGTAACTGGATAAGGTGTAAAGAAAGGACTAGTATATGTAGGTAAAAAAGGTGGAGGGGATTTTCTGGGTTTTTTTTAAGGAAGGTTAAGGAACTAGTTGACCTTTCCTTTAGTTATAGTTATAGTTCCTTTAGTCTACAAGTATTTTTAAAATTTAAATATTGGTACACAGGGGTACTGGGTACAAGTAATGAATACGGGGTCAAAGTAATTAATACCCTTTATGATGCATATCGTTGAAAAGCTCTTTAAGAGTATAGTAATTGTTGTTATGTACAGTTTTATCATATTTTCACTTAGAAAGGGGGTAAAATGGAAAAATATAGCTATATCTTATAAAAAAAGAAGAGTATCCGTATGAGAGTATAACTTTTATACAAATTTACAGTTTTATCCCAATTTGATGATTTGATGATACGGGGTCAAAGTAATGAATACCCATTATGAAGCAATTTTGTTAAAAAGCTCTTTAATAGTACAGTAATTGTTGTTATGTACAGTTTTGTAATATTTTCATTTAGGAGGGGGCTAAATTTAGGATATTTAGGATATTATCAAAGAGAAGGGGGTATAGAAATAAGTGGGAGGAAGAGAATCTAGATATTCATAGTAAAATAATTTAAATGTTTCTTGATGGTAGTTTATAAACTTATCAAATTAATATAACACTCCGTAGCGAAGCACGGGTATCCAGCTAGTTATAATATATTAATATTAAAGTATTTTTTAATTTTACCAATTTAACAACCGGAACAAATGGTTAAATTACAATTCAAGACATATCTATATAAATTTCAGTTTTGCTTCCGAGCTTAAGGTAACGGAAGCTATGTGATCGTTCTGAAGAACCAAAATTTTTAGGTCTCCGATTTCAAATATTCGAACACAGAAATCCCGTCTCAGACATCAGGGATCATTTTCGGTTCCGTGTCTGTCCGTCGGTCTGTCTGTCAGTCGGTCTGTCGTTCAATTTTTGCGAACCAACATATCTTAAAAACTACACGTCCAATTTTAATAAAATTTAGGTGGTAGGACATAATTAGCCCATTGTTGGCCCCATATAAGTTTCAACCTTCTGCGCCTATTAGTTGCTCTTCCATGTGCGCACAAACATACATTTATTTACACCTATAGCTTCAAAAGTACTAATTCGATTTGAATGAAACTTTTATAGGTTATCGAAAGTTACCCGCAGATAGCCCCAGATTAATATGAACCGTGTGCGCTCTTTAACTTTTGCTAAATTAATACTTTAATTCGTGTAAAAACACAAAACAATTTTGACAGGGGAAACAATTAAACTAATTAGAAAATAATGGCTTGAAAAAGCATGAAATCAATAAAGTACGTGGATAGGATGCGAGGAAGCTATTTGCCATACCAATTGGCTGTCTATTTTTTAGAATTGATGCGACATTATAAATTATTAAAAAAGTAGGTATAAGAATAGCAGGAACGTAGTTGGCTTAATAACCGTGGTAGCAGCACTTGCCAGAGCGTATTGATTCGTAGTTCCCTTGACTCCCACTAGAATGCTCCTCAATGCACACATTGATACTACAACCCTGTTTAACACCTAATACGAAATCTTATAGTCTATTCTATAGAGAATCTTTTAAAATAATTTATTAAGAAAAAATATAGATTAAAATTATTGTATCCATGGTTAATAAGTGAAACTGTATATCTTCAAAATGCTTATTACGGGTTTTAGTTTCAGAGGACATGAGTATTTTTTTTTTTATTTATCAGAAAGTTACCCATTCATAATATTAAGACTAAGACTAATATAAATATATTATGTAGTTATTATGGTACTTTTTTAGATTGTTACTCCCCTATGTTGTTTTAAGGC
Organism: Gerris lacustris; assembly: GCA_951217055.1. NCBI lineage: Eukaryota > Metazoa > Arthropoda > Insecta > Hemiptera > Gerridae > Gerris > Gerris lacustris. Next base: position 87,172,770 of record OX578278.1, on the reverse strand, counting down.
CGGCGCACACTAGGCCGGGCCGGAGCGGGTCGCATCGCATCGCATAAATCCGGATGGGATCGGTTTAATGTATTTCATATGGAGTAGCGCACACTGTTGACGGAGCGGGCCGGGCCGCATCGCATCGCATCGACGGATCGCTTTGTAGGCGGATTTTTGCTCCAGCATAAATCCGCCCCGATGCGACCCGCTCCGCCCCGACACAGTGTACGATAGGCACCAGCAATAATGCGGTGCCGGACACAGCTAATTTTTATTAAATTGTTAACTATGACAATTTAATGAATATTAGGATTTATTCTAGGGTTAATCCCTTAATATTCTATAAATATATTTTTTATAATAACATTTTTTTAATGTATTTATAAATTATATAATAATAGGATTAAAATTATTAGATACAAATTAGATTAGGTTAGATAAAAATTATTTATAAATGTGTCATTATTATTTAGGCCTACAGATGCCCAGATGTGGGCAAAAATGCGCACAAATTATATTGATTTCAAAAAAATAAAAAAATTATTTTAATGATTACCCTAGAGCCCAAGAAGAAAAATAAATAAAATATTATTAATATAATTCAATGCACAAACAATATACATATATTTATATATACATGTATAATATAATTTGTTAATGATTGAAATGTTACAATTGTAGCCAAAACCTTTAGATGAGATTAGTTATTTTTGATATATATATATACGTTGTTAACACTGGTTTTGAGCAGCAGATTAATTCGGATAATTTCTTTTTTTATTAATCAATAATTGAACGAGCGTAGGGGGTTTTCATCTTCATTTCAGATACTTATGACTTTAAAAGTTAGTTTGTGTGACAAAATGACCAATCTGAACGAAATTTGGGCACACACGTGCATCTCAGCCTTTGTAACAACTGTATTATTGTGTTTGGAAATTTCACATTTTAAAATGGTGACCAATATAAAAAAGTTTTAGAGGAAATGGTGAACAGAGAAATAATATACTATACATAGTGTGACATTCTATATAATCATTCTAGCTGATGTTCTGAATATGTACGTTTACAGAAACAGTCCAAACCCACACAATGCCCGTTAACGACTGAAACTAAAATCCTCCCATAAAATGCGATGCGATGCGGCCCGCTCCGCCTCTAGTCTGCGCCCTGGCATTTTTGCGGTGCGATGCGATGCGACCCGCTCCGCCTCTAGTGTACGCGGACCTTTAGAATACAAATGATTTTGACTAAATAACTATAAAGAAAAAGGGATGTTTAGTTCAATTACTTATGGACAAAGGAATATCACACTTCTGTTTTTATAAGGCAATTCCGTACACCTTCAGATTGTTACTGCCCTCTGGTTTTTTTTATAAGGGGAGTAACAATCTAAAGATGTGCCGTTATGATTAACACCTGTCACAATAACACAATATATTTTTAATAGTTATTTGGATGTAGATTCCTAACACTATTTACATGTACAGTATAATAAGAGGAAAACAATGTAATTAAATACTATATTATTTGAGTATTATATCTGTTTATTGAATAAGCTAACTTTGAATAAGCTATATTATCACACAAGATCATAATAAATACTAATTTATATTATTGGTATGATAATAAGTATATTTTCCAGTAATATTTTAGAGTCAATTACCTTATTTTGAGATGTTATTTACTTAAAAAGAATAAAGAAAGCCGGAATGTAGCAACTCACGTACCTGAAACATAATAAAATAAATATATAATAAATTTAACAATTTAAATAAAATTATATTTTTCTCTAAAAACGAAATAAACTGAGACATTTACTCAAATCAAAGTAAACTCGAAATCTAGGAACAAAAAGTAAAACAGAGAGAAGAATTGGTCCGAGACAACTCAGACAAACTTTCTCATATACGAGTTCATAGTCACATATTCCAGTTTTTTCCATTTGTTTCGTATGTACATTTAATTATTATTGAATATTTCATCGAAATTTATCATAAAAATAACTTCTTCACTGCGGGAAATCGAATCCGGCCTCTCTCATTCCACGTTTAAAGCTATTTTCTCAGGAAATAGATTTTTCCCGGGGAAAACGGCTCATATTGTTAGAATCGTATTTAAATGGAGACTACATTTTAGAATTTTTAAATCAAAATCGTCGGAATCGTTTTCGAAAAATAATTTTTTTTCATATTTTTTTCGGAGTTTCTGGGGGGGTAGCGCTCACAAATTTGGAGCTAAAATTCATTTCTTGATTTCATTCAGACTATGATTTTTCTGGACATGTATGCCAAAATTCGTCAATATTTGGCGTGGTAGTTTATATAGGCTAAAGGAATCTGCACAGACAGACGTCAGGCAGATATTTCTCAAAAACCACATTTTTGGACCCAGGGGACCTCAAAATGTGTAAATCCATCAAAATCTCAAAATGGAATTTTCGCGCCATCACTATACTCTCTCTTTATAAGAGAAAATAAAAAGTAGAATTGCCAACTTAACTATTTTGTAAAAAGTAGACCTTTTTTTTAACGGTTCCAACGATAAATATGCTATATGTCAAAAACGTACTTTCAGTATTATTAACCGTCAAAGTTTCAAAATTAAAAAATTGAAAACTTCAAAATGGTGGTCAATAGGGTCATTTTCAAAAATAGTGACACTTTGACAATTCTGAGCAAACCTTTATGCCCAAAATTTATTTGTCAGATTTTGATTCAGCTAGTGCTTTATTTTGATGTTGAACATCTATACAACAAGAATTACGTATGTGGGTCGCGGGATTTTTAAGTTTTACTATTTTTTTATCAATTTTTAAATAAAAAAAGTCAAGTTTTTTAGTCACAATAGTTACCGGAATTTTCTTAAACTTACCGATTTGCAAAATGATATTTACCACCTGGAAATCGTCACACAGACTCAACCCAATATTATTGTCTACTCAGGACATTTCTTACATTGGTTTTAATTTGTGAAAAAATTAATTAATTATAATTTATCACGATAGTTACCGTTCAAGTTCCTTTAATTAAAGTTCCTGGTCATAGAAATTTTTGTTTGCTAATAAGATTTAATTTCCTAAATAAGTCATTGTACACTTAACTCTATGATGAGGACAAAGTTTTTCTATTTTAAAAAATAACCTATTTAAATTCAATTTTTTTTAGTAAGTATCGTGACATTTAGTACGCTGGGTAACTAATGTGACATCTATCTTGTTCCTGGGTACTTATCGTGACAAGGTCGTGTTCCTCTAACTCAAAAGTTGGGAATGATAAAATAATTAAAGGGACATTATCAAAAAAGTGACACTTTGACAATTCTATGTATGTGAAAAGTAACTATCGGGACAAGCAACTATCGTGATTTATAAACTAAAACATGGCGGCCAAGCCACCCTAGTGTATTAATGCTTTCAAAGGAAAGCATAAATTTTCTGTATTCTATTGGGGTATTCCCAAAAAATATTAAAAAGTTTTAAATGCACTTTTAAGTACTAAAATATATGGTAACTATTGTGACTTTGAATAAACATACGCCCCATGATTTTTTGAAGAGAATTGTTGTGTGACCGAGGTTTATTTCAGAAGACGCGGAGAAAAACTTTAGGTTATAAAGGAATGATTATTTTATCATTAAAACACTGATATCCCGCCCTCAGTCAAACAGTGCAGCCAATTTCTTGGTAACTATTGTGACGTAACTATCGTGACCGATTGCTGGGACAAGCCATTTTTTAAAATCCTGAGAAGTTACACCGAAATAAGAAAGAAATTATATTTAGTATCACAAAGTACATTATATTTCCTATCTAGGCTTATAGTTAGAAAGTCAAAGAAAAAAATATTTTGAACATTTTTGAGCATGGTAACTTAGGTTAAAAGGGGCTGGGACATAACTATCGTGACCTTTTTGTATATATAAATTTAACTTTCTCCTCCTTAAAAAGGATATTCAAGAATCTGACTACACCAAAATGACGAATTTAATCTATAGAAAAATGTTTGTGGGGTTGTAGATTTTTTAATAATTATAAGGAGTGCAAGTAATTAATTTTTTTAACTCACGGGCAGTGAAAGTGTCACTTTTTTGAAAATGACCCTATTGCCAATCAAAAAAGTTTTATATTCTTAAAGATTAAACATATTATTTTGTTAAAAAGTTTTATATTCTTAAAGATTAAACATATTATTTTGTTAAAAAGTTTTATATTCTTAAAGATTAAACATATTATTTTGTTTAAAAGTTTTATGCATAAAAAATTTTCTTACTTTTGTTACCAGGAATCAGACCTTTAGTTTTTATAATCTAAAAATAAAATGGACGATACTAGAAGAACAAATAAACAGCTGAAAATAAAATTAATTCATTTTTAATTCTTAGAAAGATTAACAACTGAAAAAAAAAAACCTTAAGTAAAAAAAAAAAAAGTATATAATATATTAAATCAATCATTTCCGGTTTAAATAGTCAAGACGAGAGTAGGTGAAACAAAAGATATAAATGTTATTTATAATTTTCAAGGAAACTAAGAGTTTGGACAATAATATAAGAAAGTTTAATTATGTTAGAATGAATCTTGGAATCAAGGCATCGTTTATTTTACAAATCTGTGGAATTCCAAGAAAATTAAATAAAATTTACACTCTAAACTCTGCACCTGCAAACATTCAAACTTTTTAAAGACTTGTTTGACCATTTATACTCTTATTAGTGATAAGAGTATAAAGAGTTATTACCTTTCTAGTATCGTGGTTCACATTTAAATCAGTTTATCAATGGGTCATTTTTTTAAAAAAAAGGGACACTTTCACTGTCCGCGAGTTAAAAAAATAATTACTTGCACTCCTCATAATTTAAAAATCTACAGCCCTACAAACATTATTCTATAGATTAAATTCGTCATTTTGGTGCAGTCAGATTCTTGAATATCCTTTTTAGGGAGGAGAAATTTATATATATAATATCAAAATTAAATTGGTTCGTTTGTTTGTGATACAGGGAAGTACATTCGTGCCAATTTTCAATTTGATCGGACTACTTTTCGTTTTTTTTTACAATTTTTGCTGACTCAGCAAACAGGGTTCAAGATGGCGGAAAATGTTGATTTTCCAGGCGGCACAACTGGAAGTAAGGACTGATTTTTCTGCTAAGTTTCAACTCTCTATGTGAAATACCCTGGAAATAGGATGAACTATTAGGCCCGATTGCCAAACATTTCCGAATCCAAGTTTTTTGCAGTATGGATCACCTTAAGAGATTTACCTTAATTGATATTGTTTTGAATTGATCACAATTAATTTAAAACCAAGTTGATAAGTGTTATCTCATAGAATTATAATTTTATTACTGACTTATATACCATTTTCCATTGCAACCTTCAACTTCAAAACAAAAACAAAGACATCGAAGCAGTTAATTGGTTGTACGTAGTTACATAAACAATAACAAACATACAATAAAAGTTAATGCCTTTTTTTTTGAATTTGCATGAAGTATAAAACGTAGATGAGAGGAAAAAAATTAAGCAGAGAGAATAGACCTTTTTTATTTAGGGGTGGGCTGGCTTTTAGGGGAGTAATTATCTAGTTTGCACCTGAGACCTGGTATCAGCCCAGTTCCAATACCATTACACTTACAGGCACCGACCATAATCTAAATTTAACTTCATTTACCTGCACTCTCCTTACATTAAGGCAACGAGTTTATACCTTAACTGAACCAAACTAACTTACTTTCAACTCAGTGTTGTCCTCAACTTTAAACCTACGCTAATATTTAGCAATCTTTATACATATTTAAAACAACAAAATGGAAAGGAGAATTATTTAGTGGTCGTCTTAAAATACAATTTTATATTGTAGAGGGATTATTTTAAAATGTATCAATACTTTAAAGAATCCATAAAATCATCAGAGTTTAATCAAAGTAAAAGTAACAATAATATCGGAGGTAGATTTGTCTAATGATGTACATAATATTTGTAAATGTAAATTTAAGTTAATGAATTTTTTTCTTTTCGTTCTGCCACTGTAATACTTACATAATCAACTCAATAACGCACTAGCACTCACTGAATGAGTGCACTGAGCGACTAGCATTCACTGAGTGAGTGCACTGAATGACTAATACTCACTCAGTGCACTCACTCAGTGAGTGCACTGAGTGAGTGTTAGTCATACCGATATAGCAGCTTAACATCATTCCAACTCATAATAATAGAAAAAAATGTTAGACCAACATTAGAGAAGTGAAAGTCGGGGGGATTTCCCACTTCACGAAACTAATTTGCCTTTCAATTTTTTAATTGCCAATCAATAGTTACTGGCTTTCATAGTCTAGTCCAGGGTTTCCCAAACTGTGTGCCACGGCAAACTGGAGTGCCGCGAGTGTGCCGTGGGATCTAGAATAAAAAAATAATCAAATCCAAACTAGTCAGAACAAAATAATAACTGCCTGTGTATATTGTATATACAAGTACAATAGTTTAAAACGGAATAGTTTTATATTTCCTATTGGAACTATACTAGTGATCCGGAGCATAAAGAACTCGAATTGAGTTGGTTCTCAATATTGCGACCAGGATAATTTATAAGAGAAAACCTGATTTATTCAACCAGAAAAGAGCATTAAATTATTTTACGTTACACACCTTCATCTCGGCCACAATTGTTACAAAACTTTAGTAACAATAGTTACATATTCATTTGCTACTTATCAAGCCCTTTAAAACAATGTATGGCAAGTCATGCAGACTAAAATCTTCCTCTTTAGTCTTCAATATTGGCCCCAATCTTAAATTTAAAGTTGTCAAAAGAAACCGAGATCCTGTGAGCTCAATTTCGTATAAAGTCGCACATTCTCGGTAGCTGTTATCCTTTCCTCCGTACATAATCCTTATTTAATAAAATGATTTCAGGCTCGCTACGCTCGCCTGTTCTAAAATCATTTGTCCAGAATCTTTGTTTAATAATATAAATACAGGCTCGCTTCGCTACGTTGGCCTGTTTCTACAGCATAATACATATGTAGTAAATATTTTATTTTATAAAATGATTGCTGCTCGCTAGCTCACCTGTTGTAAAAGCATTTGTAGTAAATATTTTCTTCAATAAAATGATAGGCTCGCTACGCTCGCCTGTTGTAATAGCATTTGTAGTAAATATTTTCTTTGCCATATTGGCTGCCATCTTGAAAATATGAAGTGTGAAATTTTATTTGTTACATATTATTTTTCTTCTCTTAATGATCTTTAAAACGATGTATAACACATTATGCTGAATAAAACTTTTTATTTTAGTGGTCCGCCATCTTGGAAATGTATAGTGTGGAATTTCCAAAACCTTTATAGTTCTCACAAAGGCTGAGTTGCATCTTGGTGCCAAATTTAGTTGAAATTGATCAATTTTTACTTCAGTAATCGTTAGACAAACATACGAACTTTTCAAATCCCAAGCCTCCGAAATGAAGAACTCACTAAGCTCGTCTAACTAGTGATGCGGTGCATAAAGAACTCGCGTAGATTGAGGTCTTATATCACCCATACTACTATGTTCTCAATATTGCTACCAGGATAATTTTTCGGTGAAGACCTAACATATTCTTATTCAACCTGAAAACAGGTTTAAAATTATTTTACGTAAAACAGCACATAAGATAAGCTTACTTTTTAACACCCTCATCTCGGATGAGAGCCGAATTTAATTTCGTATAAATTCGCAAGTTCTCAGGAGCAAAAACTGTTTTCCTTTCATCCATACATAATCCATATTTAATAAAGTCATTGCAGGCTCACCACGCTCACCTGTTTTTACCTATATAATCTTTATTTAATAATATTAATGCAGGCTCGCTGCGCTCGCCTGTTTATACAGCATTTTTACATTATCTTTATTTAATAAAAACTATTGCAGGCTCGCTGCGCTCACCTGGTTATACAGCATTTGTACCTAATATTTATTTAATAATATTAATGCAGGCTCTCTGCGCTCGCCTGTTTATACAGCTTTTGTAGTAAATATTTTATTTAATAAAATGATAGTAGGTTCACTACGCTCGCATGTTATAAAAGTATTATTAATGCAGGCTCTCCTGTTTATACAGCATTTCTACATAATCTTTATTTAATAATATTAATGCAGGCTCGCTACGCTCGCTTTTTTATACAGTATTTGTACATAATCTGTAGCCTTTAAACGATTTATATCTTATGCAGATACAACTTTTTTTTGTTTTCTTTATATTGGCCGCCATTTTGAAAATATTATGTGTGAAATTTGTATAGTTAGATATTCCTTTTCTAGACTTCGAGAGCTTTAAATTGATGTATAACATGCCATACTGACTTAAAAACTGTTTGTTTAGTCGTCCGCCATATTGACCGCCATCTTGAAAATATTAAATGTAAAATTTTATTAGTTACATATTCTTTTCCTCCTCTTAAAGGCCTTTAAAACTATGTATAACACATTATGCTGACTAAAACTTTTTTTTTCATTCGTCCGCCATATTGGTCGCCATCTTGAAAATTTAAATTGTGAAATTTTATTAGTGACATTAAGAACTTACTACGCTCGTTCAATTATTTATAATGAGAGTATGTTTTTATCAGGTAAAATGACGCTTCCCATCATACAGCTCGCCCTCCCCTAACCCCGACATTGGTCTGGCACCTATTTCTAGTAATTTATGTAAAAAAATAAGAATAACTAAATAGAATAGTAACAAAGATCCTCGACTGTGTTTTTCACCAGTGTGTGATAGCGACTCATCATAGAAGAGGTGTAGTTCAATAACCAAACAACTTCTTCACACGAAATTATTGCATTTGAAACAATTGACCAGTTTTGGCTGTTCTAAAGCAGCCCAAATCCATGAAAAGAGCTGCTAATAGAAAAGGTTTTGCACATTGAACTATCAGATTGATTAAATCTAGGCTTAAGGGGCGAAGGATAACAGCCAGTCAAGGAGATAAGTCGATTATGGTAGTGACAGTAAATATCCTTAGGGGCAACCCAGGAGGGGTCTTAGAACCCTTGCTATGGGTCCATTATAGTCGATGAATTTCTAGTAAGCCTAACCCTAAATGACTTTGAGGTAATAGGCTTTGCTGATGATTGATAATCTATCAATTATAACTAGAGAATACAAATAAATAAAATGATTGAAAAAGCAGCAATGATACATGGCAGTACCAGAGGCTTTTTGGAAAAACTTGGGGTCTACTGCCTAAAAGTGGGTTCATAGCTAGCGGATACGTAATTGCGGAGGCCCCAAGGGATTCATCTATGGCAACTCTTTTGCGGCGCCGCAGAAAGTTGGTTCCAAACCATCTTTTTTGCGGTGCCGCTTTAAAACCTGTATGGAACCTTCACTTCTTCCTCTTCTTATTTCCTTTCTGTTTTTATATTAAAATTGTTATATATTATAATATATTTGTATCTGTTAATTTGTTCCTGCATTATTTATATTATAATCTGTGTTTAATCTACGTTTTTTATCAGTGTTTTATCTTTATCTGTGTATTATGTCCATGTTTTTTATATATGTGCTTATTATATCTGTTCCTACATTATTTTTATTATATTCCTATTTCTTATTTATGTAATAATAAAAGTTCTTATCTATAATCTTATTATAAAAGGTTTTTTTTAAGCAAGAGAACTAAATTACAGTTGCAAAAACGATGTTATAATTGCCTTTGTTTATAACTTGGCCGACCGAAACTCGAGAGGAGGGAAACAAACGACTCCGTCCTCCGTCTCGGCCATTCCCCGAAGAATATATTGTTATCTATATAGCCCTCCGCTCCGCAAATACGTTTTCGCTAGCTGTGAACCCACCTTTAGATGATCACCTAGACTTACCAAACGGTTATTACACCCATGGTTACTACGCCTCAATAGTGAGGTGGCCTAAATCCCAACAAAAGCCGTAAATATCAAGTTGCAAAAACTGCAACGGACAGTATGTACGTACAGGTATCGCAGGTGCAATGCGCATTTGACCAACTGCAAAGTCTACGTCAAAACCGAAATTTAGATCAGTCACCCAAATAAACCTGTATAAGATATACAATGCTTTAATATATGATTAATAGATGACTGAATGAGTGTAATAAGACATAATCACTGTTTCATTTGAGACGATTCGACTCTGATAAAGATAAAAGGTTATATTCTATCATAGTTTTTATTACAACACATCATTGAATCTTAGAAATAATATTTAAAACTGTCTCCCAAAGAGAGCGTCAAATAATTAAAATTTAAATATAAATTATTTTGTTCAAATTTAAATAACACAGAAAAATGGAACATTACATCAAAAGAAAGAAAACAACTTTCCTTGTTATAGGGTGCGACATTACCTGTCAAGACATTTAATGTCACCCTATACCCAAGAAACGTGTTTTATACTTTTATATACGAGAATTAATTACTAGGGTGTATCACATTAAATTAGTATCAACAATTTAATTACTTATTTAAAAATGATTTTATAGTTAAAATAAGAAATAACTTATAATTTGAATCTTAACTACAACAAGAACATTCTTCATAAAATTGATCTCTCACTTTTAAATAAGATATTAGCAAATTGTAAGTAATTGAAAGACATAAAAATCAGATTTTAATAGGATTGATTACAACTTAAACAATAAAAAAAAAATGCAATATAATATCAAATTATCTTATAATATAAATGAAGAAAAAAATAATAAATAAAAACAAAAAAACAAGTTGTTTTTAAGGAATAATTTGTCATTTGGTGATCAATAAGACAACAAGATGAAAACTAGAGTGACAAAGATAAATGATACGATTCCGTTTGTAAGTGAGATCTCATAACAGAACATTGTTCCTTCTTACAGCTCGGGCCGACAAGATTAATTCTACAGCTCTCTTTCCTTATTTATAGCTAACATCGACCGTAAAATATCACACCAATAAATAATAATTAGTTTAATTAAACTAATTATATTTATATTTAATTTTGAGTTATATAATTTAAAATTACTAGGCATCGCGTGGCTCTATCATTAAAGCGAGCGTATTGTAATGAAATACTGAATATTGAATTTTATTAATCATGATGAATGTCATAGTTGAAGATAAGTGGAAGAGGGTAGTGTAGGGAAGAGTGGGGGTACTCGGTACAAAGCTTTACTTCCTAAACAAACCTATACACTATACGACTATAACAATCTTCACCACCCGCGGTAGCTTTTAAACAATTATTATAAATGTATCTCGTCACTACGCAAAGAATTTTGCTTGTATTAAGTTGAAATTTTGCATACCTGTTTCAATTGTGCATTAGATGGTGTATATGAAGTTTTATTAAAATCGTTTCGTTAGAACGTAAGATATCGGTAAAAAGGTTGTTTTCTCTATTATAAACGTTTAGGTCCGCTTTAATAGTTTTAGCGATCTTTATTAAGTTATAGCGGTGTTGCTGTTGGTTTTAGTAAAAAATGTTATTTGGAAAAAATGTTCGTCTCATCGAATAGATGATGATAGAATCTTTTCCCGTCCTGAAATTCCAATTTAATTTTTGTACCTCTCGTTTACGCGAGCGTTGCGCGCGAACTCTTGGACGGATCACGCTGTCCAACGAACTTAGCCTGAGTATTAGTAAGAGGATCATGTATACCAAATTTCAACTAAATCGGTCAACTTTTACTCAAGTTATCGTCACACGCGTGAACGTTACTGACAGACAGACAGACAGACAGACAGACAGACAGACAGACAGACAGGAGCATATTTCGTTGAATGTAGGAAGCTCGCTACGCTCGCTTCAATTATTTTCCATTAATATTAATTAATACATGAAGTATAAATATTTTAGTATACAGTATAGCTTCGATTATCCGAATATAAGTTATTTGAACGTTCTATTATTCCAACTGGCTTCATGAAGAAATAATAACAAGTTAATATAAATAGACAGATGACAATCAGACGACGGACAGACATTACTTAAAAACCACTTTTGACTCAAGGGACCTCAAAACGAGTAAATCCATCAAAATCTGAAAATCATATTTTCGCGCCATCGCATTACTTTCTCTTTATTTGAAAAAGTAAACTTTAGGCTTTCCATAATAATGTATATACATCTTGTTATTTTAATATTGATTCAGTATTTGACTTTATTAAAAATAGTATAATAACTTATACTTATTTCAATTTTCTATTTTCAATTTTGTGGTTTATGCTGGGCACACACAATCTGGCAGGACTGACAGTTTAGACTGAATAGTCCATCTAAAGGCAAGTCGCCAGAGCGTTTGCATATTCCAATCACTCTACCTGATAAGACTGTCCAGGTGGCCAGAATTTACACAGGTTTTAGGGTTTCCTAGAATTTACACAGGTCCACACTATTTTTAGGGTCCGTAGGCAAAACCAAGGACCATTATATTTCCCTGCGTGAATCTGTCTGTCCGTCTGTCTGTGGCCTGCTCTCACGGCAACACTTTTCGTCCGATCACTTTGAAATTTGGCATATAATATGTGTATAGTACCTACCCACACATTTAAAAAATATAGCAACTTGAAGAAATTATTTTTCAAAACAATTACGGCAAAAAAAACTTAAGGGTTTAAAAATTGTTTTGGACACCGTGTGGGATATCATAAGAAAGGGTACGTCAAGCAGATTACAAAAAAAAAAAAAAATTGGTTATAAGCTTTGATAGCGCGAGCGTAGGCAAGTTGAAGTAGGTGTGAAAAGTCCCCCCCCCCCTCTATCTCGCTTATGTAAAGTGCAAAAAAAAATTTTGGAATACAAAAATTCCAAGACAGAAATCCGTTTAGACATCAGGGAACATTTTTGGTTCCGTGTCTGTCTGTCGGTCTGTTGTTCAATTTTGTGAACCAACATATCTTTAAAACTACACGTCCAATTTTAATGAAATTTGGGTGGTTGGTCATGAGAATCCCATTGTTGGTCCCATATAAGTTTCAACCCTCTGCGCTCATTTGTTTCTCTTCCACATGCGCACAAACATACATTCATTTACACCTATAGCTTGAAAAGTACTTATCTGATTTGAATAAACTTTTATAGTTTATCGAAAGCAACCCGCAGATGGCCCCAGATTAATTTGAACCGTCTGTGCTCATTAACTTTTGCTAAATTGATACTTTATTTCGTTTAAAAAATCAAAACAATTTTGACAGATTAAAGAAAAAAACGGAGGAAACAATTAAACCAATTAGACAATAATTGCTTGTAAAAGCATAAAATCAAGAAAAGTACGTGGATAAGATGCGAGGAAGCTATGTGCCACACCAATTGGCAGTCTATTTTTATAATTATGCTCTTTTTGATTTTTTTTATGTTCATAGTCCTGTTCAGTAGTACAAAAGTACTTAAGTTGTTTATGTAAGTTTGTTTATGTGTTTTGAGAATATCAGACCCACAGGATAGTTCAAAGTAAGGTTTTTAGCATTTTAAAAAAACACCATCAATAGGGTACTACTTGAACAATACAGGGTTGTCTACGCCTACGGACCCTCGCTGCAAGCTGACTAGCACAAACTTCACCTGTGAATTTAAATTGCAAGATGTTAGGAAACGTAGATGATCGCGCAAATGAATAACTTTAAGAGAAAACATCTCTATTCCTAATCTAGAGTTAAAAGTTTTAATTCATACACCCACACACACACTGATAACTTCAAGTTAAAAACTCATTTTTTCATACAAGCACAAATTTGTCTATAACAAAGAAAGTTGTCACACAAAAATGTAATTCTCTTTCCAGTAGTGGTAATTTACGATTCGTTGGGTCTCACACCATGAGAATGATTTATAATAAAAAAAAAATATATAAATAACTACATTTGTACAGATAATATACTACCAACAATATATCATTGTAACAGTAAAACCCCAAGAGATAAACGATAGAAGAGAAACAAGTCATTTTCTTTAATATTTATAAACATTACGGTAAAATAACAGCATAGATCACTTATTGAGTTTATCTTACTGCTCTAGGGCCCCGACACATTAAGACTGATATAACATAAATACACAGATAAATATATATATATATATATATATATATATATATATATATATATTGCTTGCTAAAAAATGTTCTATTTAAGATTTTCAGTTGATCTATTTTATATAAAAGAAATATATAATATAATATATTCTCATTTTCTCCATATCATGGAAAATCATTGAATCATGGATACTTTTTTGGGCATTGAATCCACATAATCACGTTTCAATGTTCTTCCAAGAAGTGGAGAAAACCAGTATACATTTGTCTAATTGATATAGTAGATGTATCTTAAGATGTGAAATTATGAAATATTAATCCATTTTGATTATCATTTGGTCCGCTAGGAGCTCTGATATCATTTTATATAAAACTTCTAATGCCGTAATTTAGTACTGAAATGAAATCAATCAACCTCCTATTATATTCAAACATCCTGGTACGATATTTAAGAGTCACATTTTGCATGTCGTTTTTTTGAACTTCAGCCAATCGTCAAAATATTGTACTATAAATAAAAACCTATCGACCTCCTGTTAAATCCTAACTTCCTGGCACGATATTTAAAAGCGTCATATTTTTCTTGTTGTTTTTTGTCTGACGGGAATTTCTTCTCTACCCTAGGGCTAAAACACATCCCCGTTAAAATATGTCTACTAACATAGTGCGTTGGCTTCCGCGAATTGGCTCGTAATCACGTTTCGCTTAACCTACTGGAAGCATCTTCAGGGGTGTGGTGCATCCTGATGTTGACTCGAAGCAAACACAGGATATACTGATGACTGGAGAGAGGACGGCGAATTTATACTGATTTTCTAGACCGTAGATTGTACCTGGATTTCCGGGGGTTCCTTTATTCGGGATAATCCTTAAATATTCAATAACAATGTAGATGCTGACGATTCATTAAATTTCCACCCAATAGATTTGTATAAGTGAGGAATTTAGGAAAACGATACACCAAGGATATATAGTTAATAAACTTTCAACTAAAAATAACCATCAAATGAAACCTTTTTAAAAAACGTAATGTTCGTTTTAAGAAATTGAAATGACTTCTTTTTTTCCTGTTTCTTTCTATTTCATTTTTAAAAATAGCAGGCAATCGATTATGCAACATTTTTATGGAATCAGTGCCCTCTTTGATGTTACATAATAAAGCTCGACGTCTTAACAAAGGGTCCTGAATTAGTTCTCGAACTAATTCTTTAGAAAAGCGAAATAATTATAATTATACTATTTAAAGAAATTACTAAATCTATATAGACATATTTTTCTTTATGTAAATCCTAATAAAAATATTAATTTATTCGCGTAGAATTGAAATTAAATTGTCCTTTCAAAAATAAATGTTAAAAAAAAAAATGTTTTTAGGATGGAGAAAAGAAAGTCAAGATTAAAGCAATTCAAGCGAGAGAATATGGATGAGCCAGCAATTGATTGATAACGCAAAACCAAAAACAAATTAAAAGTAAAGGGTTTTGTCCGAATATGAATATTTAGGGATTGAAAATTGAAACAGCATAAAGAAAAATGAGAATTCATTATAATTGATGGCTTGAAAAAAATAAATACATAAATAAAAAATCGGGTATGGGGTATCTCGGAACTTTTCCTCACTTCGGAGGCCACTAAAGGGGCCTCTGAGGAAGCAGCATTGGGCGTGGTCAGTATTTGGGTGGGTGGCCGTTTTGAACAAACTGATTTGTTTATTATAATTTTTCAAAACAAATTATACAATATTTTTAAAATCATACAAATTTCATTGAAATCGGACGTATAGTTTTTAAGATATGTTGGTTCACAAAAATTGAGCGACAGACCGACAGACAGACATGGAACCAAAAATGTTCCCTGATGTCTGAAACAGATTTCTGTCTTGGAATTTTTTAAATCGGAGACCTAATTATTTTTCGTTCTTCAGAACGATCACATAGCTTCCGTTACCTTCGGTAAGCTCGGAAGCGAAATATAAAATAAAATAACTTTTCTTTATCCTATGAACTTGTCTGTCACGCTTTCAGAAATGAAAAAGTTTTTCTTTACTTAGAGTGGGCTTTGTGAAGAATTGGAAATAGACCAAGTGGAAATTGCATTGCCTCAGTGAGCTACTAGCGTCCCAGGTACTCTGCTATTCTGGGCCGAAGCATTAGCTTCACAACTAATACCAACCTACCCTTCTAAACCCGTTCCATTTAGCACAAAGTCCCTATTGACAACTTATAAAGCTCTTTCACCAACTTTACTTCCCCATCCCTCATTCTAAACAAAATAATATTTTCTTAAAAAATTACTAGGTACATCCATTAAGGATTACTTAAGTACTACAGAAAGAGAGAAGAGAAAAGTAACTACTAAATAAATAATTTCAGCCAAAATATTAAGTACATAATTATAGCAAAAGTTAAGAGTAGAAAGGAATATAGTTTTTTATGTTCAATTTTAAGTTTGGTTATAGTAATAATAATTTCAAGATAAAAAGAACTTTTTATATACTACGTTTTTAAATTTTCTGTTGAATCGTATGTAATGTTGATAATATAATTGTTATTGTTATATAATATATAATGTTAGTGAAAAAAAAATAGTTCCGAATTTATTTACTTCACATAAATGACAACCATAGAGAGCTGATCTTAAACCTATAAAACGACAAATCTTTGTACAACGGATCTCCCCAACACCAAATCTAAACCGTGCCATCGATATATTTGAAATAGTATAATCTATAAATAATATAATCGATATTTCCTGTTTTGCTGTCATTCAATGTTTATCTATCACAAACTTGAAACCCGTCAAAATGAAGATTGCGTAAATATTATGGATATGGCAAAACAAATAAAATAACTTGCGGATTTTTTCCGAACTAACTTTCCGCACATCAAAATTTGCTGAAAACTAATTAAATTCTGCTGAAAGAGGGCTAAAAGTATTAAAATAATGCATTGTCATCGTGTTCTGAGCTATGCTAAAAGTTTCAAATGTCTAGCTATTCAGGAAGTTAGTTAGAAATCGATTGCCAGATTTGTACCGGACAAACAAACAAACAAACAAACAAGAATGCGAGCTAATAAAAACGTAGTAAAAAGAGGTAGAATTACTTAAATAAATCTGTGTATAAATTCCTATCCCTTCCTATCCCTCTCATTCCAGTTCCGTCGGCTACCATGGTTTACACCTGGACCGGCGTTTGACCTGGGCAAACCACACAAAACTTAAACGACAAGACTGCAACAAACGCTACAAACTTTTACACAGACTTCTACACCATACATCTAAACTCAGCACACATAACAAATTACTCATTTATAACACAATAATTAAGCCCATATGGTCATACGGTATTGAACTCAGGGGTTGCACCAAGCGTTCCAACTCCTATCGTATCCAGTCCCTACAGTCCAAAATCCTAAGAAGAATAGTCAACGCTCCTTTCTATGTTTCTAACTTCACCCTTCACAACGACCTTAAAGTCCCCTTCGTCCATGACCTAGCCATATCCCGATACCAATCCTTCCATGACTCCATATCCCAACACCCCAATCCTTTAATTAACAACCTGTCATTACCATATATTCCTGTAAATCCTCCTCGACGTCTAAAGAGGCACTGGCCACGTGATTTATTGAGCGATGCCTAACTTCTAAATAAATGAAATAATTCATGCTAGTACCTGTGAGTACTGTAATGGACAGTTCCTCACTTCGAGTCATTGTAAAAACTCTTAAAATTATGTAGTTGCAATTTTCCTAATATATATATATATATATATATATATATATATATATATATATATATATATATATATATATATATATATAGGTGTATAAATACTCGTAATTTCTAGATGATTTATAATTAATTCCTACATAGATATGAATGTAGATGTATATAACATACATCTGTATATTTAACATTAAATATACAATATAATAATAAATTATATGTTAAATTAAATATTAATAATTAAAATTATAATTTAAATTAAATTATATTAATATTATTTATTAAATTATTATTTAATATTAAAAAATAGTCTGCAAATTAGTGTGGCACATAGCTTCCTCGCGTACTTTAATAATGTTAAGCTTTTACAATCCATTATTGTCTAAATTATAATTTTTTCCCACCTTTTGCTTTCGAGTATTCAGAGGGTAGTGGAAGCTGTATGATTGATCTGAAGAAAATGTTTTATGTCTCCGAATTTAATAATTCTTCGACAGAAATCCGTTTCAGAAATAAAGCAACATTTTTGGTTCCGTGTCTGTCTGTCGGTCTATCGCTCAAATTTTGTGAACCAACATATCTTCAAAACTACTTGTCCTATTTTAATGAAATTTGGATGATAAACCATAATTAGCTAGCTCATTATTGGTTCTCTTCTCATGCGCACAAACACAGTTATTTTCACTTACAGCTTCAAAAGTACGTATCTGAGTTTTATGAAATTTGGTTAGTTTATCTAAAGTAGCCCGCAGAGAGCCCCAGATTAATTACAGCAGTCTTTAAATTTTGCTAAAATTGATAATTTAATGCATGTAAAAAATCCGTTCCTAGACAATTTTTTTTTAAAAATAGACTGCCAATTAGTGTGAACCAAATCTTCCTCGCATCCCATCACGTACTTGATTGATTTTATGCTTTATTGCTTTTACAAGCCATTAATGTCTGATTTATTTAATTGTTTCCCTCGTTTTTTTTAATATAAAAATGATTTGATTTTTTACATGAATTGAAGTATCAATTAGTGAAGTATCCAATAGTAATCAGATAGCACCAAATCTAGTGCTATCTGAAGTCTTGTTTCGACAAATCATTCGAATTTCATACAAATCAGATAAGTACTTTTGAAGATATGGGTGTAAATAAATGTATGTTTGTGCGCATGCTAAAGAGAAACAAATAGGCACAGACGGTTGAAACTTATATGGGAGCAACAATGGGCTAATTATAACCTACCATATAAATTTCAATAAAATCGGACCAGTAGTTTTTAAGTTCGAAAAGATTGACCGACAGACGGACCCGGATCCAAAAATGTTCCCTGATGTCTGAAACGGATTTCTGTCTTGGGGTTTTGAAATCGGAGACCTAACACATTTCGTTCTTCAGAACGATTACATAGCTTCCGTTACCTTCGGTAGAAGCAAAACACGTTTTTGAGACGGGGACCTCAAAATGTGTAAATCCATCAAAATCCAGTTATCGCGCTGTCACAATACTTTCTTTTTATATGCTACGTTTAGTAGAAAGTAACAAGGTTGAAACTGATTAAATAAATTAGATGATAATGAGTCATAAAAACAGAATATGATTATTGTTCTTAAGGAAGGCTATTTTCCACAAGAATTGGCATACAATATTATAATAATAATTGTCCGGTTAATTAATGTTTGGTACTTCATTAGATTGTTACTTCCCTATTTTTTTTTTAGATTATAAAATTACTTTTCCTAAATAACTATTGACAAAGGGATATTCAGTCTAATGTACTTTGGGACAAAGGAGTATCAATCTACTGTTTCGATACGGTGAGGAACAGTCGAAAGAAGAACATTCCATACACCTTCTTCAAATTGTTACTCCCCTCTGTTATTTTTATAAAGAGAGTAAAAATCTAAAGAAGTGTCAAATGGTTTGTGCAAACAAGAGGTTTAATAATGGACAAATTGATAAATCGGTCGTTTGAATAACACATACCAGTAATTAATACACAAATGAATACAAAATGTAGCTTATTTGGTCACAAACACACTACAATTACCTTCGGTACGCTCAGAAAAAGAAGACGAAGAAAAAAAAAATGATTTCCAGCAACAGTATTGGGCTCTTCTTTAGATTGTTACTCCCCTTATAAAAAAAATAAAGGGGAGTAACAATCTAAAGAAGTTGTACGGAATGTTCTTCTTTATACTGTTACTCCCCTTATCAAAACAGAAGTACTATATTCCTTTGTCCCAAAGTACATTGGTCTATATATCACTTTTTCTTAATAGATATTTAGTCAGTCATTTTAATCCTAAAACAACATAGGGGAGTAACAATCTAAAGAAGTGCCCAGTAAGGTACATTTTCTAAAAATAATTAATGAGATTCTAGTGTGAGAGTACTGAAGTTTGAAGGAACGAGGTGCCAGCATAGATTAAGTTGTTCGTCAAAGTCATCATTGAATAAATTCAACTAACGAGGTTAAAGCCATTTGAAACACCTCTAAACTGCCTCCGTCCTTTTCCCCTTCTCTTTGTTCTAAATGATCCACATTTTCTTCATTAGGTAACTCTCTCTATTACCGGAACAAAACTTCTCAAACAAACTTCCTAACTTGATAACTAAATTCCTCCTCGTTGAACAAACATTGCCTACAGCACTCTGTTCACTGTTAGTCCATTGTTTTAGCAAAACATGCAAAATAGCACGATTCCTTAGACTAACATTCGTACGGTATGTGAGAGGGTATCGAATAAGATTGTCCTTATACGAAAAAATTGTTACGGAATTATAATTTCACAGAACTTTATTAATCCCGAAAAAAATACATTAATTTCTAACTTTGTATTTTAGTAAAAATCCATTTGGGTTTATAGTTAATCAAAACAATTTTATTTTATTATATTCTACAATTATGCAAGTGTTCTCGATTTTTACACAATTCAATATTAATTTTATATATTCGCATAATTTTATGTCGTTATTAGCTCACCTTTCCAGGCGACTTAATCTACCTCTTTTAGCATCTGGAGATGCTAAAAGATGCTAATGGATTTCAAGAAAGAAGAAAGAGATGTAAATGATATAAAAATTCTATTGCATTTAGTTTAGTGTCATTATTTTATTGGATTATTGAAAATAATTTGTACTTCTAAATAGATAATTAAATTTTAGATTACGTATGTCCAAAAAAGTTTTGCAAGAATTACTCTTATTGACTTGTATTTTTATGAAATTGAAATTTGATCTTTGATAAAGAAACGCGATAAATAGGTAATGCTGTGCAATCAAGTGCCAGAAAATATATAAAAACAAAGATACTTCCGCTTTCATTTCACTCTGTCAATTTTTAACAGAGTAAGGATGTTCTTATATTTCCTAGATTTCATTAGGTCAGTTTTATATTTTGGGATAAATGTGAGGAAATATTTAACTAATGCTGGCCATTGTTTTAAAATTCGTTTGCCTACTTGCTCCAAGGATAACATTCTTAATGACACATGCTTAGTAAATTTATGACTGGGCAAATTTAGGCCTTTTTTAACCTCAGTGAAATTTTCCCACCTTGACGGCCAACCGTTAAAAAAATCGTTCATTTGAAAAAATAGATTTGATGTATCATCTTCAAGTATTTCCATGCCCCGTTTAAATGCATGTTACAATCCTTTTAGTTGATTCCAACCAATACACCAGTTATTTAGCAGAAACTCTTAATGCAGCATTGGTAGTTACGTCGAAACAAAATGTAAAATAACAATTATCCATTTCACTTAACATCAAGGTCGTAACGTACACTTTCCCCATTTTTCATAAAACGCTTCGTACACTTCACATGAAGTAAAGAAAAAACGTAAAAAATCAATACATAGTTAATGCCACCTGCAATAAAAACAAATTTAAATTAAATTAATTAAAGAAGAGACGTGCTGTTAAGTAGTAAAACTGTACACAAGCAATGTGCCACATTCATACCCAGGCAGCACCAAAACTGGCCCTCAGTTTCCCAGGGCTTTCAAAGTGTAAAAAATCGACTTTACTGACCAATTTAATGATAAGCATAACTAAACAAATAACAAATTTGGAAAAAACAACGAAATTTAGTGTAAATATCCCACATTCAATTAAGAATATACGTATTTTTTTTACATAACTGCTGGATAATGTATAAAGGCTGGAAGGTTAGTAAAACAGTATAATATGACATTTGGCTTTAATTTTTATGTCGTAAGTAGCACTCTGAGAACACGATAAATGGCATAATTTAACGCGTGACAACAGAAATAAAGGGTCCACAAAAAAACATCACTAATGCATCTGCGAATAATAAAATAGAAGTAGAACCCTCGCAGGTCTATTTAGAACGTCTTAGAGTGAAGGAGCCGTTTAGTTTTTTCATGGACGAAAATAAACTCCCCAAAACCTGAAGAGGCAGGAGCTGAGAGCAATATTAAACATTCTTCAACCATTATCCACTATTAAAGTGGTAGAGAGACAAATTACTTGCAACCACTAACGCATTTCAACCTCTCAAAATCGAGTTCTTTCAATATAAATATTAAGTAAGTTCAAGATAACCTTTTTAGACGACAAATTTAATTTAGTTCTGTTATTTGAAGAATCAGATTAATATTAGATTGATTGTTTTTGGAAAAAAGTAAATGGAAACAAAGAAAAATACAACGAGAGATCAAATTAAATTATTAAATTAAAAATAAATAAGCTATAATTAACACTAATTAACTAATTGAAGCATAAGTCAACAAAGAGTAAATGTACGAATGAATATGAAAAATGAAGAGCTAGAAAACTTTCTAAAATACTCTCTTTATTTGAAGAGACCTTTGAACAGTAAAAAATCTATTGTTAAACCATAACATAAATATCTTAGATAGAGGCTAAACAGCAACATTTACATAGAGATTGAAACACCCCAGACTTGAATGATTATGGTGTCAGAGTGTACATAGGTTCTACCCTGTTGAATAATTTATATAATTGAGTAGTGTCCAGACGTAGTACCCGCGAGGTAAGAAAAGGAGAAGAGGAAGATCGCTTAGAAGATGGAGGGATGACCTAGTGCAAGAAGCTGGAAGAATATGGATGAGCACAGCGAAAGATTGAGAATTCTAGAAGTCCAAGACAAAGCCCTATGCCCAGAGATGGGCCTAGTTTCAATTTAAGAGTTCCTTAAAATCATGTAGAATCTAGAATATAATAAAATCCTTTATAAGATAAACCTATTTATCCCAGAGGATCCCACACTATCGACCTGATTGACATTTGGGATTAGTTAATATGAGCTCAGTCAACACAATAGGCACAAGCTAGCGGATTAAGGTAACAATCATCTTCATTGCTAATAAGAAGAACGACATTCATTTAAATAAGGGAACAAGCCTCTCTTTATTTCTACCCTTATTTATATTCTTTTTTTAAGATGAAAAAAATATTGTGACCAAAAAGCCCATAGCTTGAGTGGCGCCGATTATATACTTATACATAATAACCAATAAAAAAGAAAATAACCATTTTGAGATATTATTGAGAATCATTTCAAGATAAAAAGAACTTTTTATATACTAAGTTTTTAAATTGTATGTAATGTTGATAATATAATTGTTATTGTTATATATAATGTTAGTAAAAAAAAAAAAAAAAAATAGTTTATTTATTTACTTTACTTAAATGACAACCATCTAGAGAGCTGATCATAAACCTATAAAAGGACAAATTTTTGTACAACGGATCTCCCCCAACACCAAATTTTAACCGTGCAATCGATATATTTGAAATAATATAAATAATATAATCGATAAATAATATAATCGATATTTCCTGTTTTGCTGTCATTCAATGTTTATCACTTATATATAAAAATCAAAAATTTGAAACCTGTCAAAATGAAGATTGCAAATATGGGACATGGCAAAACAAATAAAATAACTTGCGGATTTTTTCGAACTAACTTTCCATACAGCAAAATTTGCTGAAAACCAATTAAATTCTGCTGAAAGATGGCAAAAAGTATTAAAATAATGCATTGTCATCGTGTTCTGAGCTATGCTAAAAGTTTCAAATGTCTAGCTATTCGGGAAGTTAGTTAGAAATCGATTGCCAGATTTGTACGGACAAAAAAACAAACAAACAAACAAGAAAGCAAGCTAATAAAAACGTAGTAAAATAATGCGACCCCGCTGGAAATAAAAAATAGACCATTGGCTTATTTCGATTTCCAGTAGGATCACATTATTTTTATGAAATATTTGGTAATGAATAAGATGTTGTGGTATTTTGGTATTTACATTTGCAATCACAAAAGTACGTCAGAATGTTTTGTCCATGTCGGTCCGATCGATATTTATTTCTACCTACATACTTTTGTATAAAACAATTCATTGTGCTAATAAAAAATTCAACAAAAGTCTAATGAAAATGGATCACAAAACTCAGATTCTCATTTGAAAAGTGCAGCCTATTTCAGTGTTCTAAAAAAGCTTGATATCTTTTATGACAGTTCTCCCACGTTCAATTATGAATTTATTCACCTTACCACTTCTTTTCTAATACTTTTCATTATACGAAAACGAAAGTGATTCTATCCAAAAACAGCTGGCAACGCAACAAGTACCCAATTGTTTGTTGTTCGTCCATTGACTTGACTACACGTAGGTATAAATATTTGACTCAATAAATTCTATAAGAATGTAATGAAATAAAATGCAGGAAGAGGGAGTAAAGTGGGAAGACTATGAAAACTGTTTTAGCACGAAAGAAGCCTGTTTTGGTGAACTATTGAATATGGTTAAGCCATATTTAACCAAAATAGATGCATGCATGAGAAAGTCCATATCTGTTGAAGAAAAAATGGCTGTTACTGTAGTATAAATCACTGTGTACATATCAATGTCAATCATACATTGACAGAAACTATATTTATATAAAAAATGATATTATAAAAATTACAATTATGATTCAAACTTAAGACGTTATCTTATATTGGCGCTGCGGATAAAAAAAAAAAAAAAAAAAAAAAAAAAGAAAAAGAAAATGCCACGTCGGAGAATTGCAAGCAATGAAATGGTTGAAGCTGAACAACTAAGAGAAAATAAAGTGACAATAAATTTCTCATCTTTTGATCCTGATAACGAAGAGTGGATAATTTACAAACAGAGATTTCAAATCGAACTAAGAATATGGCATATTTACAACTTAGAACAAAAACGAGATTTGTTACTATCCAAAATTGGTCCTAAATAAATCACTGTGTACATATCAATGTCAATCATACATTGACAGAAACTATATTTATATAAAAAATGATATTATCAAAATTACAATTATGATTCAAACTTAAGACGTTATCTTATAGTTACGATAAGATACCTTACTACTGGAAGAAACTTAAAATTTGGTTATAATGTCTCCAGCAATCAGTGAGCCCATAATAGCTACATGTAAAGTACTACTTTATGTCCTTCGAAGGACCAACTTTTCGGTGTATATACCTAATCTGTCTCGGCTCCTCATCTTTGAGACTGAATGTTTTTTTTTTTTTAGTTTTCGTCGATAATTTGACCTTAGAGTTTTCTTCTTTTTTTCACACCTTCTATAACAAAATATAGGCTTGATTTTATCAGCAGATTTTGCAAAGCTTCGTTAAATTTATATTTATTCACATAATCTGAATGTTTTTCCCCATAAGATGGGCAATGTTTTAAATCGAAGAATGATATCCAACTCCGGTACTAAATGTCTGGTTTGAGTAGTCAGGTGAGGCTCGGGATCGCCGTCTTTCTTCATCGCTGCCTGAAATGTGACTAACACCAGATTGATGAGAATGCAGCTACACCATCAATCAATATCAGTTTAATCATCATTGACTGTATTTTTAACAAATTATTCGAATTATTGTCAATCCACTTTATCAATCCGTCATTATTAGCATTACACACTCAATCTTTCATCATTCTGGATCACAGAATTGGATTGAACTGATCGTAGATTGAAAGTGTAAGATCCGTCTAAAAAATCTGTCAATCATAAATCCATCAATCGTGACCTTACGTGCGGTTAATCAGATAGTCATTGTCCCTAAATAAAGTGAAAAAAAATGTATAAATGCGTATTTATTGATAGTCTTACAAGTTTCCAAGTTTTCTCACCTGTTGCCTATTTTCTTAACGTCTCGATTAAAAGTAGTTTGGGGGACATTACAGAACAAAGAGACCATTCAACGTACATACCACATTTAAAGTATCATAGTAGTATTATAGGTTCCATTGATTAGTAAGGAATAAAAACCAGATTCATTTCGGCGTTATTTTTGTGGACTTACTTTTACAGAGTTTAAGCCTCTAATAAACACCGTTGTTCAGGTTCTTAAAAGTAACGTTAGCAAGATTAATAAACTTATTAATATAACTCCTTTATAAATGATTATTTATATGTTATGGGTTCTACTTAAAATGAAAGTTAATACATTATCATATATTAAACCACTAAATTTATCTTTTAAAGTTCAATTCATCAAACGCATGTTTTCAAAATACTGCGTTTTAATTACAAGCTAAAAACAAAAATAAAATCTATGTAACCGGCTGACCGGAAAACCAAGCTGTTTAAAATCTATGTAATTGAAAGTTTTCTTATGTGGACTTGAGAGGTTTTCTTATGGTAACTAACTGCAAAATAACTCACACGCTATCTGCGGGCTACTTTCGATAAACTATCCAAATTTCATAAAAATCAGAAAAGTACTTTTGAAGGTATAGGTGTAAATAAATGTATGTTTATTGGAAGAGAATTTTTGGTTGTGCAACCAAAAATAAGCGTATAAGGTTGAAACTTATATGGGACCAACAATGTGCTAATTATGACCTACAATCCAAATACAGTATTCTACCATTCAAAACACTGAAGAAGCCCAGGTTCCCTGGGCGAAAGCTTTGTAAAATAAAAATAAATAAAAAAAATTAAAAAGGACTTTCATTCCAACCAACACCTAACTCTACATAATAAAATCGATGTATTTCATTTTTTAGGGTCCGTAGGCTAAACCAAGGACAAGGACCCTTATATTTTCCTGCGTGTGTCTGTCCGTCCGTCCTCTCGCGTGCTCTCATGGCTACACCTTTCGTCCGATCACTTTGAAATTTGGCATGTATGTGTCTTGTACCTAACCACATATTTTAAAAATATAGCGACTTAAAAAAAATATTTTCTAAGAAAATTAGGGTAAAAAAACTTAAGGGTTAAAATTTTTTTATTTTTTTTCGACACCGTGAGGGGTATCATATGAAAGGGTACGTCGAGCTAATTACAAAAATATATAATTCTTTGGATATAACTTTGATAGGGCGAGCGTAAGCAAGTTTGAAGTGGGTGTGAAACGTGTCCCCCCTCCTCTATCTCGCTTATGTGAAGTACAAAAAATCTGAAAACAAAACATCTGAAAACATTCTTCGACCAAAAGTAAGGATACCACTTTTTGGAAATTTCGAAAAAATATTATTTCATTTTTTATTGATAAAATACGTCTTTTTATAATTATGGTCTTTTCGATGTATTTATATGGTTGTAGTCCGGTTCAGTGGCAAAAAAATACTTTATCAGAATGTGTTTTGAGAATATCAGACCCTCAGAATAGTTCAAAGTAAGCTTTTTAGCAGTTTAAAAAAACAATGTTTATACACTTTACAGTTAAACACTATATATAGTGTGGCCTACGGACCCTCACTGTGTGCTGACTAGCACACACTTGACCGGTTTATTTATTTATGAATAACATTGTACAAAAGAAGGGAAAAGTTTAGACTAAGTTATAAACGCATCACAACTATAACAGTTACAGATGTGAATTCAATTTATTCGGCTTTATTTTGTGAACATTAAGGTTAAAAACCTTTATAAAAAAAAGCTTCCTAATCCTTAAACCTACTTTATATGTCAAATAAGGTTCAGAATTGGAAGAAACCAAGGCGCACACCTTAATCCTATTATCTCTAGCTCCAATAATGAATATAAATGACCTAAAAAACACATTTTTGTTACTACCTTCACAAAAAGAGGGTAAATGTTTTTTTATTATTAAAAATAAACCGTAAAATGTGTAAGTTAATCCAAGGAAGTATAAATTATACCTTAAAATAAATTAGATAATAATGCAAACATATTTCACAAAACATTTAAAAATTTGTATTTTAACTAAAATGGAAATTCAAATGAAAAATTAAACGATAGTATGCGGTGTAATATACTGTACTTAAAGCAAAAGTTCTTATAAAACCTAATATTTGTAAGTATATTTAAAATATTAATAAATTTAATTTATCAACTTTGTATGTTTAGGACATGTTATATAAAAAGTCTTGAACTTATGGTAACTAACTGCAAAATAACTCACACGCTATCTGCGGGCTACTTTCGATAAACTATCCAAATTTCATAAAAATCAGAAAAGTACTTTTGAAGCTATAGATGTAAATAAATATATTATGTATGTGTGCATGTGGAAGAGCAGCAAATAGGCGCATAAGATTGAAACTTATATGGGATTAACAATGTGCTAATTATGACCTACCATACAAATTTCATTAAAAATTGGACGAGTGGTTTATAAGATATGAGGGTTCGCTAAAATTGAGCGACAGACCAAAAGACAGACACGGAACCAAAAATGTTCCCTAATGTCTGAAACGGATTTCTGTCTTGAAAATCGGAGACATCAAAAATTGGCGTTCTTAAGAGCGATCACATAGCTTCCGTTACCTTTGGTAAACTCGGAAGCAAAATAAGCATGTAATTACTGATAATGTGACGCTACTTTTGATTACTCACGATAAGAATCAATTAGGCATAATAATTTTATCTAAGTAGTATATAAAATAGTCCCCAGGCCACCAGAAGTGAGTCGCTGATTGATAAAGTTTTCTTACCTTATGGAATCGCTTATTTAATAATAATAATAATAATAATAATATTTATTTCCACCAAAAAACCAGAACAATTATAAAAAATAAATAAATAAATTACATGGTGAGGGCCCTCAGTAGGTGTACATTTTTACCTAGAGAGAGGACCCTGTCTCGACTTATTTAATATGAATTGTAAATATTGTACCATAATAACCTTTAAACATAAAATACATTTATGCCGTGTCCACCGATGAATTGGGTATATGGCAACTGGGCGCTGGGCCATTTCTTTTTTTTGACATGCCAAACATGCCCTTCTGCGGGAACATTGAAAAGAGATAGATAAAGTTTTGATTTTCACAGGATCGTTTAATTTAATTATTTAAAAGACAGTGGTGCAAGTGGCCACCGATGCGAGTGGGCCGTTCACTTTTTAACGTCCCCGCAGAGCGACATGTTTGGGGCGGTGGACACCCCAAACGGCTCAATCTTATCGGTGGCCACGTGTACCACTGTTTTTTAAATAATTTAATTAAACGATCCTGTGAAAATCAAAACTTTACCTCTCTCTTTTTAACGTTCCCGCAGAAGGGCATGTTTGGCATGTCAAAAAAAAATGAAATGGCCCAGTGCCCAGTTGCCATATACCCAATTCAACGGTGGACAAGGCATAAATAAGCGATATATAAGGTAAGAAAACTTTATCTATCAGCGACTCACTTTTTATGGTGGCCTAGGGACTAAAACCAATTTAGCAGTGAATCATTATAAAAATTGAATAATAATAATTGTTTAAAAAGTCGAATGAAAACGCAGTGGATATGCAACCTCTACGGTCTGCTTAGAGTTTAAATTAAACGTTAGAACGACAAAAGAAAAAAACTTTAGCACACTTGATTTTAATGAGGCAGGCAGTATAAGCCTACATAAAGAAAAATCAAAAGAGGAACATAAAAGTAAAAGAAACTAAATGAACATCAAGCTTGTCACTTAAACTTCCATGTTAGAGACAAAAGAAAAATTAAAACATTTCTTACATTCAAATATAAAAGAAAATTCTTTGTTTTCTTATTGTGTCCAAAAGAAAATAAACATTCTCCAGTAACAAGCAACATATTTGTTTGGAGTAGGAACAAAATAAATAATTATAACATTTATCACTGATTATATGAGCTTAGATATCATTAAATAGAAGGACTGCAAATTTGAATTGTGTAGCTTTGGGAGTAATAATAATATAATTTTAGTTATGGCTTTTACACCATAAAAACGCAGTTACATGCGGCACAACTAGTAAGGACTGATTTTTTGCCAAGTTTTAGCTTTCAAGGTTTGAATACCCTGGGTGACACTATAATAACACACACACATACAGAAGTCATGCTGATAACCACTCAGGAGGTCCTAAAAGCTCCCAAAATGGATAATTCAGTTGAAATCTCGAAAAAAAAAAAAAATGTTTTGGGTGAAAACATAACTTTTCCTACCATATTTACTGAGGAGAAGTAAAATCACTTTCAAAGCAAAATCATTAAGCATTGACCTGATAGGTCGTGTCTCAACACCTATTGCTTTGTAAACCACATTTTGAACCACCATTTTGAGTAAACCACAATTTTTAATCTGGTCATTACGAATTAAATAAAAATAAGTTAATATTAGTATAATACCTGGGTAGCTGAGTGATGTGTGTACTTACAACACGCCTAAAAAGAATCTATATACACCGACATATTAATGCAGCGAAAACTCGAAAATAAAATGGTAAAATCAAGAAATTTGTTAAATATATTGTGTTTACCTTCCCGATTAATATACTAAAATTGAAGCTGTGCTGCGGTCACCATATTGAAAAAAAGCAGGTAATTTAAACTTTTTTGCTTGTTAAATGTTGCAGATGAAAAAAAAAGTTTCAAATGAAACACAACATATCTACTAAGTTTCTTGCTTGTACTATTTTTTTTTTTTTTTTTTTTTTTTGAGGTTTAGGAGTTCTTTGGTCTATTCTTACTGCACTACCTGGTGAGTTAGAAACCCCGTGGGGAGAGACATGTTTCACCTCTTATGACTTAAATTCGCACCCCTCTTAAGATCCTTGATACCGTCCTATAAATCTGGACAGAACGCACACAAATAACTAATAAAACAAAAAATATATAAAATAGACTGCCAAGTGTTGTAGCACATAGCGCTTCCTCACAACCTATCACGTACTTTATTGATTTTATGCTTCTACAAGCCATTATTGTCTAATTTGTTTAATCGTTTCCCCCATTTTTTTAATCATTCAAAATTGTTTTGATTTATTACATCAATTAAAGTATCAATTTAGCAAAAGTTAAAGAGCGCAGACGGTTCAAATTAATCTGGGGCCATCTGCGGGTTGCTTTCGATAAACTATAAAAGTTTCATTCAAATCAGATATGTACTTTTGAAGCTATAGGTGAAAATAAATGTATGTTTGTGCGCATGTGGAAGAAAAACAAATAGTCGCAGAAGGTTGAAACTTATATGGGACCAACAATAGGCTAATTATGACCTGCCATACAAATTTCATTAAAATCAGACGTGCAGTTTTTAAGATATGTTGGTTCGCAAAAATTGAATGACAGACCGACAGACAGACAAGGAAACAAAATTCTTCCCTGATGTCTGAAATGGATTTCGGTCTTAGAATTTTTGAAATCGGAGACCTAAAAAAGTTCGGATGCAAAATACGTATGGTGTCCAGGACAGTCGCTACGCTTTTTATTAAATATAAATTATAAAATCAAACTGCTAATATATGATGTTAACTACTTATACATGGTGGGATTAAAAAAGAGACAAAATTAAAAGTAACTATAACTATTTAAACTTAGCAAAAAACATAAGGCAAAATTAAAAGAATAGTTATTTATGCACCTAGGGAGTAAAGTAAGCCATTATTCCTGAGCGAAAAAGTTGGTTCTTGAGGCGAAGCCGAAGGAATTATACTCTTTAATTCCCGAGGCGCAGCCGAGGGAATAACTCTAATTAGCTCCCGAGACGCAGCCGAGGGAGATAATTATCGCGGGGGAATAATGGCACTTTACTCACGAGGAACATACAATATTTTATCTCCAGTAGGAAGAAAGTACACATTTTCGTCCATTGCACAGTTTTTATTTATTATTTTAATAAATAACAATAACTATTAGCACTTTTAATAGCAGATATAAGAGATTCAATATTTAAAATAAATAAGAATTGGAATTAAACTCAAATAGAAGGTTATTTAGATGCAGGTTATAAACATTGAATCAATGATAAACATGGTCAAAAAAGCACAGTGCCGGCAACCTGATTTCAAAAACTTCATGACATTTGCCATTCATTTTCTACTATTTATAAAATAATTAAGTTGCAATCTTTACTTTTTTGCCCTACTTTACTTTTTCGCCCTACTTTTACTTTTTCTCCCTACTTTTTGAGCTCAGGGATGAAAAGACCTGTTTTAGTCCCTCTAAACTAATTCAAAATCATAACTTTTTTTCCCTACTGGAGATAAAAGCTTTTTTTACCATAGAAGCGAGCGTCTTGCAATAAATATGTATTGAATATTGAAAAATAGTTAATCATGGTTGTAGTAAAGTGAGTGAACAATTCCCTATTATACCTCACGCCTACTCCATTTAAAATACATCACATCACTATACAAAGACTTGTATCAGGTTGAAATTTTTCAAAGCAGTGTCGGTGTTGGTTTTACTAAAAAAAAGTTGATTGTCTCATTGAAGATGAAGTTAGAATTTCATCCCGTTCTAAAATTCCAATTTTACATTGTTGGGTTACACTCCCGGGCTCCAGACGCTATAATGTGCCATAAGGAACTTCGTTCCTATATATAAATATATATATATATATATATATATATATATATATATATATATATATATATATATTATTTACAGGATACAGCTTATAACTTTAGGACGTTGAAAGCATCTGTCGACGAAGTTGTCTCAAAGCTATGTGATATGAAGAGATTGAGTTTATTTATATAAAACTAAAAACAAAATCAAAAACTGGTAGGAATTCAAAGGGAAGAGAAAACAGTAGAATAATTGGATAATTCTCAGCTTCAACCTGAGTGGAAAGGTGCGGACGTAGAAAATAAATTACAAATGCTTTTGATATTCGATAGGCAGCGCGGTGAGTAAATTCACACTCTCGAAGTAAGTCAAACATGTATTAGTGCAAGCGTGCGTATATATATATATATATATATATATATATATATATATATATATATATATATATATATATATATATATATATATATATATTATAAGGAATTGGCAATTGCTGGAGACTGGTTAGGAGTGGATCATGCGAGTGAGATCAAAGAGGGCCAGAGACCTTTCAGGCTTCATGAAACTGGTGAAAGGGAGAGACCTGAATGAGATTAGACGGAACTAGGGCATGAGGCCCTTTTACACATATATACAAGCTCTGGCCAAGCCCTATAGATACATCAAGCCCTGATAAACTATCAAGTACAAAATACATTCTGCTCCTACAAAACAACCCTCTGGGATTACCTTGATTACCCTTGCCACAGACATCATAAAACATCATCTAATTCACACCACCTACAGTGTGTGCCATGTCAACTGTATACTCAGTATAAAGTAAACATAACTAAAAAAAATAAAAAAATAAAAATAAAAATAAATCGGTCCGAGACAACTCATACAAACTTTCTCATATAAAAGTTCATAAATACTTAGCCCAGTGTTACCCACTTATTAGTTTTGTATGTACATTTAAATACTATTGAACATTTCATGAATATTTATCATAAAAATTTCTTCCCTTGCGCGGGGAATCGAACCCGGGCACTCTCCGTCCGCGTTTTAATCTATTTTCTCAGGAACTAGATTTTTCCTGGGAAAACGGATTATATCGTTAGATTTGTAATTAAATGGACTACATTTTAGATTATTTTAATCAAAATATATCGAAATAATTTTTTTTTCATGTTTTTTCAGAGTTTTCGGAGGTCAGCGCCCCCAAGTTTGGGGCTAAAATTAATTTCTCGATTTCACCTCGGAGTATGATTTTTCTGAACGTGCGTGTACCACATTTCGTCAAAATCGGCCCAGCAGTATAGCCGCCAGGCGTCAGCACAGACAGACAGACAGACTACAGACAGACATTTTGTAAAACCACTTTTTTGGACTCAGGGGACCTCAAAACGTGTAAATCCATCAAAATTTCAAAATCGAATTTTTGTGCCATCACAATACTTAAAAGGAATTATCTGAAAGGAGGTAAAATAAACAGAAGCAAGAATAAAAGCATTTATGAAGCGTGAAAATTACTTAATCAATGCAGTAATTAATCAAACTAAATATTGATTACAGTTGTTTGAAGTCAACTAACCATCTTTACACCATGAAACAAATAAAGAATATTAATAAATTCATCTTAAATAACCTTTTTCTTCTTAATATTTTATCTTCACTTTGTCTATATAGGGTAATAATTAACACAACTACCAGGTTTTGAGATATTTCGCCTCCTCTTGAGATATTCGCCTCGATCAAAATCTCAAAATAGAAATTTTCGCGCCATCACAATACTTTCTCTTTATATATGAGAATGTAAAAAACACTAAAATTTCATCCTATTCACTTCATCTATCCGTACGTCTACATAAAATTACACTAATATTATAATAATTTATATGTATATATGTTTAAATTTTTATCATTTTATTATATATATATATATATATATATATATATATATATATATATATATATATATATATATACATATATATTTTTTTTTTTTTTTTTTTTTCAGTGAAAGTATAAAAATAATATATAATCAAATGATAAAAATTTAAACACATGTACATTATAATATTGGTGTACTTGTAGGTAGACGTACCGATAGATGGAGTGAATAGGATAAAATTTTAGTTTTTAATAAAAATTAATGTAAACAGAAAAATATTATAAAGATTATTGTTGTTATAATATATTTATATATTTTTATGTAATTGTTATAATTTTTTTGTCAATTGTAGAACGTTATATTTTATAATGTAAGAAAATTTAGTTTATAATATGAAAATAATCTTTCTTTTTAGGACTGAAGATGCCTCGAGAGGAGGCGAAAAATCGCAGAACCTGGTAGTTGTGTTTAATGAATACCCTATGGACCAAGTGAAGTTAAAATAACAGGAAGATTAATTATTATCAATAAAAACACTTTCAAATCTAAAGGCCACTTCACTCAATTCAATTTTTGTTGACTTCCCTTATGATTTTGTTACAAACTAATTTAAAATTGGCTATGCATGGTATGATTTTCTATATGATAAGTCATTCAGAAAATCATATCGACAGTCTCAATGAATAGGGCATGTCCTATTTTTGTAATGTTTTTTCGTGTGATTTATTTTAAATATAGTCGGTTTTTTTAGTAAAGGTTACAATTAAATTGTTTGTTTTGTTTTTAAAGTTGTTTGTGTTTATTTTAAAATAAAAGTATTATCGCCAAATCATATGACTCAAGTCAAAAAGTGAAATCATATCACGCAAGCACATAGGAACTGTTCCAACATTAGACTATACGTCACAAAGATGTTGGCTCGGCATTACGCCATGTCCTGCATCATTTCGTCGCGTCCGACTCAACAGGGGCCTGACGATGCCCACCCAACTCTGGACCTATACCAGATCAAGAAGATCAGATATAGGGCTTATCAGAGACGAGCGTGCTCTCATACCGTTCCTATATGCCACGCTTGCGTGATACGCCCCTTGGTGTCTCTCACTCACACAAATGTGTGTTACTTATTGCAGTGTGCAAACACGGTATCATATACAGCTGATAAAGTTTCCAATATGATTATTATGTATGATTTAGTCGCACGTAAAGTCATAAGACAAAGTCATAGTGTTAACTGGCCTTAACATAAACGGTGTATTTGCAATTACATACTCATAAAAAAATGTATTTTCTGCAAAATCTAAGAAAACAGTTATGGTTTTACCAAAAAAAGCTTTCGTTTTTTTTTTTTCTTAAACGATTAATTATGTCCAGAACCTTTGCTTACGATTTTAAGCTGACCAATAACTACAAAGAGCGGGAAAATGTTGTAATACACAGTAATTTTTACTCGATTTTATTAAGCCTAGAAAGAACTCGAGACTTTTATAATGCTGTAACATCTAATGACACAAGTGTAGTAAACTATCCAAAATACATCCAAAACCGGGTGGTAAAGACTGGGTAGTCTTTAGTATTACTTCTAATATATTTCCCGTTATACAAAGCCAAGAACGTCCTCCATAAAGACACTAAATTAAAGACATATAAAAGGCAGGGTTATGTAAGGCAATATTTTTAAATATATTTTTTAGTTTTTGTATTTCTCAAACAAAACAGAACCGTACATGTCGCCCGCAGTCTTTGGCAAAGCCAAGCATACAACGGGTTACGGTTTTTTTTTTACATTCTTTTTTTGTTTTTGTTTTTTTACACCCTTATCCAGGATGAACTTTTTACACGAATAAAATACATGCGGAAATTTGCATCAGTTAAATTTTGCGTGGACTTTTTAAATAATAATACACGCTTGCTCACTTGTGTACTAGTTTTTATCACATTAACAAAGGGGAGCCAGCGGCTAGCGTGGCCCAGCTATCAATGAATCAATGAAGCTATCAAGGTGCACTCGCCCAGCTATCATTGAATCGAATTAAGGTTGTGGGTGTGTTGCCTGAAAGAGCTGGACTGAACCAATTTATCTTTGTACCATGTATCCTATAAAATTTTGCGTTTTTCGTGTCCCCCTTTGCCCCCCCCCCCCCAGTTTATTTTTTTTATATACCTGTTTTTTTTACAACTCAACGGAAAAATCACAGACTAAAAAAAAAAAAAAAAAAAAAATCGGGTACTGGGTACCTCGGAACTTTTCCTCACTTCAGAGGCCACTAAAGTGGCCTCTCCTGCTGCTTCGCAGCAGGAGGAAGTAACATTGGACGTGGTCAGTACTTGGATGGGTGACCGTTCTGAACTAACTGATTTATCATCATTCTTAAAAAAAAATCTTATTTTTAATACCTATATTTTTGGCCTAAGTTTGGCGGTATTTTGACAAATGTAAACAAACTTTGACGTCATCAAAATTATCGTACTAATAAATAATTATATTCGCTTATAACTTTTAAACTAATTAATGAAATTTCATCGGGTTTTTTATATTTGTTCCTTATTTTTTTCCGGTTCCAACGATATGCTGTATGTCAAAAACCTATTTATACTTTCAGTATTATTAACCGTCAAAGTTTAAAAATTCAAAAATTGATAACTTTAAAATGGCGGCCAATATCAAAATGAAATTTAGTGGGCTTGTTTGTCATACAGAGAGGTACATTCGTGCCAAATTTCAGCTCGATCAGAACCATTTTCGATTTATTACGATTTTTTTTTAATTTTTGCTGACTCAGCAAACTGGGTTCAAGATGGCGGAAAAAGTTTTTTTTTCCGGGCGGCCCAACTACAGGTTAGGAATGATTTTTCTGCCAAGTTTCAACTCTCTAGGTTAAATACCTTGGGCGCTACGATGATAACACACATACAACATACACACACACACACACACACATACACTCACGCATACATACGTCATGCTGAAAACCACTCAGGAGGTCTTAAAAACACCAAGATTTTAACGGATAATTCCGTTGAAATCTCGAAAAAAAATGTTTTGGTGAAAACAATACTTTTCCTACTATTAGTACTGAGGAAAAGTAAAAATCCAATCCCCCACCAAAATCCTATAACTAAATGATATTAGAACTTTAGAACAGTTTAAGCTAGAGAAGTAGTTTCCATTGCGTTTGGGCGAAAGGGTTCAAAAGCTATAGCTAAAACAAACTTTTAATTGGTCACCAACGGGAAACAGACAGAGAAAAATACACTCCAGCGCCGAGATTTGAACCACGGGCCTTTATATATTAATAATAATTATAATTCGATTTAAATTATAATTTAATCTTTTCGTAGTATGAATACTACCAAAATCGTATAAAATGGTCACCATCTTAAAATGGTCGCCATCTTAAAATGGCTGGGACGATTATACTGGTTAACGAACTCGTCCGATTTGCTCAAGTGCCAACAGAACCCTTTGTGTTTCTACTTAAAATACAAACTTGACATCTTCATTTTTAAGGTCAAATATATATTTATTACCATGGAAAAAAAAAATTTACAAATAATAAAAGAGAGATTAATAAATCAAGATCGGAAAAAGAGGACTGGAACGAAACTAGGGTACGTAGTACGCGTGACAGGATCTCCTTTAAAAATGTTCTGGCTGAAGTAGGACGGCAGATCCCAGAGGAATAATGCATTGGATGAGGCCATCCAGAACCTTTTGGTCCATCCTATCTTAGAATTAATCCTTTTGACCTAATACCTTACCTTCTAGAGCTTCTTCCTACTCAAGAACGCTTATACTCCTTTTAGCGAATTTTCGAAGAAATTAAGCTATTCCAATTGGCTTCAAAATTTTTGAAAATTTTCTCCACGAAAATCCGTTTTAGACCATTCTGAATTGATTCCTAAAATTTAACACAATTTTTATGTAGGTATGTATGTATATAATATGTATATAAGTATGTCCACGGATTGAGTTGCCTATACGTGTAAATTCCAAAAAATTTCATTTTTCGAAGCAAAGTCACTCTTCATAAAATCTCCTGCTTGTTCTTAAATGAGGATTTACAGTATTACTATTTGTTAAAATGTACCCTGTACCCAGAAAGTACAATTTCTTAAAATCGTACAAGAGGAAACTGGTCCAAATTTCGACTATTCAAGAAAAAAGTATTCTTTATCATTTCTTTTAAATACTATTCCAAATTTATTTTTTGCATAAAAATGTCTATAATAAAATTTCAAAATCCCCCCCTGCCATTTTTAAAAA
The DNA here is from genome assembly GCA_951217055.1 of Gerris lacustris. NCBI lineage: Eukaryota > Metazoa > Arthropoda > Insecta > Hemiptera > Gerridae > Gerris > Gerris lacustris. Next base: position 87,134,165 of record OX578278.1, on the reverse strand, counting down.
GTAAAATTGGTCTGATTCAAATACATAAGTGGTCGATATAAAGGTCTCATTGAGTGCATAAAAAGTTGTATTATTGCTTTTTTTGATAAAAACAACATGAAAGCAAAGGGGAAATTAATGTTTGAATTTTTTTTTTTTAATCTTCGGGCGGGCGGCATTTACACCGCCATTTCGGAAAACCATACCCCCTGTGATTTTACAGTGTTCCAGCTTATCAGCTCTTTTAGGTATTCTCCAATTACAATTTCCTAGGTTTAATAAAACCATCGATATACCCAGAACGTGAGCGGGTCCTTACTTTAGTTTTAACATCGACAAGCTCTACTACAAACGTCAGTACGGAGTAAATATTAGAGATATTTTTTTTGTATACTTCATTCTTATGCAAAAGAATTTGATCATTTATAAGAGTTACGTTTTCTAATTACATATACATATTTAATACAATACCAGGATAGGGGAAAAAGTGTTAAGGCTGCGTTTTTATTTTTTTACGACAATTCTGAAAAAATATTTAGTTATGTGTATAAGTGTAATTTGTTTTTATAAAAAATGTGTTCAGTAAAACTTTTTTTAATTCAAAATTAATGTTTTATTATTACTACCTATTGACAAAACTAATTTCCACAAAAACAAGGACCTACAAGCATCAAATATGGAAGGAAACAAAAGCGGTGTAAATGCCGCCGCGCGCCCGCTGTTGCTAACCAATACTACACGCCCGCCCGAAGGTTAAGAAATAAATAATATTTAAATAATAAATACGATTTTCTCTATAAATACGTTCATGTTGTTTTTATTAAAAAAATCAATACCACAGCTTTTAGTGCACTCAATAAGACCTTTAAATCGACCCCTTTTGTATTAGAATCAGACAAATTTTACTTTCTAATAATGGTAGCGGGGGGGGGGGGGGGTTGAAAGTTGATTATCGACATTTTTATGCGAAAAATAAATTTGGAATAGTATTTAAAAGAAATTATAAAGAATACTATTTTCTTGAATAGTCGAAATTTGGACCGGTTTCCTCTTGTACGATTTTAGGAAATTGTACTTTCTGGGTACAGGGTACATTTTGAACCAAAAGTAATACTATAAATCTTCATTAAAGAACAAATAGGAGATTTTATGAAGAGTGATTTTTCTTCGGAAACTGATTTTTTTTGGAATTTACACGAATAGGCAACTCAATCCGTGGACTGTAAATGTGTGTCTTTCCAGACGATATCTCCCTTAAACCTCTTTAAATAATTTACACTCTTTTTTTAATCACCCTGTGTACATAATATAATAATAATAATAATAATAATAATAATAATAATAATATATATTTCCACTATACAAAAAACAAACAAACAGAAATAATACATAAATATAAAAATAATTGATGAGGGCCCTAAGTAAGTGTTAAACACCTAGAGAGAGGGCCCCGTCTCTAATATTACTTCACACTTTTATCTTGTTTATTTCTTAACACTAATATATAATAAAACACGACAGTAAAACATGCATATTTTAAAACAAATAACAATAATTAAACAAAAATAAAACTGTTATAATGCTTACCTTTTCAAATATTAATTTACTAATATTAGAAATAAGTGTGGTTATTAGAATTAATTTGCACTTGCACCTTATTTATTTATATATATAAACAATAAACCCATTCAAAATATAAGAGCTTCGCTTCGCTGAGCGCAATAATGTAATAAACACGTAAGACAGTACTTGGTAAAGTATAGGGTTTTATAATGTTTATACTGTGGACCCTAATCGACCTGATTAATTGTGTATAAAGTTAGGGATGAACGAGATCCCTGGTAATTAGCCAACACCCTGATATTCGATCATGTTTCAACTAAACCCCTCAGCGCCTCGTTAAAACAAAACCTTTATTAATTATATTAAGTAAAAACAACAAATGATTAATGGAGAGGTTTTAACAACAAATATGATTAACCACGGTGTTCGGTTCAGTAATAGTACATTATCTACGATTGTTACGAAATATAAACCTTGTATCTCTGTTTAGATGCGTAGAAAGTGATCCTTAACCCTAGAATGACACCGTTATTTCCACATTCTAATCAGACACCGTGGGGTCTATATGACCCCACCTAGGTTTTCCGCTCTATCCTGAAACGCGTGAAATATATTGTAATATAAAAATATTAATTTCAATCTACAGGGCCAATAAAATGAACAGAAGAAAGAAAATTAAAATTTAAAAAATTGTATTGACTTATAAACTAATGCTAACAACGAAGCAATGAATGAAAAAAAGTAACTCTTCGTTTTTACAAAGCTGGTTTTAAAAATTAAAATCTAGCATAAAAATGGCAAGCTAACAAATTTCCTACTATTTTTTTTTATAAAAAGAAACTAATAAAAGACAAAAAAAATCACAAAATTATACAAAATGTCCTCAGTGAAGCTTTTAGCATTCTAAGCATTTGTAGGACCGATGCTCATCACAAATAGCACCATGGCAATCACTGCATAGCATTCTTGTCTTTTAATCCTTTCCTTCATGGTTTGACTAGGGAAAAGCCTAATTCAAAAATAAAATCCTTCCGCGGTAGTTTCTTTTGCCAGTTGGCCATACAATGAAGAATAGCAGCGTTGACACCTGCCTGATCAAGCATAAGCCAAAGAAAAACTGCTGAGGCCACCTGCAGGTTAAACGAATCTGTCCCACATTTTGTTTTATTATAGCTTATGATGATTTCAGGGTTGCCTGTATCAGGAATCGATAGAATCATCTTGATGGAGGGTTGATTAGCGCAACTATAAATTAGTGTTGGCTGAAAAAAGTTGGTGGGTAACTACACCGTGGGGTCAGCTAGACCCCAGAAGCACTTGACATGCTCACTGTTCAAAGATTATACAGAAACTGACACCTTTGATTGGTGTAATACCGCCAGGAAGGTAAAGAGTATTTAGACAAGGAAAAAAAACCATCTGTGATTCACAGAAATAAGATCTGCGCTTAAGCTCTTTTACTTGGGGTCATACAGACCCCCGGTGTCATTCTAGTGTTAACGTACTTGTATTCATTGCGCATGCGAGTCTCATAAATCCGAAGAGTTTCTTTTTTTTACAGCCCTAGGGTGGTAAAAAAGGAATTATGAACGCGCATGCACAATGAATATAGCTACGAAAAGAATCATTAAACAGAGATATAATGTTTATGTTTCGTATCAATCGTAGATAAAATTCTATCTAATAAACATGTAATTATTAAGAGTAACCTTGAATATAATCGTACAATTCTTTCTACTAAACATTTAATGTTTGTATTTAACCGTACAATTATTTCTACTAAACATTTAATGTTTGAATTTAACCGTACAATTATTTCTACTAAACATTTAATGTTTGAATTTAACCGTACAATTATTTCTACTAAACATTTAATGTTTGAATTTAACCGCACAATTATTTCTACTAAACATTTAATGTTTGAATTTAACCGTACAATTATTTCTACTAAACATTTAATGTTTGAATTTAACCGTACAATTATTTCTACTAAACATTTAATGTTTGAATTTAACCGTACAATTATTTCTACTAAACATTTAATGTTTGAATTTAACCGTACAATTATTTCTACTAAACATTTAATGTTTGAATTTAACCGTACAATTATTTCTACTAAACATTTAATGTTTGAATTTAACCGTACAATTATTTCTACTAAACATTTAATGTTTGAATTTAACCGTACAATTCTTTCTACTAAACATTTAATGTTTGAATTTAACCGTACATTTATTTCTACTAAACATTTAATGTTTGAATTTAACCGTACAATTCTTTCTACTAAAAATAATTAGTTGTTTTGACTGAGATTTTGTGGTACCACTTCATAATTATGACTAGAGAGGTTGGTAGAAAGTTACACAACAATATTGTCACCACAATTTTTATTACACATAAACTCACAAACGCGTTTCGACAAATAACATCATCTTCAGTGTGTGTTAACTTAGTAAGGGTTAATTCTGTACTTTCTACTAAACATTTAATGTTCTAATGTATCCCTACAATTCTCTCTACTAAACATATATAATGTTTAAATTTAACCGTACAATTCTCTCTACTTATCATGTAATGTTTAAAAGTTACTATTAAATGTTAATAGCATAGAAATATACCAGCACATTGTATTTTTAATTTTAATAAAGTTAGAAATAAGGAACATACATACTAAACTTTTTATTATTATTATTATTATAATTAAGGAAGAAAGGATTCCTGTTGGATTCACCAAGGACTTTTTCCCTTTAATCTTTAACTTACAGAATACAGATGAGATGAAAGAGAGAAGTAAAGCGTAGCCCCTATATTTGCTTATTAATATGAACGTATACGTTCATATTAATAAGATATGTATGTATATATATGTATATGATATGAATATATAGATATATATGTATATGTGTATTCATATTAATACGATATGTAGAATGTAGGTGTGGAACTCACCACAATTCTAACTTAAGTCCACACAACTTACAACCCAAACTTATGTTCAAGTACTAAAACTTTTAAGCACTCAACTTCTCTAAGTGAGCTTCGCTGTGCTCAAGCTCTTTCCTAAATTTACATATAGATTTTAGTCTTAATAAAGTCCTAGTATAGAACAAAGAAAGCACCATTCAACAAGATTTACATTTTAATTTTTTAAGTTTTAGATTACCGGGTATGAAAGAAAGACACACCTTGAATTCGCATAACATAAATAAATGTGTTAGAGGTGGTTAGAGGTGGTTAGAGGTGGTTAGAGGTGGTTAGAGGGGGTTAGAGGTGGTTAGAGGTGGTTAGAGGTGGTTAGAGGGGGTTAGAGGTGGTTAGAGGTGGTTAGAGGTGGTTAGAGGGGGTTAGAGGTGGTTAGAGGTGGTTAGAGGTGGTTAAAAATCCGACATATTCATTTCCTACTAGCTGGATACCCGTGCTTCGCTACGGAGTGTTATTTTAATTTGATAAGTTAAACTACCATCAAGAAACATTGAAATTATTTTACTATCCGAGAATATCTAGATTCTATCCCTCCCACTTATTTCTATACCCCCTTCTCTTTGTTAAGATAATTTGCAAACATCCCAAATTCACCCCATAAATAAATGAAAATTTGACAAAACTGCGTACATAACAACAACTTTCAATACTCTTTCCAAACCTCTTTGCATGACTTGTTTAGGCCAAGTCTGACACCGTTTTCCTCTGTGATTTCATGTGGTTTTGAGGCGTTTCTCATTATTTGAACCCTATAACTTTGACGCGTCAGACTGGAAAATCGAAAAAAGTTCTGCGTCAGACAATAAGATATATATATATATATATATATATATATATATATATATATATATATATATATATATATATATAAAATTAATTAATATGAATTACTATTAATTAATATCCAGCTGATTTTCTCAAGATACATTATTTGAACCCTATAAGTCAACATTTTAATATTGCCTGACGCAGAACTTTTTCCGATTTTCCAGTCTGAAAGTTATAGGGTTTAAATAATGAAAAACGCCCCAAAATCAAATAAAATCACAGAGGAAAACGGTGTCAGACTTGGCCTAAACAAGCCATACAAAGAGGTTTGGAAAGAGTATGTATAATTGACTTTTTTGCATATGGGCACCCTGACTATGTACTATTTAAAGAGCTTTTCAACGATATGCATCATGGAGGGTATATTCATTACTTTGACCCTGTATTAATTACTTGTACCCCGTGTGCAAATTTTCATCGAATTCAGATTAAAACTGTAGATTTATATAAAGAATATACCCACATACGTTGACTTTTATATATATATATATGACTAAATTACGTCTACAGTAAAGACGACTAGAAGTTATACTAACTTTGTAGTACCGTAAAAAATATAGAGCCAGCGTGACCGTGAGGTTCTAAGGGCCTGTCCCGTCTGCTCAGCTGTTAATGAATCAAGGCCGGCACACCAGGTCATAGGTTCAATCCCTCACCGTGATGCTCTGATTTATATGGCTCACTAATGATCACATCATACTGGCTTCGGTGGTACAATGTACAGAGGTATAATGTGTGAAGTGGCTGCAACTCTCTACCACGGGGCTAGTAAAATAGGCCTAAAAGATGGACTAATTGCTAGGTTCCAACAAGTGGTTCATCCTACCCGTCTAGTACTAGTACTAGCATCTTACTACTATTACTAATAATAAGATTATTACATTTTCTAGGTAGTATTCTTATGATTATTAACTTCATTAGTATATAGGGAAATATATGAACAAGGAATAATTGGTTTAGGTGAAGAGAGAATGACTGAATTGTATTGAAATTCAAGTACAAATATTTGCTATTCATGAGTTGTTCAATTATAATTTTCAATATATTTCCTAAACCTATTCAATACTTAACTAAATTATAATAAATCTCCTCTATTATAAATTCTCATAATTTAATTTCAGTTTATTATTGTATTTTTTTCATATGTTATGGTGTTAAACAAATGTAACAGTCTCTGCTATATTTCGATGATTATTTGCTTTAATGGGTTTGTAGATAAAGGCTGGACATGGAAGAAAAAACGAGTTCAGCTACTCGTATGTTTTTTTTGTTAATCCCAGGAGTAATAGAACGAAGGAAATGGAATTTTCAATTAGAAATTAACTACAGTCAAAGGCCTGAATGCATATTATCTGCACTACTCACTCATTACTTTTTCTCGTTTAAATTTTAATTGATGTTCGAGTTTTATGAACTCTTATTAAAGGTACAGACTCAAGAGAAAAATGTTAGATCTGCAGTGAGCTAACTACATACAAATCAAAACAGCTAACTACATACGTATACGTGACACAAGAGCGTTATAACATAACTCCAGGCTTTGACGCTGTGATTTACATAACTCATTATTGACTCCATACTAAACTTACTTCGGTGGTACAGTAGAGTCCCGCTAATCCGGACCCCGCAAGTCCGGACATCCGTATAATCCGGACGGGCCAAAAAGATGTACAGTTTGGAACTAGGGTCTATTCAGATTTATGAATTGTTAAGATTATCAGGGTGTCTGCTTTTATTGTCTATTACCATTTTTAATATTGTTCCTAGTATAGTTTACAGGTGTACATTCCAACGTTCGACACGAGGAATACCCGGTATTTCTGTTAAAAATAAACAGATTTAGAATAATTATGAATAAGTAAGAACATCGATTAATCTGTTTGGATTCCATACAAATGTAGGGCGGAAGATATAAAGGTAGTGCATTCCAGGAAATACAATTATATGTGACTGAGATGAGGAGAGGATTTAAAGAAAGACGTAGCGGCGGTTCAACGGAGTTCCGTGAAATACCGCTAAGCCGCCAGTGTACAATATCTTAAATTTTTGTGAAATGATTAGCCGGGGCTCGAATTTCATTTCGGAACACAGCTTGTTTCCCTGGTAGTCTCTTCTATACCTGCACCTGCGTAATTTAATTTATTTGATATTCGGAGTGGTGACAGAACAGTCTTTGAGACTAATAGAGGTATCTTTTAATCGTAAATCTCTTTTTTAATAGTAAATCTCGATTTTAATAGTTTTACCCAATTAAAACTTGTTATACAGACATTTTAAAACTTATTCCGTTTAATCCGGATTTTCGGTAATCCGAACTGGGTCCGGTCCCGTCAAATCCGGATTAGCGAGACTCTTCTACTTACAGAAGATGAGTGAGAATTGGTAGGAACTCTCCACGACGGTGATTGTAAGAATAAATAAAGAAAAATAAAAATCTATTTACGAAACAATTTTCAGTTTATAATTTTGTGGGGCATAGCACACGAATGATGGGAGATCGTATTAGCAATTGATTGATTGTTTACGCTCTCCTGACAAATAAACAGTCTTGTCGAGGAGAAATCGAGGAGTACATCGATTGCGACTCAACAGTTTAGTCGCGGTAAAATTGAGTGCATGCGCCTTGGCCTTGCCAAACTCAATGTCAATGAGATGTCGATGTCACAGAATAAAAATTATATTAACACAATACAAAAGTGCACAATCAAAAGAGAACAATGTACAACGTGCACATTGAGTACAAAGGAGTTAAAATTCTAAACTTAACTCATCAATATCTATTTTTCTTCCGAGCTTACCGAAGGTAACGGAAGAGCTACGTAATTGCTCAGAAAAACGAAAAAATTTTTAGGTCTCCGATTTCAAAAATTCCAAGACAGAAATTCGTTTAGACATCAAGGAACATTTTTGGTTCCGTGTCTGTCTGTCTGTTGCTCTATTTTGGTGAACCAACATATCTTAAAAACTACACTTCCGAATTTAATGAAATTTAGATGGTAGATCATGATTATCCCATTGTTGGTCCCATATAAGTTTCAACCTGCTGCGCTCATTTGTTTCTCTTCTACATCCACACAAACATACATTTATTTACACCTACAGCTTCATAAGTACTTATATGATTTGTATATAATATTTTGCTAGTTTATCGGAAGTAACCCGCCGATAGCCCCAGATTCATTTGAACCGTCTGCGCTCTTTAACATTAGCTAAATTTAAACTTTAATTCATGTAAAATATCAAAACAATTTTGACAGATTAAAAAAACGGGGGAACAAACAAATAATGGCTTGTAAAAGTATAAAATCAATAATGTACGTGACAGGACGTGAGGAAGCTATGTGCCACACCAATTGACAGGGTATTATTTGCACGCATTTACAAATTAATTCATTATTGTCTTTACTACGAGTTTTATTTGAATGGTATTAGTGCATTTTCAATGAAAATGGATAATGTTTAAGTATGCATAGCTTAAAAATAGGTATAATAAAACACATGGACCAAAAAAATGAATAAGTGCTTCTAAGAAATCTAAAATACTTTCAGAAAATTATCGCAGTTTTCGAAGAAAAATATGGTCATATTATTATAAAATTATAAGATACACGACCATAAGAAAGATAAATATGTATCAAGTTTAAGCTTAGAAAGACTATAGAAATAATAAGTTATAAAGGGAGGTCAGTGGCGCACCCAGGATTTATTTTTGGGAGGGGCTCAGATTAAAAAAAATAAGGGGGGGGGGGGGGAGGGGGATGTAATGTGGGCTTAGCATAATCAGACAATTAACCAGTCTGGTTTTCTTTGTTCTTAAATTACTTCATTTCAAGGGCGGATCCAGCCAATTTTGAAGGGGGGGGGGGGGGGGGGCTCTCTTTTAGGGGGGTCCGGGGGTCCTCCCCCGGGAAAATTTTTATAGTTTACGTTACTTGAAAACGTTTTTTTAGCCTATTCTAAGAGCATCTAAAATGTTATTATATACAAATAAATTTAAGTTTTTTATGAACGGGACATGAAGACCGGGGTATTTTATTTAAATAATATTATATACATACTAATAATATTTTATTATTAAAAGTTGTACATTATATAATAGATTAATGTTTTATTTTAGTAGCCAGAAAAATAAATTGGTACATTTTAAAAATATTTTAGTTGATTTACCATGCGCAGTCGTAATTTTATGCAGATTTTTTTAAGTTCAATAGACGACACTTTTTTACCCAGGAGCTCCATCCCTATTTTATAGATCCTTAACCTACACGGGTTGATAAGTTAACTTACTTCTATTCTTTTTCTTCATCTTCTTTTTAAACACAAAAAAAAAAAAACACACTGTGACACTGACTTATTTAAAATACTTACTTATTTGCATACTTAAATTTTAAGTTTATGTTTATGGCTTTAAAGGAGGGGGGCACGTCTTTTTAAACGGCAAAAAAATATGTCGGGCTAAACTAGGTATATAATTTCTTATTTATTTATTTTTTCCACTATTACTTTAACATGTGCTGCAAAATTGCATACTAAAATTTTTAGTCTTTGGCTTTGGGGGGGGGGGGGGCACGTCTTTTTAAAAGCAAAAAAAAAAAAAATGTCGGGCAAACTAGGTATGTAATTAAGTACTTATTTATTTATTTATTTTTTTGACTATCACAACACTATTACTTTAACATGTGCTGCGGAATTGCATACTTAAATTTTTGGTCTGGCTTTGGGGGGGGGGGGCACGTGCCCTCCGAATTTAAAAAATTTAGACAAATTTTTCGTTATAAAAATACAAATATATATATCAAATTAAATTATAATTATCATTAACTACGGGAGACATACAGAGATAAATAGACCCCAGCACTGGACTTGAACCACGGGCCTCCTATATATCCGTTACAGGCGCTCTTACCAACTGATGAGCTATACTGGAGAATGATTTTTCTTTGTCGTTACCCATACAAATTCCCGAATCCTAATTGATTGTACTAGGTACAGGTACTAATTGAGTACTTTATAATTATAAGCTTTATTTCTCGGTCTAGTTCTATTGCCGTGAATATTTGGCTTGCTAGACTTATAGAAAAATTTGAAAGCTTGGATTCGGGGAATTTGTATCGGTAACGACAGAGAAATATCATTCTCCAGTATAGCTCAGTGGGTAAGAGCACCTGTAACGGATATATAGGAGGCACGTGGTTCAAGTCCCGATGCTGGCGTCTATTTTTCTCTGTATGTCTCCCGTAGTTAATGATAATTATAATTTGAATGATAATTGAATTTGATAATTATATTCTCTGTATGTCTCCCGTAGTTAATGATAATTATAATTTGAAATTTTAATTAATTAAAATTTAATCTTTCCGTAGTATAAATACTACCTAAAACTTAAAAATGTAAATATATATCGTTTATATATAATATATTCTTTTTAAATTTAATCAGTACCTTGGAGTGACCTTCGAGTTTACAACTATAAAAATGAAAAACAGTGAAGTACATAATTATTAACCTAGTTTTTTTCTATATACAATAACATCACCACTCGACAGACAGTTTAAATGAAAAATAAACTAAACACCATTTTTTCAACGTCTTGAAGAGCTGTAACGAAAAGTTAAGTTTTTTAAGTAGATTTTAGAGTAGACGTATTCAAATACTTAAGTTCTGAAATAGATTTACCATTTTTAAATTAAACTCGAAAAATTTAAAAAGCCAAGTGGATTTCACAAGAGGTATTTTGACACTTTAATAAAATGAATGATACTTTAGAATTCAGGAAAGGATATTTTGAATTGTAAAGAAGGCAATATTGACAGAACGTAACACTCCTTAATCTTTTACTCTTGAACATATGTGTGTATATAGAACTGAGTTAAGGTTAGTCTTATTTTCTACTTTTCTTTTTCAGAAAATAATTTCAATATTGTTCACGTTACCCTTATTGTATTACATTATATTCTTGGCTTTAGTACATTATTATACTTGTTGGTTTTACCTTTAATAACCAAGTGACTCTTTTGCTTATATATACATAGTTAAATGGCCACTTCTTTAGATAGTTACTCCCCTTATCAAAACAGAAGTGGGATATTCCTTTGTCCCAAAGTACATTGGACTAAACATCCCTTTTTCTTAATAGTAATTTAGTCAAAGTCATTTTTATTCTAAAACAACATAGGGGAGTAACAAACTAAAGAAGTACCGTTAAATGTGCAACATAAGTAAAATTGATAACGTTAAAATCGCCAAACTTAAAGAATCTTGAAATTTTATATACAGGGACTTTGCAAATGATGTATTTTTATTTTATTTCAATTGACATCTGTGTCGCAACTGTGCAATAATATTTGATAATATATTTTTAAAGTAGTATAAAGTATTTTGGATTATGTTTATATATTTAAAATATTACATAAATTTCAGTTATTGTATGAGATAAACAAGATACAGAAGATATACGTTATTGAGTAATTATGTAATCAATACCCTCATTAAATTAAGACTATATATTCACAACGTGTTTAAATGCACTAATTATATTCTGTATACTATTATACTTCGCGAGCTCCAATATGCAGGGATATTACAAATTATGTTCATGATTGCAAGCGTACATAAATGTTGTTTTATTTATCATGTGATGGTTTTCCGACACTCAGACGTTTAAGAGTGGTTAATAAATAAAATTTAGCGCCAGGCAATTTTTTCCATTGAGGTCTTAGTTACCATGATAAATATAATGTATGGTCACTGGGGTTTATAAATGACCAAACCCGCTTCAGAGACAGCTGACAAGAAAAGTGAGTGAAACAACAGAAGGAATTAAAATAAAAATAATTGTAATGAAAACGATAAAACCGATTAAGGCTCCCTAGCTTAACATAAAATGGAGATCTCCCCCTAACTGAGTTTAAATAATAAATAATTTCAAGATAAAAAGAACTTTTTATATACTACGTTTTTAAATTTTCTGTTGAATCGTATTTAATGTTGATAATATAATTGTTATTGTTATATAATATATAATGTTAGTGAAAAAAATAATAGTTCCGAATTAATTTACTTCACATAAATGACAACCATCCAGAGAGCTGATCTTAAACCTATAAAAAAATAAATCTTTGTACAACGGATCTCCCCAACACCAAATCTAAGCGTGCCATCGATATATTTGAAATAATATAATCGATATTTCCTGTTTTGCTGATATATAAAAGTCACCACCTTTTTCCCCAATCTACACGATCTACACGATGTACTATCGTGACAAGTTGTACGCTGGGTAACTAATGTGACATCTATCTTGTTCCTGGGTAACTATCGTGACAAGTCTCGTGTTCCTCTAAAGTTGGGAATGATAAAATTGTTAAAGGGACATTTTCAATAAAAGTGACACTTTGACAATTCTGAGCCAACTTGTGCTTTATTTTGACGCTGAACATCTATACAACAAGAATATGTATGTGAAAAGTAACTATCGGGACAAGTAACCTTCGTGACTTATAAACTAAAACATGGTGGCAAAGCCACCCTAATGTATTAATGCTTTCAAAGGAAAGCATAAGTTTTCTACTGGGGTATTCCCAAAAAATATTAAAAAGCACAAAAAAAAAAAAAAAAAAAAAATGCACAATAAAAAATGCAACAAAAGCATGTTAGCATGTTTTTGTGTGGCAATATTAAATGCACTTTTAAGTACTAAAATTTATGGTAACTTTTGTGACTTTGAACAAACATACGCCCCATGATTTTTGAAGAGAATTGTTGTTTCCGAGGTTTACTTCAGAAGACGCGGAGACGAACTTAAGGTTATTAAGGAATGATTCTTTTATCCGTAAAACACTGAAATCCCGCCCTCAGTCAAACAGTGCAGCCAATTTCTTGGTAACTATTGTGACGTAACTATCGTGACCGATTGCTGGGACAAGCCTTTTTATTAAATTCTCGACAAGTTACATTGAAATAAGATATAAATTATATATATAGTATCACAAAGTACATTATACAGTATGTCCCAGGATCGACTTGACGATACGTGAAGTGACCTAAAAATGTCATTTTTCGACAAAAAGTCATTCTTGATCATCCCTCCTGCATGTCTTCAAATGAAGATTTATGGCATTAAAAATTTTGTTCCATGTAACCTGTTCCTAAATATTACGATTTCTTAAAATCGCACAAGAGGGAACTGGTCTAAATTTTAATTTTATGAAAAAATGTCATTCGTTATAAAAAATTATATTTTTCAAAATAAGAAAGAATATACAAAAAAATAATCATCGTATTTCACCCCCCCCCCCCCCCCCCCTCCCGCTTACCCCACTTTAAATAAAAAGAAAAATTTAAATTAAGTAAAAAAATTAGGAATCGTTTTGAGTACAACAATGATTGTTGAATAGACATTTTTATTATTTATAGTGAGGTAAGTGGGTAGGGGGAGGGGGGGGGGGGTGAAATTTAAATGATTATTTTTTTGTATATTCTTTCTTATTTTGAAAAATATAATTTTTTATAACGAATGACATTTTTTCATAAAATTAAAATTTAGACCAGTTCCCTCTTGTGCGATTTTAAGAAATCGTAATTTTTAGGAACAGGGTACATGGAACAAAATTTTTAATGCGATAAATCTTCATTTGAAGACATGCAGGAGGGATGATGAAGAATGACTTTTTGTCGAAAAATGAAATTTTTAGGTCACTTCACGTATCGTCAAGTCGATCCTGGGACATACTGTATATCCTATTTAGGATCATAGTTAGAAAGTAAAAGAAGAAATATTTTTTGAACAATTTTGAGCATGGTAACCAAGGTTAAAAGGGGCTAGGACATAACTATCGTGACCTTTTTGTATATATAAATTTAAATTTCTCCTCCCTAAAAAGGGTATTCAACAATATGACCACACAAAAATGACGAATTTAATAAATGGAAAAATGTTTGTGGGGTTGTAGATTTTTTAATTATAAGATGTGCAAGTAATTAATTTGTTTAACTCGCGGACAGTGAAAGTGTCACTTTTTTTAAAAAATTACCCTGTATATGTTAAAAATGTTTTATTAATTATTATCTATTTAATAAACTAGTTACCATATCATGATTTTTTTTTAAATGTTTCTGTTGTCTAATTTTTAAATTGGAGATTTGTTACTTTTACAGTTGATGTAGCGTATCTGGGGCATCACTTATAGAAATGGAAAAACTGACAAATATAATGCAGTAGAGTCTCGATAATCCGAGTTGAATGGGACCGGCTTACCAAAAAACTCGGATTATTGGAAATTTACAAAAAAAAAAGTGAATTCTTTATTGAAAAATAATACTTATATTTATATTTTATTTTCATTAGGGTTTTAAAATAATTTCATCATATTCTGTTTCCAATCACAAAACTCACTGTTACACACCTAACACCCTTGCAATTGTTTTCACTGACACACCATTACCTATAAACAACAAACCATGTATTTTCACTGCAAACGGAAGATTCGGTATGTTTTCGTTCACTCGTTATTAAAATGTGACGCGATGCTTAAGGTTAGAGATCTAACTTAGAATTGAAGAAGAAGAAACTAATTAATAGACTTGCTGAATTTGAATGTAAACACAGCTGCTCAGATAGGAAAGGAATTCCTTGAAATCATACGAAACCATCTTTACTAGCACTGTCCTGCCCTGTCCTAATTGTGTTTAATTCAGGGAACCCGCTCCCCCTCCTTCTTTCCAAGAACTCTCGTTTGATTATTGGAAACTCGGATTATTTTAGAGCTCATATTATCGAGTTGTTTCCTGTATATTGATAATAAATACATACAAGATAAAAAGAACTTTTTATATACTACATTTTTAAATTTTCTGTCACATAAATCATAAATTTGAAACACGTCAAAATGAAAATCGTGAATATGGGATATGTCAAAAATAAAATAACTTGCGGATTTTTTCTGAACTAACTTTCCATGCAGCAAAATTTGCTGAAAAAGAATTAAATTGTGCTGAAAGATGGCTAAAAGTATTAAAATAATGCATTGTCATCATGTTCTGAGCTATTCTAAACATTTCAAATGTCTAGCTACTAGGGAAGTTAGTTAAAAATCGATTGCAAGAATTGTACTGGGCAAATAAACAAACAAACAAACAAACAAGAAAGCAAGCTAATAAAAACGTAGTAAAATCGCTATAAATACTTTTCTCATTACTCTAACATCGTTTTCTTACACAACCTAATTGTAGTTTCATATCCGTTAACCTACCTAACAGTAAGATAGAGGTCTTAATATAACTTGATTTTAAAATAATTTCTTTGATAAAAAAAACTTTTTATATACTAAGTTTTTAAATTTTCTGTTGAATCGTATGTAATGTTGATAATATAATTGTTATTGTTATATAATATATAATGTTAGTGAAAAAAAAATAGTTCCGAATTTATTTACTTCACATAAATGACAACCATCCAGAGAGCTGATCTTAAACCTATAAAAGGATAAATCTTTGTACAACGGATCTCCCTAACACCAAATCTAAAGCATGCCATCGATATATTTGAAATAATATAATCGATAAATAATATAATCGATATTTCCTGTTTTGCTGTCATTCAATGTTTATCTACCCGTCAAAATGAAGATAGCGTAAATATTGGATATGGCTAAACAAATAAAATAACTTGCGGATTTTTTCCGAACTAACTTTCCGCACAGCAAAATTTGCTGAAAACTAATTAAATTCTGCTGAAAGATGGCTAAAAGTATTAAAATAATGCATTGTCATCGTGTTCTGAGCTATGCTAAAAGTTTCAAATGTCTAGCTATTCGGGAAGTTAGTTAGAAATCGATTGCTAGATTTTTACCGGACAAACAAACAAACAAACAAACAAACAAGAATGCAAGCTAATAAAAACGTAGTAAAAATACTGCATTCAAATAAAGATTACGGGAGAATTCCAATATCAAAGATTGGTTCTATTAAAAGATAAGTTTATCTTAATATAAATAATGTAAGGTTAAGGGTTAAGCCGTACTATGTATTGTTAACAATGAAAATAAAGATACAGAGAAACACGATACTGTATATATACACATATATGATAATACTGTGATAGCTAAGCCTTATATAATGAAGGTATTATCTCCGACAATAGGTCCAATCACAGGAAAATGGCGTTCTTCTCGTTTAGTTAGAGCTCTTCTTCTTCAGACTAGATGGAGAGCCTTGCCTCTCCTTACCTCTCCAGGCTCCATCAGATTCAACATGATATAAGCATGCTTTCTGACACACAGCAAACCATTCATTGAATTACACTTAGCCAAATTATAGATTTGGGACAAGAGAAATATATGGCGTGGGATTCTCTAGAAAGCTTTAAATATATGTATTATAGGTTATATCTATAATAGTATTCCTAAATTAAATAATAGTAATCCTATATTTCTAAAATAGTAGAAGAAGTATCAACTACATAATATTGATATTGGTAAAGATAACGATGAGTGATCTTTAGAGAAAAAGTAGTCATAAGAAGACTATGTTGTAAAAAGAGTATCCATTTCTGATGATAATCTATAAATTTTCAAAATTTTAAAATATTCAATAAGATTTATTTTTCTTTTATTTAAGTAAAGCATATTTAAAGTCTATCTGAAAAAAAAAAATCGGTCCGAGACAACTCAGACAAACTTTCTCATATACGATGTCATAATTATTTGGCCCAGTGTTTTCCATTTGTACATTAGTTTTCGTATGTATATTTAATTATTATTGAACATTTCAACAAAATTTATCATAAAAATAACATCTCCTAGACGGGGAATCGAACCCAGGCTCTCTCCGTCCGCGTTTTAAGCTATTTTCTCAGGAACTAGATTTTTCCCGGGAAAACAGCTGATATCGTTAGATTCGTATTTAAATGGGCTAGATTATAGAATTGTTTAATCAAAATCGTCAGAACCGTTTACGAGAAATATTTTTGTCACTTTTTTTTTTTTTTTTTTTTAGGAGATAGCGCCCCTAAATTTGGATCTAAAATCCATTTCTCGATTTCACCTCAGGGTATGATATTTCTGAACATGTATGTAAAATTTCGTCGAAATCGGCCCCGTGGTTTAGGCTCCAGGCGTCCAGGGTCCAGACAGTCGACAGACAGACATTTTTTAAAAACCACTTTTTTTGACTCAGGGGACAAAAAATACTTTTTCAAAACGTGTAAATCCATCAAAATCTCAAAATCGAATTTTCGCGCTTCACAATACTTTCACTTTATATTATGAGAAAGTAAAAAACAAAAAAATCTAAAAAAAAATACGTGTGGTGTCGCGGGACCCCTGGTAGGAACGAAGTTCCTTACATTTTTCATTAAATATAAATTATAAAATCACACTGCTAAGTACGTATACATTGCTAACTACTTATACATGGCGGAGTAAAAAAGTGACAAGATTAAAAGTAACGAACTGTTTGTACCAGGCAAAGTTAAGGGAAAATTAAAAGAAAATCATTATTTGTATCATTGAAGCAAGCGTCTTACTATAAATATATATTAAATATAAGAAGAAAGTTGATCATGATGAGTTTATAGTTAAAGAGTTTGTTAAAGAATGTTGAATTGAAATAGGACTGTTTTCTACCTACCCGGCCTATTAATTTAAAATATTATAAAATATATCTCTTCCCTACTCTAAAGCTTCTGCATCTATCTGTTTCAATTGTACTTTAGACAATGTGTAAGAAGTTTTATTAAAATCGTTATACGTTAGAACAGAAGATATCTGTAAAAACGTTTTTTTTTCTTTATTTTAAACGTTTGGGTCCACTTTAATAAATTTAGTGATCTTTATCACTTCATAACAGTGTCGGTGTTCGTTTTACCAAAAAAAAAAATAAATAAATAAAAAAAAAATAATTTAAAAAGTTTTTAGAATGATTTCCTGTCCTAAGATGCCAATTTTACATTTTAAGTTAAAGTTTACGCGATCGTTGCGCGTGTATGCTTGGGCGGATAACGTTGTTCAACGAATCCAGCCTGGGCGTTGGTAAAATGAAGAAGTGTACCAAATTTCATCTAACTCGGTGAGCTTTTACTCAAGTTATCGTCATCTGTAGATTTCGTGACGGATTTTGCGTGACGGTGATTTTGTGACGGTTAATTTGTGACGGTGATTTTGGTCGTTTTTTTTCGGATTCACTTCCGGGCTCCAGAACGTGCCATAAGGAACTTCGTTCCAAACATTGGATAACTATCATGTATAACATGACATTAAAGAAAATATGATTTTTTAATGTAATAACACTTTAATTTGAATTTTTTATACCCATTTCCATTTCACTACGATAGAAAAGCTTAAGATTCGTAAGTAAAGTTGTAATTTTCTAGATGACTTTTTTCCAGCGGGTTAACGAGTTAGTAAGTCGGAAAATGTAACCGCATATTAATATTTTACAATTTAATTTTGTATTTGTAAGAATCGAGTGTGTCGTTGTAGGGGATGATGTAGTAGTAGTTAAATTTAAGTAGTTTGAAGCGTAGTACTCTCCTGACGGTAGAGTCTGACTAATTGATGCGCCGTAATTCGGTAGGGCATGGGTAGAGCCTGGGTAGGGCCTGGAAGTATACTCAAGGGAGACCCTTCAGCGCAACTCTCAATTACCAGCTTATCCTTTGGGACAAAGCACAACATGTCTGCAATGCTCAAAATGCTAAAGAGCTAATACAAAGTAGTACTATAAATGTCAATTTGTATGAAACTACACTACATACTGCTACAACATTCATTCTCTTATACATAATTCCCAATATTACCTAATCTTCTTTAGACTTAATTAGAGATGAAGCATAATAAAAGATGTTAAATTAGAATTGGAATATCTACTGAATTAATATGTTATATTTTTTGTTCCGAAAATAGGAATTATAACTACAGCAGTTAATTCGTACAATAAAGAGTAAATTAACATATAAATATTTGGCAGTAAATTAAAATTTGATTAGTTTCGTATTTTGTGAGTACTTAACGTAATTTTCTGTTGGATTTGAAAGCGTGAATAAAATAACTTATTAACTTGAAGGAATTGATGTATAATTTAAATTTATATATATATATATATATATATATATATATATATATATATATATATATATATATATATATATATATATATATATATATATATATATATATATATATATATCACAAAACCCATATTTATATAGAATATTATGCACCTTAGTCTCTTCAATTCTTCTACAAATGAAAAATATTATTACAGTTTATTGGTAGCTAAAATTAAAAGAAAAACTCGGGTATTGGGTAACTCGGAACTTTTCCTCACTTTTTGCTTCGCAGCAGGAGAAAACAGCATTGGGCGTGGTCAGTACTTGGATGGGTGACCTTTTTGAACTTAACTGATTTTTTTATTATCAGATTAAAAAAAAAAAAAAACACAATGCTTCCGTTACCTTCTGTAAGCTCGGAAGCAATATTCATTATTTTTATTTATTTTATTTCATAAATATATTTAATTATTTGAATAGTGACGGAATTTTGACAGATTTAAACAAACTTTTACGTTAAACAAAAATTAATAATTATGTGTTTGTTTATAACTATTAAACTAATTAATGGAATTTCATCGTTTTTTTTTTATATTTGTTGCTTATTTTTTACCGGTTCTAACGATATGCTATTATGTCAAAAACGTATTTAAACTTTCGGCATTATTAAGCGTCAAAGTTTCAAAATTAAAAAATTGAAAACTTCAAAATGCCTCCAACATCAAAATTAAATTTGGTGGATTTGCCAAACAGAGAGGTCCATTTGTGCCAAATTTCAACTCGATCAGACCACTTATCGATTTTTTTTAAAAAAATTTTGCTTTGACAGAAAATGTTGATTTTCCGGGTGGCACAAGAAGAAGTAAGGACTGATTTTTGATTTTCTGCCATGACTCAACTCACCTAAATACCGTGGGTGCTACGATGTTAACACGCATACAGACGTCATGCTGAAAACCACTCCAGGAGGCTTTAAAAACACCCAAAACGGATAATTCAGTTGAAATCTCGAAAAAAAAAAAGGGTGAAAACATAACTTTTGCTAAAGTTCTGCTAAAAAAAGTTCTGCTGAGGAAAAGTAAAAAGATAAAGGGTAAAAAGATAATGAAAAATATCTAATATTACACAAGAGACATTACTATTAAGCCTTACGTAGGAAAAACCATAATGAGATACCGAACTCAACACGAGGTACGATGTGAGAACTCTTTGAACATATCAAGTAAAGAGATCCTCAAATTTTAGCAAAACATCTAAAGATCGTCTTTATTGCCCTAATAATATTAAAACCACGATTGAGATTTTTCGACAAAAAAATCTCAATTCAGAGAAAGTAAAAACCTTAGGTTAAAGGTTAGAATTGTGCAATACCATTGAGACATCCCGACATGGGTTTTTTTCCACTTAATCCCCAAGCTGGAGGATCCAACGACACAAAACCGTTAACTGAATACGGAATGAGAGTCCTACGGAGAAAAGGTAAGGCTTTAAAAAGTAACTGATTTGAATCAGGGATTTGGGTGGGGGGGGGGGGGGGGATGAAGAACATGATTAAATTATTTGGAGGGGTCGGTAAGGGTAGAGGATGAGATATAAGGCCCCGGCTTGTTTTTATTGGGAGGGCCACCGAAACGAATATGGAGTATTAAAATTGTACACACAAAAAAAACTATATGTGACCTGTCTCCCTAGAGCCTGGACCTATATTTCACTTCTATACCTCTACAGCCAACTGGTATCGATTTAATCTTCTAGTTCGCTCACGATATCCTGAGTAATGGAAACAAAATTTATGTGAGAGGAAAATAAGGTTCTCCTTAAAAATAATAACCTTAATTTAGGTGCGAAAAACCTCAGAATTGCCAATATGCAAAGAAAATCCAATATAGGAAATAAAAAATTATAGTAAAAAACCTTTCTCAATTTATTTAGCAAATAATTTATTTAAACTGTATACTAAAGAAAATAAATTCAGTTGATCTGTAAAATGGAAAACTTCAATAACATTTATAATATTCTGCAACAATCATCTTGAGTTAGTTCAAAATAAACACTAAGGAATTATCAAAAAGGTATCATTATTATAAAAGGTATAATATACAAAATTATTATATAATACTGTAGAGGAAAAAAATCAAAATATTCATTAAGTATTCACTTGAGTTGTTTGCTTAATATAAAACGACAAACAAGTTTAAAAATAGCTCAGATACATTACATAGTTATTTCATAATGCAGTTCATCAATGTACGAGTATTTCAAGACCACAGAATCGAATAAAAACTTAAATTTCCATACCACATAAAACTACGAAATAAAACTAGAAAATGTCGATGTTGGACAAAGTTCAAGGCTACGTGATGCCAGACTGAAGATGCAGACACTGGCTGAGTTGGATGAGAAGATCTTGGATTATCTACTTTAACAGATTGGTACTCAACCCCTAGACAAGATGAGTATGCGGAGTACCGGAAGGAACATAGTGATATAAAGGTAAAACTTTATACATTGTTTGAAGCGGATGTAGCAGGAAAAATGTTGACTGGGAAAAGTTATGAACTTGCGATTGCGGGTTAGTACCGTAAGAAACATTGATGGTAGCACGATTATAGGTAAGCTGGTAGGGGCTATTAACATAAAAACATTGACTTCGATGCAAGTTTCTTCATTACTCTCAACAGATGTATTTAGGACCTTTGAAAATTAGACTAGAAGAACATATAAGAGACAGATTTAGCAGCTAGAAACGTTTTCTAAAAACTGTTACTATTACCACCGAGGGTAAGTACAAAGTTTGTATGCCATAGATATAGGGCCATCGTCCAATTTTGAGTGGTCTATATTCAGAGTTCGCACCAGGGGGAGGTTTTCCTGACCTGGCTACGAAATTGTGTATAAAAGAATAAAATAAAGAATAAAAAATGGATACTTGATTAGCGGACTGTAGGTTATATGTAGTAATTATGTACAGATGTGCAAATAACAATAAGAATGGCCTAATATGAAAGTACCTAAGTAATTATGTGATGGAGAGGTGAGGTGAAGTGTGGTGCCGTGGTGATAGGTTGAGAAGAAAGGGTTGTTGTCTGGATACCAGAAAGACCAGATAAATCCTGGATGCCAAGGATTTATCCAGATAAAAACCGGATAAAAATACTTATAAGGAAAAATGGTCACTGAACACATAGAGGGCTAGACTCACACTTACTTATCTTCACACTCTGATCTTTCTTCCAAATTTAGGCAGTTAAGAATTTGAATATTTGAAATTTGGGGCAGTTTTGACAGCGGAGGAAGATCAATACGTTTAAATAAAGACCTATATGGGTCCCTTCAGATAATAGCGGGGCCGATCTGTCTAAATGAACCTGGGTGTCTGTAGAGCGGGTTTTGTGGATGATGTAGGTAGAGCTTTCAAAGTGCTGCTGCAAAGCAGTGTTCAAGTGATCTTGAACATGCAGCTAGAAGGAACCTTCTAGTAGTGGAGAGACTAATAAGATTTGCATTTAGAAAAATCACATCTTAGTGGACAATGGTTAATGAAATTTTGAAGAGAAAATTATTGGATTATACGGACTAGAAAAGCCACAGTGCAAGAGTATAGAAACGCCTAGTATAGATAAAATTATCACAGTTTAGAGTAAAAGATGCAAATATGATTTAAGTTACGTGTTAATTTGGAGGTGTACGAGACGGAGGAAGGTAAGGCTTTGTGCGATGTTTATAGAGCGGTGCATTTAGAACTGCTTAAAGGCTTATCAAAAAGATACATTCAAGGTTTAAGATGATTGATTGCGAAGCGTGTAAGACCATCTATGATCATTTTAGACAATGCAACAAATTTAAAAGGTAAAAGCAATGCATTAGCGAAATTAAAATGGGAATAAATATAAAGTGGAGCACTGCTAAAGAAATCAAATGGAAATTCAATCCACCCAAGCTTGCATTGAGGGGTGGTCGGTGGGAGACATTGATAAAAAACAGTTTAGGATCTTCTTAGATAAAGCTTGCACAGATAAAGATTAAATATTGAAGAAATTTTTACCTTCATATGACGGTGCGAAGCCATACTTATAATGACCGGCATCTTACGTATATAGTTCAGAAGCGAAAGAGGAACTAGTGAGTGATAATAGTGTAAATAAAGTTATGTGTAGAAATAGCAAGTGTTGTGTTAGACACGCTAGCTGTTTTTAAATGGAATGAAAAGGCCAAGTGAGCCAGATTTAGATCAAATTGAGCACTAAGTATGGGTGAATAAGAAATAGAAGAAGAAGCAACTGATTTCAGATAGCCTGCGGCCTGCGCAAGCGATTTAGTCAAGAGTACTTAGGACAATTCGTCCAATGGCAAAATTTGCATTTAAGGACCTCAGTGAAGGTCAGAGATTTTGGACCACTGGAGAATGAGAGTACTTAAAGATTGGATTGGCTCTCACGAGGATTGAAGAATTAATATCCGGTAGAAATAGAGAAGTGGGGTTGGTTAAATTTAAATCAGAGGCAGGACGTCATGCGGTCAATACAAAGGATCTATCTACTTGAACTAGACCAAGTCACCTCTTAGTAAGAGGGCTTCAGGTGGGAAAATGAAGAAATACAATTATTCACTGCGTCTTAAATACTTTGGATCTTCTACAGTCCAAGATTATGACATTACCGATTAATAATTAGTAGCAACTTATCATCGAGTAATAAACGAGTAATAAAATTACTCATCGAGTAATAAAATTCACTAAAGAAGCCCTGTCACTTACTAACCGATCATTATAATTTAGTAGTATTAGCAATTTTTGTATTATATAGAATATATTATTAATCTATTACTTTAATTTAAATCATAAATAATTTAAGTCATTTTTTTTTTTTTTTTTTTTTTTTGTAATGCAAGCTCTCCGGCAGACGGCTTTGCCTTGCCGTAATTACTTTTATAATTTTTCATTTACTTATGTAATTTAAAAACATAAATTTAAATTACATAAGTAACTTTGTAATAAAAGTATTTTGAATTGAAATTGAAATTTTTGATTATTGTGTTTTAATTTGAGAGTTTAAAAACTTCTACATTTGTTAACCGGACAATGCATTAAACTATTCATTTACATTTCCTTATTATAGAACCCTTGCCTCTTTGCATAACTTTCAGCCTCAACATTTTACATAGTTTTCATTATTTACGATGCAAAACGCGGTAAATTCATATTGTACTTGCCAGGCCGAGATTTAGAGCCACCTCTAACTACCTTTAACCACCTTCAACCGCCTCTAACCAGCTCTGACCACCTCTAACCCCCTCTAACCACCTCTAACCCCTCTGACAACCTCTAACTACCTCTAACCACCTCTAACTACCTCTAACCCCTTCTAACCACCTCTAACCCCCTCTAACCGCCTATATCCACCTCTAGGAAATTTCTCTTACGCGTACAATATGAATTAGCTCAAAACTTTGTCATATATGTACATATTAATACTGAATATGAATCCTAGAATATCTAATTTAATTAATTTATAGTTAAACATATTTATAAAGTGTTCAACAGGTAGTTGTTTACATTTCGGTATCGATTTATTGGGGGTACTAGTATGTTACCCGTCACGGCTTCACCCGCGATTTTTCGTACTGTGCTTTGAAATTGATCATACAGTTTATTTTCCACATTACCTTGCGGTAAATACTCAGGCATTTTTTTTAAGTAGTACCAACCTTATTTCAACTAATTCACTACATTAGCCATTCATTCTCTACTATTTACAACAAATAAAGTAGGTAACACTTCTTTTTCTCCCTACTTTTATTTTTCTTCCTGCTTTTTGAGTTCGGGGAAGAAAAGACGTACTTTACTTCCTCTAAAAACTAAAGCATAACTTTTTCTTCCATGAGGAAATAAAATATAATTTTTTTAAACAATTTAAATTTTAACATTAATAATTGTACACTCTAGTACTGTAGTTTGGCATGTAGTCTATTATTAGAAAAAAAGATGAGAGAGAAAGGAGAAAAAATCAAATGAGAGAATATCAGATAATGCCGAAGATATAACAGTCTCTATACCTATATACTGTCGTGAATACAGATATTACATATTCTATGTGAGCCACGATTTTCTTCCATTTCTACCCATTAAAATAAACATTTCGCAAAATCCTTTCTCAGTGGGTGCCTATGATATCAACAGAATATATTATTGAAATTTCAAATCTCTTAGTTAAGCAGATTTTGCTGTACGTTGATTCTATGTCAGTGTGAATCAGGACTTTGCCGCTTATATTAAAGATAACATTTATTTTTATTCAATATCTCGATCAATCTAATGTTATATTCGTATTTAAAAGGATTACAGTTAAGAATTTATAATGAAATAATTTTTTGAAGTCTGGAGGCACTTCACTTGGGCAGAACCTCAAATCTAGAGCTAAAGTTCACACACATACATATATGAGTTATGTGCGTATATGAGAAATTTGAAAGGTATAACATATTTGCTCTTAGGGTAGTGACACACTTCGCCACCCGGGTAGCCCCACCTGGTTGATGCCACTTGCTCCGCCACCTGTCTTGCGCCACCAGAGTTTTTACTTTTTTGGACTAATCGGAGAAAGGGGTCATTGTCCGAAGAAATAGAGCCGGAGGAGATAGCTGTGCTTGCTCATCATTATGTTCGTAAAAGAAGAAGGAAAAAAAGGCGTTTTTGGGCTCACCCAATAATTTTATACAAAAAAGAATACTAGTTTGTTTCATACAGTGAACCTCCGTATCAAAGAGTACAGTGAAAAAATGTTCAATTTTTGCCGAATGTCGCGTGGAACTTCCGACGAATTGCTTAGAATATTGAAGAACAGTTTGACCCGTAATCCTAATTAATACTAGTAAATTCACTGATCTAGACTAGAAGTTGACGATTTGATTGAAGGAGTGGGGGCTGAGTGGCACCATCTGACGGTTTCAATTAACTGCCACCTGTAGGTGGTGGATATACCGTGGGACGTTCGACCGGGTAGCACTACCCGGGTGGCGCTACCCGGGTGGCGCTACCCGAGTGGAGAAGGGTGTCACTACCCTTACTGCAAGTAAACTTCGTGTGTCTTTTCACTAGGCTAGTTTTAAAATTTCATATTGATAATTTTTGTTTATTGATAATGAAACTATGTAGATAGCTCACTGCAGATCTAACATTTTTCTCTTGAGTCTGTACCTTTTATAATTATAAGAGTTCATAAAACGTTAATTAAAATTCGAACAAGAAAATGCGAACATGAGAAGTGCAGATAATATATTCAGGTCCTTTGACTGTAGTTAATTTCTAATTGAAAATTCCATTTCCTTCGTTCTATTACTCCTGGGATTAACAAAAAAAACACGAGTAGAACTCGTTTTTTCTTCCCTGTCCATCCTTCATCTGCACACCCATTAAAGCAAATAATCATCGAAATATAGCAGAGACTATTACATTAGTTTAACACCATAACAGAAGGAAAAACTACAATAATTAACTGAAATTAAATTATGAGAATTTATAATAGAGGAGATTTAATATAATTTAGTTAAGGATTGAATAGATTTAGGAAATATATTGAAAATAATAATTACACAACTCATGAATAGATATTTGTACTTGAATTTCAATACAATTCAGTCATTCTATCTTCACCTAAACCAATAATTCCTAGCTCGTTTATTTATTTTCCCGTTCCTTCATAACAATATTACCAAGAAAATGTATAATAACCTTAAGTAAACTATATAATAATTATAGGCGTTTCTTTAGACTGTTAATTCCATGATAAAAAAATCAGAAGGGAGTTTAAAAATCTAAAGAAGGTGTACGAAATGTTCTTCTTTAGACTGTTACTCCCCTTATAAAAACAGAAGTGTGATATTCCTTTGAACCAAAGTACTTCCGACTAAACATCGCTTTGTCTTAATAGTTGTAAACAGGTACAAATAACTAGGCATCGCGTGGCTCTATCATTGAAGCGAGCGTATTGCAATGAAATACTGAATATTGAAATTTATTAATCATGATGAATGTTATAGTTGAAGATAAGTGGAAGAGGGTAGTGTGGGGAAGAGTGGGGGGTACTCGGTACAAAGCTTTACTTCCTAAACAAACCTATACACTATACGACTATAACAATCTTCACCACCCGCGGTAGCTTTTAAACAATTATTATAAATGTATCTCGTCACTACGCAAAGAAATTTTGCTTGTATCAAGTTGAAATTTTGCATACCTGTTTCAATTGTGCATTAGATGGTGTTTATGAAGTTTTATTAAAATCGTTACGTTAGAACGTAAGATATCGGTAAAAAGGTTGTTTTCTCTATTTTAAACGTTTAGGTCCGCTTTAATAGTTTTAGCGATCTTTATTAAGTCATAGCGGTGTCGCTGTTGGTTTTAGTAAAAAATGTTATTTGAAAAAAATGTTCGTCTCATCGAATAGATGATAATAGAATCTTTTCCCGTCCTGAAATTCCAATTTAATTTTTGTACCTCTCGTTTACGCGAGCGTTGCGCGCGAACTCTTGGACGGATCACGCTGTCCAACGAACTTAGCCTGAGTATTAGTAAGAGGATCATGTATACCAAATTTCAACTAAATCGGTCAACTTTTACTCAAGTTATCGTCACACGCGTGAACGTTACTGACAGACAGACAGACGCGGAGCATATTTCGTTGAATGTAGGAAGCTCGCTACGCTCGCTTCAATTATATTTATTTATATTACGTGCGTTCCAAGAAATGTTATAATTTTAGATAGTCACAAAATCGAATTCATAACTTGATGTAGTAGTAGTAAGGTACGGGTAGGACGAACCACTAGTTGGAAGCTAGCAATTAGGCCTTCATTTGGGCCCTTTTTACTATAGCCGTGGTAGAGAGTTCCAGCCACTTCACACATCATACCTCTGTACATTGTACTGCCGAAGCGAGTATGATGTGACCATTAGTGAGCCATGTAAATCAGAGTATCACGGTGAGGGATTAAACCCCGACCTCCTGATAAATTGATAGCTGAGCAGACGTGGTTTAACCCACACGGTCACGCTAGCTCCCTTAACTTGATTTAACACATCCATGTATTTTACAAGAAAGCTTTGGAAGGCAATGTCAACGTTTTAGAGCATTTTTTCATTCAGATTAAAATCATTCTTTTTTATAATAAAAAATTAATTTCCGTCAGCTCAAAATAAATCTGAGATTTGGAGGCTTTAAAGAACCTAAGAGAGTGCCGTCAGGGATGGGCGTTTTAATCTAGAGTCTAGAGGTTATTTCCTTTTTATACTGCTTAAATCTGTGAGTGCTGTAGCCATTATTAATTTCACTATAACGTTCTTTAATTATTTTAGTATAAAAATGGAGCCTTAAACTATGTATTCGAAATGTATAAGATCGATAGGCTATATCTTAATCGGTGGCATTTCCTAATTATAATAAACAACAAAAATGATCAAGTAAAACTTGAAACAAAATAAACCTCAAAATAATATTTATTTTTAATTCGGTTCCCAAATTTATGTTACTGCTCATAATTTATTTTTATTTCTTTTAAAGAAAAATCGATGAAGCACTTTAACAGTTGGAACTTGGAAAGAGAAACAAATAACTAACGTGCACGGGCCATTTGATACCTTCTCCAGTCTCTACTTAATCTCCCAACACCTGGTGTTTTAGTTAGTTCAGCATGTAGTGTCGGGTGAGGTAAGATCCAGGTAAAACTAAATTCGAGGGTAAAAGTTTACAGTATTCATGAATCGTAATTAACAACCATGGCGAGGCAATTGTCCTCCTTCAAGTGAAACTAGAACTCGCTTAACGCAAACCTTTGTTTGAACGTGATGTTCAAACTAGTTCAAGAAATGCAAGAAGTATGTCGGACGGTTTTATCGGCCGAGAACACTTAACTCATTGAATAAGTAACAAGTTACCAGGTAATCTACTTTGCAGAGCTGCGTCAATCTAAAGCTTCCATTCAAACTTAATTAGAACAACTCTACTCACCCCTTGTAACCGAGAGCCCGTGTCTGCTTAAATATTCGCTCGTAAAACAGCCGGACCGAACTCGTTAATATTTGACAGAGACCCAAAACAAACAATTTGAAATCAAGTCTACGAAAGTAAGATATTCTTGACCATTTACTTCCAAACAGAAAATAAATCTTCATTTTCATTATACTTAAAGGCCTTTTGAGATAATAATTGATAATAACTTAATAACGTTCGACGCTTCTGATTACATAGCACAAAATCCATTCAATATTCTAAAACGAATCAGAAATTAGGGACCGAACAAAAATTTTGACGAAGTAAAAAGGGGAAAAAGAAGGTACATTAGGTAACAGTAGTCTAATGCCTAATCTATGTTCTATGAAGATTTTCTATTCTGTTAATTCAATTTAGCAAAAAAGATATTCGAATAGGTACCTCTTTTTCAAGTGTACTAAAGATGAAACAATTTTTAAATTTCTAAACCTTGCGTACTTTCTTCTATTTAAAGTAAAACAAGTAAAGTAAAATTTAAAGTAAGATCATTTGAAGAAGCAAGAAACTAAGTGGGGATAGGCATTTAGCAAAGTGTTCATGTACAAAGGGAATCTAAACCTATACTGGTGCTTGGGCATCGATATAACCACTTTTTTAACTAATCCCTTTAAAGTACTTAAAGCACACAAGTATATTAGATTTTTAATTCAAATTAACAGTGGAATAGTAAAAAACTTTAGTGCCATTCCACAATTATTTTTTCACTGATATCATTCTTTTGATGACTTTTAATTGACCCTAAGATTCCAGTAGTAGAGATCGACACCAAAGTGAACCGGTAATTTTCAGTGAACTGGTAATTATTAGTGAACCGGTAATTTTTAGTGAACCGGTAATTTTCAGTAACACGCTGATCTAACAATGATTGAGGTTTAATGTACGTTAAACATTTAGAATTTTCTATAAGGCTAATCTGATAAGAATTCCCTCTTTAAAGTTATTCTAATTTAAAATCATTCTAAATTTAGAATCATAAGTTCCAACAAAATAACTCTACTTACAAAAATGTGAATTGACGTTGAAGAATAATCCAATATTTGACTCACCTGAAACACAAAAAAATAATAAATCAGTCTGTGCAAAAGATTAATGGCAGAAAAGACGTAACAAATACTAGAATTATTTGGAGGATAAAAGTGAAATATTGATTAAATAAAAATAAATATTAATGTATTTTAATTATCATTTTTAAAGACTCTGAAGATGTTTCCTTTTATCTTTAAATTGACTATAAAATATATTTTTATGATCAAACTCGTCGGAACCATATTCCGGAAATGATTTTGTTACGTTATTTGGGATTTTTGGGGCTGGTGCCAAAAAATGTATGCCAAATTTAGTCGAAATTAGCCAGGTAAGTTTAGCCTCCATGCGTCAGCACTGTCATATGAGACATTTTAAAAAAAAAACAAAAAAAAAAAACACATTTTTGGACACAGGTCAACCTTGAAATAAGAAAAGTTGTAGCAAATTGTATCCACTAGAATATTGATAATAACTTTTGCTCCCCACTCATAGGGACAAAGATATTAGTAGGTAGTAAGTAGTAAGGTCCTAGTACTAGTACTAGACGGGTAGGATGAACCACTTGTTGGAAGCTAGCAATTTGGCCATCTTTTAGGTCCATTTTACTACCCCTGTGGTAGAGAGTTGCAGCCGAAACGAGTATAATATAATCATTAGTGAACCATATAAATCAGAGAATCACGGCGAGGAATCGAACCCACGACCTCGTACCTCCCTTGATTCACGGTGATGGCCGTGCAGATGTGGTAAGTAATTTAATTCACACGGCCACGCCGGCTCTTTACAAAGATATTAAGTAAAATGAGAAAAAATCCGACAATTTCGAGTAATACTTCCAATAACACTCACTCTCTCTGTTTAATTACCTCTGCTTGCACAGGACTTTTGTTTCTGCAAACTTCCCCTCATCAAATCCAAAAATTATAGATACCCGACTTTTTTCAAGAAAATCAATTCTACTTTTGTACGTACTAGACTATCGATGTAAAGCAATAAAATGTGATGCCTACATGGGAAAGTAAACATCTGGAAGCAAGATTGTAAGACTATGATGTGATTTTTCCAAGCTGTTAATGGCTGGAGCTCAGTAGAAGGGCAAGCTTTAGACATAGGGCTGACAGGCCGTTTACCCATTTCCCTGTATAAACAGGGCAAGCGTCTCTAGAGCCCTTCTCAGCACTATACTGTCAGGACTTCTCTTTCAACACGGCTTCCCTCCTCTTCTAGCTATCATATCAATATCTTCCTACAATGCCATTCCGTTTACTTACCCAGAATTAACTATTCCTTGTTTCACTGCTGACGGATGAAGCATAATATCAATATAGTGCTTGCCAATGTGCCATAGCAAATATTTGTTAATCTCCAATAAATAGTAGTCATAATTATATTGTCATAGTAACAAACACACGGTACATATAATATATTATATATAGATAAGGTTTTGGATATGAATTGCAGAGTAGGTGATACAAACCTTTCGTATCATGATTGCCAACATAAGCTTGAGATAATATGCACTTTCCATGAACTTAACTCATTTTCACCCAAATTTCCAATAGATTACTGAAGGCAAAGAATCAATGTCAAAAATTTAAAACAAAAAAGCACATTTTAAACACTAACTGTTTTCAACTACTTTAATTGTTCACCAATCAATGGCCTACTGATCATTTTAATTTACTTCTGATATTATTATTCAAAATAATAATAAGTTCCACAAAAATAACTTTAGAAACACGTAGACTACTACTGGTAAACTTTTACCGGTAAAAATGAGATCTTTCATAGGAAAATAGTACATTACGCGTCGAGTGC
Organism: Gerris lacustris; assembly: GCA_951217055.1. Classification (NCBI taxonomy): domain Eukaryota; kingdom Metazoa; phylum Arthropoda; class Insecta; order Hemiptera; family Gerridae; genus Gerris; species Gerris lacustris. The sequence goes on along the minus strand of OX578278.1, from coordinate 87,101,876 downwards.
GGAAAGTAGCATTTTGCAAGCGAGTGTGGAGTTTGCACCCGAGCGATAGTGAGGGTGGTAAAACCACACGAGCAATGCAAAATGCCGTTTTCGCACGAGTTGCGTACCGTACTCTATCTACGATTGTTAGATTTAAATAATAAATACAGAACAAAATAAACTTCCTGTATACAAGTTCGTATTTCTCTTTTGATAAAGATAACATTATTTCATTAGTTGTATTTTGTGCCGAATTATTTCGGGAGGCGTATTATTCTACTCATAGTCGTCATAATCATTTAATTCACTCATTGATTTTCACAAAAAACGATATAAAAGTTACTTTTATTAAACAAACAGCAAATTAGTCTTGTTAAATGTAAACAAACTCGCTAATCGTGCGTAAAGCTGAAGAATTCCTTTTCTTTACCGCACTAGCGTGGTAAAGAAGAGGAATTCTTCAGAACTATGAGACGCGCATGCGCAATGAATACAAGTACGTAAATAATCACTTTCTACGCATCTAAACAGAGATATAATGTTTATATTTCGTATCAATCGTAGATAAAAACATATTAATTCACTTTTATCATTCATTGTTCTTCATACTTCATCACGGTTTTCAACGATTCTTTGTCATAACAACTTTTTAATCATGCATTGTCATGTAAAAATCCGGTGCTAAGCCCAGAGTTGTTTGGCCTGGTCCCAAAACCCTAAAGCTGGCAAGAGATAATACAACCAAAGTTCGCTTTGAAAATCAATTCCATTGAGAGATAAAGGCCTTTAATACCAGGCATATTCCCAAATACTACAAATCCCCTGATTATATTCCTATGAAAGCTTCTCGCCGCACACCTAAAAGCTGCTACGTTGCAAAATTAATCTTTCCGTACCATTACCTAGAAGTATTGTACCGTAGCCCCTTTTAAACAGATACATTTGTCTCGTATAGAATACGAATCCCTTTTTAAATACGTATTTTTCTTAAAAAAATAAAAAAATAAATAATAATAATAATGATAAAAAAATGAGGAAACGATTCAGGAGTAATATATATATATATTTTTTCTATAAGCTCTTATACTTTTAGGACCTGCAAGCAAAAACGAGGATTCTTATCATTTCCTTTTTTTGTCTGTATACATATATTGCAATTTACTATTTTTCGTTAACGCGACTTTATATCCGAAAGAACCAAACACGAAAAATCGAAACTAGGAAATTATGTTATGTGCAATAAAACGAACAGGAAAAATACAGGAACCCCCCAACAAATCATTGTCTCTAAAATAAGGGGTAGCATTTTTAGGGTCCGTGGGCAAAACCAAGGATATAGCGACTTAAAAAAAATATTTTTCAAAAAAATTAGGGTAAAAAAACTTAAGGGTTAATTTTTTTTTTTTTTTTTTTTTTTTCGACACCGTGAGGGGAATCATATGAAAGGGTACGTCGAGCTGATTACAAAAATATATAATTCTTTGGATATAACTGTGATAGGGCGAGCGTAGGCAAGTTTGAAGTGGCTGTGAAACGTGTCCCCCCCCCCCCTCTATCTCGCTTATGTGAAGTGCAAAAAATCTGAAAAAAATCCTGAACATTCTTCGACCAAAAGTAAAGATACCACATTTTGGAAATTTCGAAAAAAATATTATTTTATTTTTTATTGACAAAATACTTTTTTTTTTATAATTATGGTCTTTTCGATGTATTTATATGGTTGTAGTCCGGTTCAGTGGCAAAAAAATACTTTATCAGAGTGTGCTTTGAGAATAACAGACCCTTAGAATCGTTCAAAGTAAGCTTTTTCGCATTTAAAAAAAAACACTGTTTATACACTTTGCAGTTAAACACTATATAGTGTGGCCTACGGACCCTCGCTGTGTGCTGACTAGCACACACTTGACCTGTTTATTTGAGTTACGGAATGCGTCTTGTGAGGATGTTTGAGACAAGCATTATTAGTTAATGTGTGGTGACCAACGCAGTTCGTAAGTAGAGGTGGGTTGTAGTTAAAAAAAAGCCTTACATGTAGTCCATTTTTACTTAGATCTGTAAAAGTTTATCACTTAAGAAGAGAAATCGATATAAGATAAAAAAATATTTTTCTCCATATTTACTTGAAGTTATAGTTAGACTTAGGAAAAGTTACTTCATATAGACAATAGTGTCACTAGTTTGAGCAGATGATTCGAAAAAATTTATAGATTAGTGGAGGTGGAGATAGTTATGATTGATCAGAGAGATTTAATAGTAGGGTGGGAGTATAGCTTTTAAAATGAGCATTAAATTACAAAAGAAACACAAGTTTCACGTTTAATGTGAAATAAAGAAGAAGATAAATTAAGAATAAGCGACGAATGTTATGAAGTTAGTAATCTAGAGAAAGTTAGTAAAAGGAGTAAAGGGACACTCTCAGCGTCACATAAATTCTACGACCCGATTGGATTTACCTTATCCGTAGTTTTATATGAAAAACTTTTGCTTGAGAAAACTTGGTCGAACAAGATTAATTGGAATGAAAAGGTAGCAGACAATATAAGAAATGATTTTAAAAAGTGGATTAACCAATTGAACAATTTGGTAGAAGTTAAAGTGCCTCGTTAGTTTACTGCAGAATCAGAAGGAGCTGAAAAAAAAGTTTACACAATTTCTGTAACGCAAGTCGAGATGCATACGCTACCGCTATATTCTTAAGATCGGAAATGAGTAATTGCATTAGTGTTCTGTTGGTACAAGAAAGCCCGAGTTGCCCCTTTAAAAGGAATAACACTTCATGAACTGGAATTTTTACCAGCTACAATCAGTGCTAGATGTACGAGTGTAGTAAGGTACACTTCTGACTGAGCAGCTCTAGACACTTTTTAGTGGACTGACGGCAGAGAGAATCAGTATGCTTAATTTTGTAGAGTACAAAGCCGGAAAGAGGCGGATCCGTGCAGTTAAGGATATTTTTAGATCAAAATTAAATTTAAATTATCAAGAATTTTAGACGCAAATTTGTGTGTGCAAAGCCATACTTATAGTTCAGAGCCGAGAGAGGAACTAGCGTGCCTCCTGCATTATTTTTGCATGGACTCAAAGGGTGAAGAGTGCCTTTTGTCAGGAGTACTTAAAAATAACTTGTCCAATGGCAAAGTAAAGGCGAAGTATCCAAAGAAAGGCAAACAGATTAGAATTTTTCTTTTTGGAACAAAGCTCCTTATAGCCTATAGCTCGTTCTGGAGCCCGGGAGTGAATCCGAAAAAAAACGACCGTCACAAAATCACCGTCACAAATCCAAGCGTCTTGAAATCTACCGATGACGATAACTTGAGTAAAAGATGACCAAGTTAGTTAAAATTTGGTACACATGTTCATTTTACCAATGCCCAGACTGAGTTCGTTGAACAACGTTATCCGCCCAAGCATTAAAATGTAAAATTGGCATTTTAGGACAGGAAAACATTCTAACTTCATCTATTTAATGAGACAAAAAACTTTTTTAAATAGTTTTTTTTTAAGTAAAACGAACACCAACGCTGCTATAAAGTGATAAAGATCGCTAAATTTATTAAAGCGGACCAAATCGTATAAAATATAAAGAAAACAAAGTTGTTACCGATATCTTAAGTTCTAACGTAACGATTTCAATAAAAATTCATACACATGGTCTAAAGTACAATTGAAACAGGCATGCAAATTTCAACCTTATACAAGCAGAATATTTTGAAAATGAAAGTGATATATTTTAGAATATTTTAAATGGAATAATAAATATTCCAGCGGAGTCTGAGGGAACAGTCATGTTCCTTCACTACAAGCATCTGCTCTAACTATAAACTCATCATGATTAACTTTTTTCTCAATATACAATACATTATTTATTGCATGACGCTCGCTTCTATGATAAATAAATGCTTTTCTTTTAATTTTGCCTTAACTCCGCTAAGTACAAATAGTTAGTTACTTTTAATTTTGTCTCTTTTCTAACTCGACCATGTATAAGTAGTTAGTATCGTAAAACTTATCAGTGTGATTTTATAATTTATATTTAATGAAAAGTGTAAGAAAATTCGTTCCTACCGGGTGTCCCGCGACACCACATATATTGTTTCTTTTGCACGATTCCACTGTAAAAAGAAATGCGCACTAACGCCAGTCACTGTCACCGTGAGTCTAAATCCCACTATCAATATTATATATTATATCCCTCTGAATTTCCAAATAGAGAACACGATGAAATTTAGCTGAATTATATTAAATAATGAATGAAGATAGTACTCCATCAGAATTGTATAGAGGAGCAAGGACTTTATTTATTCATTGCTGCTTAAAAGCTTCTCTTAAAAAGACATCTTGAGTCTTTCAAATGTAAGCAGCAGTTTATACTTACCAGATATTGTATGGTTCTTAGAACTTATAAGGCTCTTGAGTCTCTTTCAAATGTAAGCAGCAGTTTATACTTACCAGATATTGTATGGTTCTTAGAACTTATAAGGCTCTTGAGTCTCTTTCAAATGTAAGCAGCAGTTTATACTTACCAGATATTGTATGGTTCTTAGAACTTATAAGGCTCTCGAGCATTTCTATATTCCGGCACCATAGGAGAAGTAAATAGGAGGTTAAAATTAATATAATAATAATAATAATAATAATAACCATTTATTGGAAACATTTGTATCATTACATATGTTTTAAAAAAATAAATAAAATATCCTAACACACAATTTCCAAATCAGCCGAGGCTGTGGTAGCATATAGCTTGAGTTTGGTATTTTTTCTTCTTCTTTTTTTTTTTTTTTTTTAAAATAATTCATGATAATACTAGAATTAGCAGATATAATTATAAACTTTAGCAAATTAACTTTGATATTAGTTGACATTTTGCTTCCTTTTATATTTAAACTATTTTTCAATTTTTTGTGTTTTAAGTTAATAAATAGTATAAATAACATTAAATAAGTAGAAACAATAATATATACATTTTAAATTTTAAATACAACATAACAATTTTAACACTAACAATTAAATATATTTTATAAATAATTAGTAGCAATGGTTAAACCATTGCTACTAATTAGCAATGGTTAAAATTAATAGGTAACATTATTATTAGTATTATATTATTTATTTATGAAAAAATCCATTCATTAGCGTCAATTAAGTTGTCAGAAATAAAGTTTCAATGGTGGTTTTATACATCGGTGTCTTTACCAAGGTGCAAGGCGAGTTGTAAAGGACTCTAACTTGATAATGCCACTCGGCTGTGCCCATTCATACACAATGTAATTATTAGTGACATAGGGAGGGGGGAGGGGTTAGTAACTGGCTATTAAAACTAATTCAATTTTTGTTTGTTATTCAATAATTATTTATTAAATAACTGTAAAAATTACAAATGAGAAAATAAAATTTCAATGTTCAAACAATTACCATGTGTGTTTTAACTTACATCTGTAATGTCGATACAAAACGTTATTATATCTAAACTTTTTTTTTTCCGGGGGCTTTTACACCCGAAGAGACGCAGGCCACTTAGGTGGGCCCATAGAACAAACCCGGGTTAGGGACCGAAATCTTCACACACTCGTGTGAAGATATGGTCGTCAACCATGACTCCCCTCCCAGTTGTATTAAAACCAGAAATGTCATCATCATGGTTTCCAGGTCGAAACCTGGTGGCGCTACTCTTTCGAGGAGCTTCCCACTTGATTAAACAATGCTGGGTGGACATTGAGCGGGGTGCCTGGTCCGGGAATCGAACCCAGAGCTACGGTCACCTTCTGACCCGGCTCGATGCTGCTTGTCTTATCGCTAGGCGAGCGCTCTAGCCTCCAATCCACCCAGGCCCCCTAACTAAACTTAAAGTGTCCTACAACTTATATGAAAGCCATTTTGAGTCGGAGAAATGTTCTTCTAATCTTTGTTTAAGTGTCCCGTACATGTTCTTTACAGGAGGGTCGATAATTAGATCGCTAATAAGATTGAGAACGTCACTCTCGATAGCTGATATGACGGTATGATATGTTCTTTTATCTGCTTTATAAAATTGTGATTCCATCCAAACCATAATTTGGAGTTGGCCCGCCAAAATGGTGGAGCACGTATGGATATTGCTCTAGTCACTGCTACTTTGGAATCTTGAGCAGTAGAATTGTTTCCATTTTGATTTTGGTTATTTACACTTGACATATTCGAAAGCATACTCGATAAATACGAGTATAAAAATTTAATCGATATATTACGATATGAACGAGACTTATACGTGTTCTATAATATGAAAATTGGTAATATTAATCTTGAACAATTATTTTTATATATTTTAGGAAGTTAATAATTTAAACCAAATTATAGTTATCATTAACTACGAGAGACATACAGAGAAAAATAGTCCCGGTGCTGGGGTCTATTTTTCTCTGTATGTATCCCGTAGTTAATGATAACTATAATTTGATTTAAATTTTAAATTAAAATTTAATCTTTCCGTAGTAAGAATACTACCTAAAACTTAGAAATTAATAATATAAATCATTTATACTAGTCACTGTCAATCAAATTATACATAACAGCCAAATAACGTTTTTAATCTAATTTTATATAATATTACACACACATAAATAGATATACATGTGTGAGGAACTTTTTTTATATTTATTTTCACAGTGTCGTTAAAAAACCCTTTATGTTTTTGCCATGTATCTTGTATTGCTGTAAGGAAAAAGTAATATATCTTAGGAGGATATGAGGAAGCATAAAGAAGGTAAAGGAGGCTAAAGAATGTTCAACATACATTTATGTGTAATCTCCTGTGCGAGCTTTACGGTATAAAATCCTAATGTTGTCACATTAAAGGATGAAATATGAAGAATATGCAAGAGATGGGTCAGACTCCCCATGTTCTAGCTGTCCAAACTAGCTAAGACTGTAACCCACACATTCCTCTTCCTTAGCAAATCCTAGGGTTTACAAAGCATTAACACCACGAGAACCACTTAGTTCTGGCTCTACTTATTCAATGACGGAAGAAACACCTACATTTAAATTTTAAAGATGGTAAACATTGCATATTCAATTAAAAAATTCAGGAGTAAACAAATTGAATTAAAAACGGTTATAGCAGCATAGTAAACTTAAAGAAAAAAACTTAAAGAAGACGGTAACTAATGGTCAAAGAAAATTACATTTGTTTAAACGGGTAGAGAATAGAATATGTTGATGATGCTATAACCGATGGTGCTATACCTAGGACAGCTGATATCCTTTAAAACCGATCCAGCAAGGAATTGGACAGGAGAATTTCTCCAGATCATCATGGAAGAAGAAGTATTGGGCAATGAAGTTCATTTTCAAGAGCTCTATGTCAATGGACTTAAAAGGAAAGGTTTATGATGCATGTGTGGCTCCATGTTTTGTTTATGGAGCACAAACCTGGACACTGACGAGGAAAATGGAGGAAACAATAAAAACAACACAGAGAGCAATGGAAAGGAGCATGTTGGGAGTGAAGAAGAGAGATAAGATGCGGAATGTTGAGATAAGAAGGAGAACTGGAGTTAAGGACATTCTCCAAACTGTAAATCCCTTAAGTGGCAGTGGGCAGGGCACATGATGAGGCGAGACGATAACAGATGGGCAAAGAAGATGACAGAATGATACCCTAGGGAGGGCAAGAGGAGGAGAGGTAGACCCAAGTTAAGATGGTGCCAGGATTTGGAAAACGAGTTTGGAAAGATTTGGACAAGGAAGGCCAAGGACAGAGATGTTTGGTTAAACCAAAAGGAGGTCTATGCCCAGAAATGGGCATGCTCCAGACTTAACTTGCTTAATAATAATATATATAAAAAAAAAATAAAAAAAATCACAAAATTAAATCTTAATAGTGCAGGAGATAGCATGCAAAAATGTGTCTGACTAACATCGAGCTAGAATTTTGTTTAAAAGTCAATCTTTTAGCGCCTTTTAAGAATATGTGGTCGGCTAAGTTCCTCTGCGGGACATAGCTTGGGAATAGGCGTTTGAAAAAATCAAACTGGTGGAGAGCTGTCATGTCTCACCAATTATGGTGGACAATGTGAATTTCACATTGTCTGAGTACAGAATTAGTTAGAAGACCGAAAATTAAGTTGATGTTAGTTTATCCCTTGACAGGTGACCACGTTAAATTTTAGTAATATTTGAATGACTAACCTATCAAGTGTGAAAATAACATCGACTTGATTTTTGGTCTACAAACTAATTATGTACTCAGGACCATGAAAATAATACTGTCCATCATAATTGGCGGGATATGTCCGCTCTCCACCATTTTGTTTTTTCCAAATGCCTATTGCCAAGTTATGTCCCACAGACGAATCTAGCCGACCACATATTCTTAAAAGGCGCTAAAAGATTGACTTGCATACAAAATTCTAGCTTGATGTTAGTCAGAAACTTTTTTGCACGCTATCTCCTGGACTATAAGAATTGTTTAATTTATTTTAATTTATGTTTTTATCTTTTATTATCTTCATACAAGAAGAGGATTGTTATTTTTGGATCAGAAATAAAGGCTTATTATTATTATTGTTTACTTTAAATCAAATTATAATTATCAATAACTACGGGAGACATACAGAGAAAAATGGCCGATACAAATTACGTTAACGACAGAGAAAAATCATTCTCCCATATAGCTCAGTTGGTAAGAGCTCCTGTAACCGATTAATAGGAGGACCTGTGGTTCAAGTCCCGGTGCGGGGGTCTATTTTTCTCTGTATGTCTCCCGTAGTTATTGATAATTATAATTTGATTTAAAGTAAAATTTAATCTTTCCGTAGTATGAATACTACCAAAAACGTAAAAATTTGAATTATTATTATTATTATAGCAGCATAGTGATTAATCAAAGCTGAATGTTTCAATTGTGATTTGGTGCAAATTCCTTAAATACTTATAATGCATAAAGTAATAGACAATAGAAGAATAAAAAAAATAGTCTGCCTAGTAGTGTGGCACATAGCTTCCTCGCTTTCTATATCCCTATGTACTCGTACTTCAATGATTTTATGCGCTATTGATTATTTTACATCAATTCAACTATCAATCGAATGGGTATGGAAACTAAATATTATTAGAGGGCTTTGCTTAGCGCAGAGGCGACAACAAAAACAAATTATAAACTACTCTCTCTAAGAGAATCTGAGGTCCGAAAGCTTATTTCAGGAGTTTAATCACAAAAAACATAGGTTAATACAACAAAATAATAGGTTAATTTTTTTGTGTGCATTGTACATTTGTCTTAAGCCCCGTCCACACCGGCCGCGCATCGTGTTTGCAAACGTTTGCAAATGTTTGCAAACAGGGATGCGCGGCCGGTGTGGACGGCACCGCGCGCACGAACAAATGCTTGTTTGTGTTCGCGGGTGCTCCGGGTAGAGTGGGTACATCAAAGGATGTTTGCTGTTTGTGCGCGTTTGGTGAGCCTATGTTTTGTCATGGAAAGCCAAGAAAGATTTTTTTTTCTTTCGTATTATTTGTGACTAACATCAAATAACTATATAATAACTACTAATATATACTAATTAATAAATAGTAATTGAAACTAGAGATGAGTTTATGTAAACCCAAGATTAAAAACACCGGAATTAAATAGATAAATATATAGATAAGGTGACATATAAGTTCAAAAATGCGTCTTTCTATTTGTTTAAATAATTTTATATTGCTTCCAAGCTTATTACTATTGGCACAAGCCTACGGGCACGAGCCTTCTATGGGCTTTATGTCTCCTATGGGGGAATATTTATATTTTTTCACCAAAAGAACAGATTTCTATTTGTATAAAATTAACCCAGGAAATGTATATTTTTTTCATTCGTATTATTTATGACTATAGCATCAAATAACTATATTATAATTAATAATATATACTAATTAATAAATTGTGATTGAAACTAGAGATGAGATTATGTAAATCCAAGATTAAAAATAACCGGATAAATAGATAAATATAGATACATATGACATAAAAGTCCAAAAATGCGTCATACTATTTTCTAAAATAATTATATTGCTTCCAAGCTTATTATTCAAGGTACAGGCCTATGGGCCCGAGCCTCCTATGGGCCCTCCTAAGACGAAATATTACATTGATATTTATCTTTTTCCATCAAAAGAACAGATTTCTATTTATATAAAATATTTATATGTTTTGGCGTTTTATTTTTGTAGAAATAATAATCTAAAATCAGGGATGATCGAGGAGAATTTCTTTTTGACATCCAGACTCTTCGTCTTCTTTTACTATTGCCATGTTTTACTAACTCACCAATGATAATAAATAAGCCGGCGCTTATACCGCGTTTTGATAGAACCATATTACAAAGTTAATGCAAGTGCAAACGATTGCAAACGTTTGCAAACCCTGTTTGCGAATGCGCGTCCGGTGTGGACGCGGCTTTATACGAGTAATATAGCATGCAATCATATCGGTAGCTAGCCAATTCGGCAAATTGTTTAGATTGTTACTCCCCTTATAATAAACAAAGAGCAATAACAATCTAAGGAAGGTTGAACGGAATGTTCTTTTTTATACTGTTACTTCCCTTATAAAAACCTCTAAGTGTTATATTCCTTTGCCCTAAAGTACATTTAATTGTAATTTAGTTAAAAAAAATGTATAAATAATTATATACATTTATATTCCAAAAAAAAAAAAAAACACTGAGGAGTAACAATCTGAAGAAGAACCTCTAATTCTTTGTCTTGTCAAAATGCAGTATTGATCGGTAAAGAAAAAGAGAAGAGAAAAATATTCTATTCAAATAATTGTTGAATAAAATAAAATAAAACAATAAAAGTTGAAATCAATTCTCACCAAATCACAAATATACACAATAATATAGAAATGGAATATCTTTCAGTGCCTACAAAAATTCTTGGAAAGACAGGTTTAATAACATCTCTTTTAAAAATATATTTTTAAATATATATCGAAATGGTTTTTATAAAAATAAATAAAAATACCTTTGAGCAAAAATCGGAGGAGAAAAGCAGCTCAAGAGGTAAATAAGCTTTAATTAAATACCAAGATTTACTCTTTTCTCAATGTAGAATCAATGAATCGAAACAATTTTTTTAATTTAATATTTTATCTCTCTTTTGTAAAGGAAGATGTTAAACAATCAGAAATGAATTTGAATGAAAAAATGTCACAACGTCCAACAGAATTTCTCTTCAAGAAAAATATGTCTTCTACTTTATATTGAACAAACAGTGGACTAATTATGGCATAATGACAAATTTTATCAAATCGGGTGAATAGTTTTGATTCCGAGCTTACCGAAGGTAAAGGAAGCATTGTGTTCCCTTTTGAGAACGAAAAAAATTGGTGTCTACGATTTTAAATATTCCATGACAGAAATCCGTTTCAGACATCAGGGAACATTTTTAGTCTCGTGTCGGTCTGTCTGTTGGTCTGTGTGTCTGAAGCGTGTGACGATAACTTGAGTAAAAGTAGACCGATTTTGATGAAATTTGGTAGAAAAGTTAATTTTACCATTGGCCAGAACGAGTTCGTTGGACATCGTTATCCGCCCAAGCGTTTGCGCGCAACGCTCGCAACGCTCGATTTGAATTTTAGATCGGGATAAAAATCTAACTTCATCTGTTCAATGAGACAAACATTTTTTTTCCTGACGTCTAAAACGGAGTTCTGTCTGGGAATATTTGAATTTGGAGACATAGCATTTATTTGTCTTTATAAATAAAAATTAATACAGACAGACAGACATGAACAGATAGGCAGACAGAAAAACGTTTGTCTGTCTCCTATGCCTGCCTAAACCGTTCATCCGATTGTGTTGAAACTTTGGGGAATGGTTTCTGAGTGAGTATAAAACTATGCTTAAATTTTGGTAAAAATGAATGTTTGTTTATCTGCCAATATAGTCTATAGTCTATTGTAGAAGTGTATATTGCAAATTGTGATATACTTTTTCATATAAGGCAACATTATTTAACTAAATAAACTATTTATAAGGTTTTTCAAAGGTAACAGCTCTACATTTCTTATGTTATTAATGTTTATTAGGCGGTACGAAATTCACCAGGTCAGCTAGTTCTTTATAACGATCACAATGGTTCCACTACCTTCGGTAAGCTAAGAAGAAATAATAAATCCACTTAAATATAAATAATCTCGAAAAGCGTTACGGTACACGAATGGGGAAGATATAGGATCAAGGTGTTAGGAATGTATAGGAGGTGTTAAATCGAGTCTGTCCGCTCTTGGTAGGGATAGTGTCTCCCACCACCACGCTTGGTACCGCTGTCACTAGGGCGTCCCCTCCCCAAGCGATTCTAAAACGCTGTACACTGTACTAGGGGAATAGAAAAAGGTAGGAGCTAACTGCACTCGTTTACATCGCCGCTTAGAGGTCAGCTGACTTATGATTATGAATGATTGGTTCGTTCAAGGACACCCTCTCCTCCATCCCTATCACACTCCGTCCTAAGATGTGTAGAATACTGTATATAGATATAGGATATATATTATAGACTATAAACTCCGTTCATCATTCTTAGCCTTTTAATACTCTTGATAATACTCTATTACTACCGCCCCCCCCCCCTTAACTACAACTTCTGTTCAACTGCTTTGATTTGCATCGGACAAACGCAATAACTCTTAGAATTTGAATCCTAATAAACTAATTAATTTTTTGCTTTATTATATTTTATTTTTGTTATAAGTACTATAATTTTTTGCATTTATTATAAAAATATGGGTGACGAAGCTAAAAGATTACTTCTTAATAAACTGGAAAAGAAGAAAAGTACTTTCTTTCATCGTGCACAACATATTATGTTCGATTAAATTCCTAATTTACAAACGCAAGAATCTGCACGGCCAAATTTTGTTTTACATTTTTATGTCATTACATTGGCACATAAACTCGATAAGCTTTACCAAAAAACGAACCAAAAAGCGTTACATAAAAATGTCTTACTGTCTTGCAGACTCGTAGGCAAGACATTTTTTTTTATGTAAACAAAAGTTAGGGATTATTAACAAAGCAGATCCTTATGTTAATTTGTTGCATACTCAGAAATGCTGAACAGAGTAGGCAGCTCTACATAATTGAAAACAATCATATTAAATGGAAACTACATTATTGTGAAACAACGTTAAGGAGACACATGTGGCTGGATCTGTCGCTGCAATATACAAGACGCTGTAGAGTGCGAGTGGTTATTGTTTCACAGACGTGTCTGTGGAGGTGTGTGGGTGTCGATGCCTATCTGAATGTGAGATTCAATTTGTCCAACTGGTTAGAAAGGGGACGCGACATCTGGTGCTGCTAGGGATTGGATTTCTCGGGAGACTCCAACCCTTGGAATACTTCATGTCGGTACCCTATTTAGAAATTCATATGTCGTCTATTTAATACCTTAACATTCTCTAATACCTATTTCCATTTCCTCCACGCTTCCGCTTAGTAATATACCCAAGAAAGAAATCGGTCCGAGACAACTCAGACAAACTATATCATATACAAGTTCATAATTACTTAGCCCAGTGTTTTCCATTTATTAGTTTTCATAGCTACATTTAAATATTATTGAACATTTTATCAAAACTTATCATAAAAATAATTTCTCCCGGGCGGGGAATCGAACCCGGGCTCTCTCCGTCCGCGTTTTAAGCTATTATCTCAGGAAATTATTTTTTTCCTGGGGAAACGGATTATATCGTTGGATTCGTATTTAAATGGACTACATTTTAGAATTTTTTTATTCAAAATCGTCGGAACCGTTTTCGAGAAATAATTTATTTTCAAGTTTTTTCAGAGTTTTCGGGGGTCAGCGCCCCTAAATTTAGGGCTAAAATTCGATTCCGCCTCGGGGTATGATTTTTTTGAACGTGTATATCAAATTTCGTCAAAATCGGGCCAGTAGTATAGCGTCTATAGGCTCTAGACTATGGACAGACAGACGACAGACAGACATTTTGTAAAAACCACATTTTTGGACTCAGGTGACCTCAAAACATGTAAATCCATCAAAATCTCAAAATCGAATTTTCGCGCCATCACAATACTTTCTCTTTATATGAGAAAGTAAAAACATTTAATCTTTGCATAAATATTTAAGTTAACAAAACTTGAATTCATTTCTGAATAAACAGACTTAAAAGAAAGTATACGTAATCGTAATCATACATAATTATATTTCAAAAATTAACTTGTATATAAGAATGTGTATACAAATTTAATTAATCAATATTTATATGAAATTGCAATCAAGATAATAATTAATATATATTTAAATTAAATTAGACTGCCAATAAGTGTGGCACATAGCTTCCTCGCATCCTATCATGTACTTTATTGTCATATTAACATTAACTTTATTGTTATATTACTTTATTGTTATATTGTTTATTTTGTAAAAAAATAATTGTTTAAGCCATATTTAACTCTTCCTAGCGGTGCCGCCGAGGACCCTAGGGTCCCTGTGCTATTGAAGAGGTAGGTCAAATAGAGAGGTGGGGGAACCAAGCCACCTCCTATTCCCCTGGTCTATCTCCCTTCCCGCGTTCTTTCCATAATAAAAACTATTAATAATTTTAGCGATCTTTAACACTTCATAGTGGTCTCGCTGTTGGTTTGATTAAAAAATTGTATTTGAAAAAAAAATGTTTGTCTCATTGAATAGATGAAGTTTGATTTGTTTCCCGACCTAAAATTCCAAATTTAAATTTGAAGTTCACGTTTATGCAAGCGCTGCGCGTGAACGCTTCGACGGATAATGTTGTCTAACGAACTCGTCTTGAGCATTGGTAAAATGAACAAGTCTACCAAATTTCATCAAAATCGGTCGACATTTACTCAAGTTATCGTCACACGTTTCATAATTCACAGACACACAGACTGACAGACGACAGACAGACACGAGACGAAAAATGTTCCCTGATGTCTGAAACGGTTTCTGTCTTGGAATTTTTAAAATCGGAGACATAAAAGTTTTTCGTTCTCAAAAGTGAACACAATGCTTCCGTTACCTTCGGTAAGCTCGGAAGCAAAAATATATAATTTAACTATATAAGATGCAATTTGCTCGTCTACAAATTTTTTTATAGTGCCCTAAGCTATGTAAGCCTAATCTATGCTTAAAATTTCAATACCCATCGTAAGAGGAAGTGGAGATATGAGGGTGAGAAAAACCGGGTGAATTGGTTTAAGTAAATATACACATGCTTCCTGGAACTTGGCCTTGCGCATTGCCGGGCGCTCAGATATATGACTGCAGTAGAGCAAATGTTCTTCATAAGAATGTTTTAAATTTCAACAGAATATTATTATTGTTTTAGCGCAAAACTGTCTTATTGATGAAAAGACAAGTAAATACCCCGTCCTAATATATAACCCGTCCACGTTTTGTGCTATTTTCTCAGGAACTAGATTTTTCCCAGGAAACTGCTTATATTGTTGGATCCGTATTTAAATGGACTACATTTTAGAATTTTTTAATCAAAAACATCGGAACCGTTTTAGCGAATTTGGGGGAGATAGCGCCCCCAAATTTTGAGCGCAAATGGAGAAAATTAATTTCTCGATTTCGTCTCGGGGTATGATTTTTCTAAAACATTCGAAATTTAATCGAAATCTGCCCACTAGTGTAGGCTCCTAGCGTCTGCGCAAACAGACATTTAAACAAAAAAAACAAAAAAAAAACACTTTTTTGGACTCAAGGGACCTCAAAACGTCTAAATCCATCAAAACTTCAAAATCTAAATCTTCGCGCCATCACAATACTTTCTCTTTGTTGGAGGAAGTAAAAAAAAGAAAAGGAAAGTAATACATGAGATGGACAGAATATTTATTAGATGAGAAACAATCAAGTCGTGGCTCAGTGATTTCACCCAAGCTCTGTGTCGGACGGGACTTGAAAATTACAAATCAATTAAAAAGAGAGAGAGAATAAAAGTAAGAAAAGAGACAGACATAACGAAGAATGAGTGAAAACAAGAAGAAAGGACCGGGGTAGGAGAAATCGTTCCAACTGGAAGTGAATCATTTTTCAACTCCCCAATGCTTTGATACCGAGTTGATTGTTTTCTGATTGCGCTCTTTTTTCAGTCGATTACTCACAGACTAAAGGTTATGTAAGTTTACTTCAGAGCAATACATTTGTAAAACATTGAAAAAAATATATAAACTTGTTTAGAGTTTGTAAACCCAGAAAAATAACCAAGAATAAAACAACTTCACTTGACTATCTTACTAAAATAAACTGCTACACAAATAGCAGAGGAGGGGGGGGGGGGCGCCGCTGGGTCTCGTGAGCGACTACTGGAGTGTTAGCGAGAAGCGAAGAGAGTGAGACGTGGAAGGTAGCCGATTAGGAGGGCAGGCCCTACTAAGCGTGGTAGTGGGAGACACTATAACTACCTAGAGCGGGCAGACTTGATTGAACACCTCCTATATCTTCCTAACTCCCTGTTCCTATATCTTCCCTATTCGTGTAGTAGTAGTAGTAGCAGTAGTCTAGTACTTTCCACTAGGACGGGTAGGACGAACCACTTGTTCGAACCTTGCAATTAGGCCATCACTTAGGCCCTTTTTACGCCCCGCGGTAGAGAGTTCCAGCCACTTCACACATCATACCTCTGTACATAGTACCGCCAAAGCGACTATGATGTGATCAATAGTGAGCCATATAAATCAGAGTGTCACGGCGAGGAATCGAACCACGTCTCGTTCCACTCGAGATTCAGTGATGGCCGAGCAGACGTGGTTTAACTCACACGGTTACGCTAGCTCCCCCTATTCGTGTAACTCTAGTTTTTGGTATCGCTCTTCGAAGTTATGTGCTATAGCCAAGACATGAAAATGTAAAATATTAAAAACAGGAGTTCACAAAATATTGAGACAAAAATCACAAGAGACTAAAGTTATTTACTATATAGCCTGAAACGTAATTGTAGACCTAACAACTTTCATTATTCATACTACAGATGCAAAGATGACATAAGGAAATGTAGACACTAGTTTCTTGTGTTTTTAGGGTTTCGAGGTCGTCCTAGAAACCCTTGTGCTGTTGGTAGTTCGTCCGTCCGTCCATCACATTACAAAATCACACCACCCGACCTATTGCAGCTAGAGAATTTGAAAATTGGTATAAAAGTTAAACTTTTTCGCCCAAAATCAGGAAATATGTTGCCAACTTCAAAATTCAAAATTTCTTCGATCGGTGAGCAATCGCGAGCTGATCGCAACATTTTTCTAATTTTTAAGTGGGTATCATAGTAAATGTATTAAAATGTAGATTACAAATATATATCGCATTTTTAAAATGACGGCTATTTTACCCCCAAAATAATTGAAGCGAGCGTAAGCGAGCTTCTTACATTCAACAAACTATGCATCTTGTCTGTCTGTCTGTCTGTCAGTAACGTTTACGTGTCCGACGATAACTTGAGTAAAAGTTGACCGATTTAGTTGAAATTTGGAATACATGTTGCTCTTACAAATACTCAGGCTAAGTTCGTTGGACAGCGTGATCCGTCCAAGAACTCGCGCGCAACGCTCGCGGAAACGAGAGGTTCAAAAATTAAATTGGAATTTCAGGACGGGAAAAGATTCTATCATCATCTATTCGATGAGACAAACATTTTTTTCAAATAACATTTTTTGTAAAACCAACAGCGACACCGCTATCAATAAATAAAGATCGCTAAAACTATTAAAGCGGACCTAAACGTTTATAATAGAGAAAACAACCTTTTTACCGATATCTTGCGTTCTCACGCAACAATTTTAATAAAACTTCGTATACACCATCTGATGCTCAGTTGAAACAGGCATGCAAAATTTCAATTTGATACATGCAGTAGTTTTAATGTAGCAAAGAAATACATTCTATAATAATTGAAAAGGAGATGTGTGGTTAGAGGAATAGTAAGAATGCGGGGTGGTTCCCTTACCACTAGCCGCTGTACTACTACTTTACCCATTATCTATCAACTCATCATGATTCATGATTATCTATTTTTTTCAATATTTAATACATCTTTATTACTATACGCTCGCTTCAATGATAGAGCCACGCGATGCCTAGTTAAAACAAAACGCAAAAAAAATGTGTGTGGTAATAATAATATAAAACACTTAAGGTTTATGGTGCTGCCTTCAACAATATATTAAGTACATACTTCTCCTTATTAATGCTAAAACTATAACTTTAGTTATATTAAATCCCAAGATACAAAGATATTCAGAGATTATTAAAGAAGGGACGTGAAAGGAATTCCCGATAAGAAAAAAATAATCTTATATTACTTATCCAAGTCTTCTTCCTTTCGATATTAATATTTTTTCAACCGTAGCAAATTAAATTTTAAAAACATTTTGCTATTCCTCTTATAGAAAACTGCTTTGATCACATAAGAACTTTTAAGATTACAAAAATATTGCTCAGCGCAATGCTAAAAGAAGGATGCAGCTTTTAGTTCAGTTTTAAGAGTTAACATTTATCATATAATGTTGAACAAAGAAAATAATGTTATTTTCCGTTAAATCAGTCAGACACGATATTTGTACGATGGATTGACCAATTTAATTCTCCATATTGTTACAAGAAAAATGCCAGAATAGAGATAAAAGAAGAAAACAGTATACAAACAACAGAGAAAATTAAGATGGAAAAAAAGGCCCTTTTTAATACTACAAGCTACTTTTGGAACGAAGTTCCTTATATGGCACGTCACAGCGTATGGAGCCCGCGAGTGAACCAAAAAAAACGACCGTCAAAAACCTACCGTCACGAAATCTACCGATGACGATAATTTGAGTTAAAGATGAACGATTGTAATTAGGGACAAATGTTCATTTAACAAATGCCCAGGATTTTGTTCGTTGGACAACGTTGTCCACCCAAGCGTTCGCGCGCAACGCTCGCGTAAACGTAGGTTTTAATTTCAATGTAAAATTGGAATTTAGGACGGGAAAATATTCTAACTTCATAATATTTAAAAAGACAAACAACTTCGTATTTTTAGGGTTTTGTAGATTCTTCTCAAAACCCTTATGCCGAGGGTGATGTGTCCGTCTGTCCGTCGCTCTTTGGTTCATAGGGCCCGAACCGTTTAAGCTAAAGAGCTGAAATTTGAAATACTGGTGCAACTTTTTGACCCAACCACAGGAAAAATATACAGAAGTTCAAAATTAAATATGCGCATGCGCAATTCGCAAAAATGTTGTAAACTCAAAAATTTATATTTTTTTTAATTTTCGAGTGGGGTATCAAATGAAAGCTGCTGAAGAGTAGGACGCAAATATATATAAGCTTTTGTAAATTTTGCATTCCTTATTGGGTAAAAAAATTAAAATATACCCAAAAAAAATTTCCCCCCCCCCAACCACTATACTTCGGCTGGTCCTAAAATTTCGAAATAATTCATGCTAATGCCTTATTGTGGGGCGATAAAAATTCCGGGAGTTCATCCCAAATTTTAAAAAATTGCCAATTTTAGGCGCGAAAATTTGAAGTGCGCCAAAAATTTTATTTTTTTAAAATTTTGAGTTGGGTATCAAATGAAAGCTGCTGAAGAGTAGGACGCAAAGATATATATACATTTTTAAATTTTGCATTCCTTATTGGGTAAAAAAATCAAAATATACCCCAAAAAAAATTTCCCCCCCCCAACCACTATACTTCGGCTGGTCCTAAAATTTCGAAATAATTCATGCTAATGCCTTATTGTGAGGCGATAAAAATTCCGGGAGTTCATCCCAAATTTTAAAAAATTGCTAATTTTAGGCGCGAAAATTTGAAGTGCGCCAAAAATTTTATTTTTTTAAAATTTTGAGTTGGGTATCATATGAAAGCTGGTGAAGAGTAGGATTCAAATATATATTTGCTTTTTTAAATTTTTTATTCTTTATTAATGTTATAAGTCAAAATATACCCCAAAAATTTCCCCCCTCCCCAACCACTATATAACGGGTGGTCCTAAAATTTCGAAATAATTCATGGTTATACCTTATGGTGAAGCAATGGAAATGGTCTGAAAAAATGAATTTTTCTAGTCGTTATTACCGATGAAAAACATTGTGACTCCCCGGGGGATCGAACCCGGACCCTTGAGATCGAAGAATAAAATCATAATTACATAACGGGCATGCTTAATCTTCTACAAAACCCTAAAAAGTACTTGGCCGCAAGTACTTCCCTGTGATTTTTTATTTATTATTATTATTTTTTTTTTTTAGTAAAACCAACACCGACACCGACACCGCTATCAGTGCTAAAGATCGCTAAATTTTATTAAAGCGGACCTAAACGTTTAAAATAGAAATACATTGGTAAGGCGTGAAGTCTCACGTAAAAAGGGTTTCGTTGGTATTGTGAACACAAAATTAGAAGGGGAGGGGGGGAAAAAAGTTTTGATTTTTCTTGACAAAATGGCGCGCAAATTAAACGTTAATAACAAGTGATATATATTTTTGTAATATACTCTTCAAAACCTTTCATTTGATACCCCACACAAAATTTAAAAAAATAAAATCGAGTGACATGAATTATCCGCCATCTTGAATTTCCAGTAAATCAGATCAAATTGATAATCTTATTTTTTCTATGGCCCAGCAGACCGCACATTTTGCATATTTTTCTGTATTTTTAGTAACAGCGGAAATACGATTTTAGGGGGGGGGGGGGGACACGCAAAATTTCGATGTTTCTTGACAAAATGGCGCCGAAAATTAAGCACTTTCCCTAAGTGGTATATATGTTTCTAATCTACTCTTTAATACCTTTCATTTGATACCCCACTCAAAATTTTTAAAAAAAATATTTTTTTCGCGACGTGAATTATCCGCCATTTTGAATTTGAACAGCTGATAATATTGAGTTCGCTATATTTTTCCTGTGTGCGCGTCAAAACGATCTTTTATACTGGAAAGTTTCACGTTTTTATCTTTTTTGGTTCAAAAGTTATTGGAACCGTACAGAGTGACAGACAGACACAGAAACGAAACGTAAGGGTTTCTTTTTTTTTGGTTTTACCAACGAAACCCTAAAAACAACGTTTTTACCGATATCTTACGTTCTAACTTAACGATTTTAATAAAACTTCATTCTCATCGTTTGAAGTATAATTGAAACAGACATGTAAAATTTCAACCTGATATAAGCAGAAGTTTTTGTGGAGTGAAATGAAATATTTTATTATTGCTTCTGAGCTTACCGAAGGTAACGGAAGCTATGTGATCGTTTTGAAGAACGAACATATTTTAGGTTACCAATTTCAAAAATGCCAAGACAGAAATCCGTTTCAGACAGCGGGGAACATTTTTGGTTCCGTGTCTGTCTGTTGGTCTGTCGTTCGAATTTTGACTTTGGCCGGGAATCTATCTTACAATCATACTCTTTAACTACCAACTCACCATGATTAACTTTTTTCTCAATATTCAATACATGTTTATTGCAAGACACTTGCTTTAATAATAAATAAATGCTTTTCTTTTAATGTTACCTTAATTCCGTAGTACAAATAGTTAGTTATTTTTAATTTTGTCTCTTTTCTAACTCCACCATGTATAAATAGTTAGCATCGTATACTTAGCAGTGCGACTTTATAATTTCGTTCCCACCGGGTGTCTCGCGACTCCAGGTCGCAAAAATATTATTTTGGGGGGGGGGGGGGGGAGGAATTAATAACTAAAATGGACTTTTTCTAAATTGTGGGGGAAAGTATAACTTACCTTAAATGTCAAATTTAAAAGCCAGATTAAAGTCAACAAATCGAAAAAGTATAGATAGTACTAAACTCCGATAAAGAACTTCACTTGATACTGACTTCAAAAAAAGGGCAAATACATCTCCCAATAGATATATTTTTTTGTGTCGAACTATTTGAATAAACATCAAACCAAAAAAAGCAGAAATGGGGGGAGGACGAAAGATAAGGGTAACTGAAGAGTATCCGGCATTAGAAACCTCGGGGGAAGCTTTTATTCCACTCTCACCATTCAACCAAGAAAAATTTTCACTGATTAAAAAAAAAATGAAGGCGACCTTTATTTCTCTTATTTGTCTGAGGGATAAAAAGGAATAAAATCCATTTTAGTTTTCCCCCGGTTTTCTTTTTACCACGGCTTGTTCTAAAGCGTTTCGTTTCCTTTCTACCTCACGATTCCTAAATTTAGACTTCGCCGGCAATATCCCCCAGGAAGTAGGAGGACTGATCCGGAGCTTTTTGACTTTTAAACCCTTGAAACGGTCGGAAGTACGAGAGAGAGGAAGTAGGGTATCAATCAGGATTAAAGGCCGAGGTGGAACAGGTTTCCAATGTATTATAGAATGCCAGCAGGGTTTTAAGCATTATGGATGGGGCGACGCCTTCCCCTGCTCATCTCACCCATATACATTTATTTCTTTTGTTTCATCAAAATAATTTAACGCTAGAAAGTTTTTTAAAACCCTTCGAAGAGGCAAAAAAAAAAAAAAAAAAAACAAGAGAGAATATACAAAAGAAGAATGAGTGAAACAATAGATTCATTAATATCATGGTTTTTAAGAAAAAAGCAATGTTCTGCAGACGGGAATCGACCCAATGACAATCTAGGCAAATCCTAGGTGTTCCTTTGCTAATCTAGGCAAAATCCTAGATGCACCTTCAGATGATGTAACCACTATCCGAGGCTCTATGAACGTTGTCCTAGATGTCCTTTGCCAATCTAGGCAAAATCCTAGGTATGCCTTCTGAAGATGATGATAAGATGAATATTATATCTAACCAGTGGCGTATCCAGCAGGTAGGTCTGGAGGGGGCACATTCTAGTCAGTTTATTGGGGAAGGGGGTTTGTAGTGGAAACAAGAATAGGGAAGTACTTATTCAACAAAGCAGCTGCCCCCCCTCTCCCCCCCCCCCAAAAAAAAACCAAAAAAACAACTACTCCGCGCCCAAGTAACAATAACTGTTTTAGAACGTATTCGTTAGAAAATGTTATGCTGATGCTTACTGCAGTACATTATCTTACTGTAAGTCATGGGCGTCGTCTGCAGTTAATTATTGGGAGGGGGCATCTATGGCGGAGGGTTCGGGGGCCCTCCCCCGGAAAATTTTGAAAATATGACCTCTCAAAACAGCGCTTTTATGCATTTCCGAGGTGAAATTGAATATGAGGTGAATGTAAAAATATGTATTAAAAAAAAATTCACCGTATTTTTTTTTTTTTTCTTTTTGTTCACTCTTTCGGGTCTGGGCCCCTCTTGGGGGGGGGGGGGGCACGTGCCCCCTGTGCCCCCCCCCCCCCCTGGATACGCCACTGTATCTATTTTTTTATCTTGTACATACCTCGGGAGTAAAAATCACTTGCACCCTCGCGATAATTAACTCCCTCGGCTCCGCCTCGGGAATGAACGTTAAGGCCCCTCCAGACTCTCGCGAAGTTGCCCGAAGTCGGACGAGGAACGAGAATGTGGAGAGGTTGCTCGTGGTTCCTCGGGGGTCCTTACCTCGCCTCGCCTGAATTCGCTTCAGAGGCGGTTTTTTTGTCCCGAGTCAAATGGTACGCGAGGAATATTGAGTCATGGCGATGAGGTGCTCGCCACGAAGGGCGAGAGTGTGGATGCGAGTACTTCACCTCGGGAATTCTTGCTGAGTATAATCGGCGAGGATACTCCGCGAGAGTGTGGAGGGGCCTTTATGGTTTCCTCGGCTTCGCCTCAGGAACTAACTTCATCGCACAGGATGCAATCACTTACTTTACTCCCTTGGAGCATAAATAACTATTTTGGCCAACATAGAAAAAAGTTTAGATTTCAATTATTTATATCAGACAATAAACTTTAAGAGTTCAGTTTTAGAACTCTAATGCAAATCAAAGTAGCTAGACCACTTCAGTTGATTATCACTAGTTTGTCACAAAATAAAATTAAAACTATTTTCTTATGGGCAATTATTTTTATTACTATAATAAAAAGTTACCTTGACTATAATAAATTTTAGAACCCAAATGTAATTTAAGCTGATTTTATTTATTTAGACAATAAATTCTATTAACAGCTATGAAACGTAAAGCATGGATCACTTCGGAAACTCCTGAAATATAATTGCACCTACTTACTTCACTTTTCACTTGTCGTACTTCACTTGCGTCTGTTTGTAGACAGAAAGGCTTCTAAAAATTGAGACACTTTAGAACCGAATAGAAGAGACACGATTATTCTTTTGACACGTTTCTGAACAAACCTGGATATTACCTTTCTTGAAGAAGTGCGATGAATGGTGAGGTAATCGTGAAAAACGATGGAACTGTGGATCTTCTGAACCATGGTAAATAACTTTTATGATATCACACGAATGGTAAAAATTGGTATATTGCAAAAATTGGAACAAATGCAAACCTAACCAACACTTAATTCAAAAATAAACGCTATACGAAAATAAATATTAAAACTTTTTAGGATCCAGTGAAAAGAAGTGAACACTATTTAATGGCGGCAGATACGTAAGTTTAAAGGAGATTTCATGCAACTGCGATATGATATGATATGATGAAACTTGGGGGATCCGTACTATGTAAAGGGAAGTTTGTTTTCATGCAATCACGCACAAGGGGCAACCACCCATTTTGCCCCCAGGCGCTGAAATCAACTATTTAATACTTTTGCTAAATATTGAAGATAAAAAA
Organism: Gerris lacustris; assembly: GCA_951217055.1. Lineage (NCBI taxonomy): Eukaryota > Metazoa > Arthropoda > Insecta > Hemiptera > Gerridae > Gerris > Gerris lacustris. Next base: position 87,077,231 of record OX578278.1, on the reverse strand, counting down.
TAAGTTGCATGTATTATTTTTTACCGTAGAATCAAAATATATCAAAAATATACACTCCAATTTGAAATTTCGAAGTTGGGTGGCCTGGGGGCATAGTGGGTGGTTGTCCTTAGTGCGCGATTGCATGAAAACTAACTTCCCTTTACATGGTACGGATCCCCTAAGTTTAATTAATTTATCTCAAAACGTTCACAATTTATGAGGGGAGGGGGTGACTTTTGGACCACACTGTATAAAATTATTAACGTAGCTATTAAATAATATATAATTATGTAAGAGGTTATTTTAATTTTTTTATGAGTACCAACTGAAGTGGTCAGTAAGAACTATGTATTTGTAATAAAATTTCGTAATTGAGATTTTTTGAGATAAAATAATAATAATTTGCTCTATTATGTGTAAGTTCTACAAAATCTCAGTAGAACGGGCTTAAAAAAGAGCTTTCTCAACATAAAATGTCATTAGGATCATTTTAGAAGACATAATAAATATTTCTAGATTGCTTATAAAAATAATAAAGAAATACACCTATTTCAATATTTTCAAGATCTCCAAAAATATAGATAGATAATATAATATATATATATATATATATATATATATATATATATATATATATATATATATATATATATATATATATATATATATATATATGTAATTTTTAAATAATTCGAGAAATCAAACGATACCTTAAAATAAGGTTTTTATTAGTTCAAGTTTACAATGAACAATAACATTATAAATTATAAAATAGATATGCAGATATAAAGAATAACCTTGTCTTACCTAAAAATATGGAATTGAATACGAGTCCCTTTCTATTATGTTAACAATTTAGCCCAGTTAATAAAGGTTTTTACCTGCAACTGATTAGGGGAAATCTGGATTTTTTCCTGATGATAGACAATGATAAGAGGTACATTCTCTCAAAAGTCCCCTCTTCTCCCCCTTGTGCTCCCCCATTTCTCACATAATTCTGCACAAAAAAGGGCCTATGCATGTTTGAAGTGAGACATACCGTTTTCGAGATATTATTGATTAAAAATCCAATTTTTTATTTTTGAGAATCAAGATATGTAAAAAACAACACTTCTGATTTTAATGAAATTTGGATGGTAGGCCATACTTAGCCTATTGTTGATCCTTTATAATCTAGCACAAGGGGGAGAAGTGGTGACTTTTTAGAGAATGTACCTCTTATCATGGTCTATCATTAGGAAAAAATCCAGATTTCCCCTAATTAGTTGCGGGTATAGTTTTTTGGGTACATGTTTTTGGCCTTTATTGACTGAGCTAATTATTAATAACGACAAAATATAAAAATCAAATAGTATGAAATAAAAACAAATAATAATTAATAACCTATCGTTGTATAAACTTCCTCTTCAACGGTTTAACAACAAATAAAATAAAACAAATAATAAAACTAAATTTCTAATTTATATATATATATATATATATATATATATATATATATATATATATATATATATATATATATATATATATATATATATATTTATATATATATATATATATATATATATATATATATATATATATATATATATATATATATATATATATACTATATACATAAAATACTGCTAAGTCGATGGAAATGGAATGTTCTTACTAATTATAAGATAAACTCATTAAGGTTAAGCTCAAGCATTCAAGTAATATTCATATTGTAATGGGGTAAGCTTGTTACAGTGCTACAATCGTATTTGGGGGGCTTAGCCTTTCCAAATACAATTATACAGCCCTACGACTCAATAGTGCCCCTGAGACTACTAAAGATAACATGAATTAATACAGGGGACATGTTCTCATGTACTTTAGACATTTAACTCATCTGTGTGGGTACTAGTTTATGCCTTTATAACTACTAAATACATCTTAGAGAGTGTGAGAAATAGATAACTTAAGTAATGGAATAACTTTTATCGTTATAGTAATTGCCCTTAAGACTTGCAATAGTACCCTTAGGAATGACAATAGTAGTTCCTGAAACCTTTTCACTTTTACTATCTTTGTAAAAAATATGTCTTCTTAACTTACAAATATATAATGATATAGCCCAGGAGATAACGTGCAAAAAAGGGTTGGACTAGCCTATATGGGGCATCATGTATAGAAATGCAAAAACTAACAAATATAATGCTTACATAATTAAAGTGTTTCTTGTATATTGATATAAATTGCATTATTTATGTATTCTTTTTCATTTCATACTCTCTAGTAAAACCAGATACTCTACACTAAAGCTCAGGTAATCTACGACAGATACATACGTCCAAGATTCCCAAAATCGACCTGTATACTGCTGTGTCTCAAAATAGAGGACTGAAGATGGAAATTGTATTAAGAGAAAACTTATGAAATAAAGAAGAATCCATAATTGGTGCATTTTTTATCAATATATAGAAAAGACTTAGCACATATATAATGATATGTGCCAGTTTTTTTCATTTCTATAAATGATGCCCCGTATAGGCTAGTTCAACCCAAAAAAGTGGCTGACAAATATCAAACTAGAATTTTTGTGTATAATTTTAATCTTTTGGTGCCTTTTAAGAATATGTGGTCGGCTAAGTCCGTCTGCGGGACATAGCTTGGCAATAGGCATTTGAAAAAAAAACGGTGGAGAGCGGCCATGTCCCGCCAATTATGGTGGACAATGTGATTTTCATGATCCTGAGTAGTAAATTAGTTAGTAGTCCGAAAATCAAGTTGATTTAATACTGCCACTTGATAGGTTAGTTATTAAAATATTACTGTAAATCAAAGTGGTCACCTATTAAGTGGCAAACTAACATCAACTCGCATTAAAAGTAACATCAATTACATTTGCATAACATGTAATTGGACGTTTTAATCAAAATTTCGTGGTTCCATTTTTCGTGAATCTTACCACACAAACTCATCTTCACTTATTGCTTCCGAGCTTACCGAAGGTAACGGAAGCATTGTGTTTACTTTTGAGAACGAAAATCTTTTATGCCTCCGATTTTAAAAATTCCAAGACAGAAATCCGTTTCAGACATCAGGGAACATTTTTGGTTCCGTGTCTGTCTGTCTGTCTGTCGGTCTGTGTGTCCGCGAATCGTGAAACGTGCGACGATAACTTGAGTAAATGTAGCCCGATTTTGATGAAATTTGGTAGACATGTTTATTTTACCAATGCTCAGGTCGAGTTCGTTGGACAACGTTATCCGTTCAAGCGTTCACGCGTTCACGCGTAACGCTCGCGTAAACGTGTACTTCAAATTAAAAATTGGAATTTTCAGTCGGGAAAAAAATCAAACCTTATCTATTCAATGAGACGAACATTATTTTCAAATAAAATTTTTTAGTAAAACCTACAGCGACACCCCTATAAAGTGTTAAAGATCACTAAAAAATGTTAATTGTTCTTACACAATAAACAATATAACAATAAAGTAATAAAACTTTAATGTTAATATAACAATAAAGTACATGATAGGATGCGAGGAAGCTATGTGCCACCCTAATTGGCAGTGTATTTTTATCTATGATTGATACGAAATATAAACATTGTATATCTGTTTAGATGCGTAGAAAGTGATTCTTCACGTAGTTGTATTCAATAGCGCATGCGAGTTTCATAATTTCTCTTTATTCCGCCCTAGCGAGGTAGAAAAGAAGAATTCTCCACCTTAACGCACGATTAGCGAGTTTGTTTACACATAACAAAACTAATTTTCTGTTTGTTTAATTAAAGTAACGATTTATATCGAGTTTTTAGTGTGAAGAGCAATGAGTGATTTAAGTGATTATGAAGAAAATGAGGAGAATAATACGCCTCCCGAAATAATTAATTCTGCACAAAATACAACTAATGAATTAATGACATCTTTATCAAAAGAGAAATACGAACTTACATACAGGAAGTTTATTAAATTTTTTTCCCTGTATTATTATTAAAACCTAACAATCGTAGATAAAGTACGGTACGCAACTCGTGCGAAAACTGCATTTTGCATTGCTCGTGTGGTTTTACTACCCTCGCTGTCGCTCGGGTGCAAACTTCACACTCGCATGCAAAATGCTACTTTTCGCACTCGACGCGTAATGTACTATTAACTCTCAAGGAACGTATAGTAATCGAAGTGAGTTGAAACTATTTCAAACCTTCTAGGAGTCATTGACCTACGTGCCTTTAAATAGTGAGCTCGAGTGTGTGCATTATTTTTATATACTTACATACATTTACACTCTACACTCGCGCACCATAAAATGTTTATTTTCCTCCAGAAGGGAGAAAACATTAACTTTTCCATCCTAGTTTATAGAGAGGAAAGGATCCCATTACAGCCTAGTTGTGAAAATCGTGACGGAAAGTAAAAATCGTGGTGGAAAGTAACAGTAGAGCCAACCTATTTTTATTAAAAAAATTAGTGTTGCCGGTTTTGTAACAAGCAGCAGTTTTGTTTAACTGAATGACTCGACAGGTTAACCAGCTTTTTTTTAAAAAAAATTAGAGTGTTAAAAATAAGACATACTTTTGATTGCCGTAGTACATTAATTATAATATAATTTTAAAATGTCGTATGACTTCATAACTGAGTTTAAACAAGACTTACAGAAAAGAGGTAGGTTACGTCTAATCAGGTTATATTTATGTTTTTGATTTCTCGTATTTCAGAAATAAACAAAGATAAAGTAAAAACATTATTATTGAGTTAGTAATTTTGTATATTATTAATAAAAATTTGAATTATTATTATAGTTACATAGTTATAGAAAGTTATGGAAATCAAAGAAAACATTGTTGGAATTGATAAATTGTATTTTTAATTTTCATTAGTTTATTTTTTTACTAAGTATAAGATGTTATAAAACCTTTTTTGTTTTTAAAAGTTTTTGTTTTTGTGTTTTAAATTAAAGGTATAAATATTTGTAAATTTATACTTAAATCAGTAGATAAATCGAAATCTTAGGTTTTATTTGTGTTGTTTTTCTCCCTTATAGAGGAAAATTCTTAAACGTACCACGGAAGCAAAAAGTTATAGTACCCTCGGCTATAATTAACTCCCTCAACTACGCCTCGGGATTTAGTCAGTATTAGGGTTGGGACATCGATGTCGATGTATCGAAAACATCAATGTATCGGACTTGAAGACATCGATGTTGATCTTTCGATGTATCGGTCAACATCGATGTTTTCCCAAAACATCGAAAAGATCGATGTTATCGATGCATCGGACCCTAAAAAATGGACGACAACGAAAATCGGGGACGAAAAGGAGAGATTTTTTTTTTTGCTCTTCAGGCTGGAGGACCGATGTCGATGTATCGAAAACATCGATGTTTGCCTATCGATGTCCCAACCCTAGTCAGTATGGTTCCCTCCCAACAAAAACGCTCAGGAAGTAATGACTTTGTTTCCTCCCTTGGTGGGTAAATACTTTTGAAGTGAAACTTCTTTGGCGGCGATAGAGTGAATTTTTTCATATAGTGAAATCGTGTAACGAAGTTTGCGATTCGTGACTCGTCCAAAAGTAACATTTTTACAGATTAATTGTATTATATCTATTTAAAGACCAGTAAATCAAAACAAACATATAGTTTTATTGGAATAAATGTTGTTGCCTTAGCGAAGCATTTTTTTTTTTTTTTTTTTTTTTTCAATTACATTTCCATAACCATTTCATAATCCTGAAATATGTAATAAATTCGTCAAAAAATGAAAGAGAGCAATGCATTCAAAAACTTAAGTTTCACTTCTAATGCGTGAGAGACTCACACATTTTTTTTTCTTCTGAAAAAGAAAGTATACTCACGATTTTTTAAAGATTTATCACAGTTATTTTAAGATTTTCATTTGATTAAACTACAATTTTAAATAAAGTGAAATAATAGAGAAAAAAATCCTGTGACTAAATTAAAATTAAAAAAGAAAAAAAGTATATTAAAAGAAGATTCTTTTTATAGAAATTCGATTAAAATAAAGAGGTGAGTGCCGTGGGCAGATCTAACAATTCTTATATAAGATGAAGATTAGCTTAAGCCTTCCTCTGATAACTTTAAACCAGGCTCTAATTACACCCTCAAAGTAAATTAAACCTTTATTATAAAGAATCTCTCTTCGATTACTTCACTGTAAATCTCAGTGTGACCCGGGGGGGGGGGGGGGCTCTATTAAATTTTAACGAATTACTCTACTCAGTTTGATTACTTTTCCGTGATCAAATTTGTAAAAGAAAATTACCGATTTTTTAGGCTTTTAGGTAAAACTACCGTCTTTGACTAGACTCCATAATTATTTCCGATTGAGATCGATTTTTACTTTTCCTCACCTTGTAAAGGAAAATGATTTTTTTTTTACTTTCTCGTGTAAGAAGAAAGTATTGTGATGGAGCGAAAATTGTATTTTGAGATTTATATGGATTTTCACGTTTTGACATCCCCTGAGACCTATCGTCTGTGCAGACGCCTGGAGCCTAAACTAAACTACTGACCCGATTTTGACGGAATTTGGAATACATGTTCAGAAAAATCATGCTCCGAGGTTAAATCGAGAACTGAAACTTAGTTCCAGATTTAGGGGCGCTACCCCCAAAAACTCTGAAAATACGTGAACATTTTTTTTTTCTCAAAAATGGTTCCGACAATTTTGATTAAAAAATTCTAAATTGAACTCCATTTAAATACGAATCTAACGATATAACTCGTTTTCCCGGGAAAAATCTGGTTCCTTAGAAAATAGCTTAAAACGCGGACGGAGAGAGGCCAGGTTCGATTCCCCGCCCATAAAGTGACAAACTAACATCAACTTGATTTTGGGCCAACTAACTAATTTCGTACTCAGGATCATGAAAACCAAATCGGTCCACTATAAAGGGCGGGACATGACCACTCTCCACTAATTTGTTTTTTTCAAATGCCTATTGCCAAGCTATGTCCCGAGGACAAACATAGCCGACCACATATTCTTAAAAGGCACCAAAAGATTTACTTATACACAAAATTCTAGCTTGATGTTAGTCAGAAACTTTTTTGCCTGCTACCTCCTCGACTAAAAGGTAAATAAATACATGGACGAAAGTTAATTAAATAGATGTTTAGTGCAAGACATAAGCATCAAAAACAAAAATCAATATGTTTTATGAAAAAATTTCGATGTGTGTTCCTTTCTTCCTAGAAAACATGTTAGTGTGGTGGTTAATCACCCCCAATACTCATGAAGTGAGAGTTTCTTTGCTTTTATCAAATATTACCCTAATTAAAATTTACCACCCCAATTCTCTGAACACATCTCATTAGTTACAATATAATAGTAACAATTTTAATTCAATTTACAAATTTCACTCAGAAGTAAGTATTTTTGCACTTTCTATTGGATAAAAAAGTATTAGTCTTTGCATCTCAATGTGTACACGGCCTAAAACAAGTAAGGCGCGCTTCACGTAAGTACGTGAGGCGATAATCGCCGGTTGCTATACGATGCAGTTAAAATTATTAAGTGTAATAGTTGCATATTCTTTTGCTACCCTGTAATACCTTTAAATTGGTGTATAACATGTCATGGTGACTAAAAACTTTTTTAGTCGCCCACCCTATTGGCCGCCATCTTGAAAATATTAAGTGTGAAAAATCAAAAAAAGTTTCCACTTGTCACAAATGCCGAGATGAACCTGTGTGCCGAATTTCATGTTCCTATAGCTATAGCTATAGTAGTTTATGAATTGAAACAAGCAACGGACAGACATCAACGGACAGACAGAGCCGTAATATAAGGTTTCTTTTTGTACTTTGTACAGAAATCTAAAAGGAAGGGTTTGGTACAAACCTAATTTTTTAAAAGCATTGACAGTTTGTAAGCAATATAAATTTTGAGACAGTAAATCTTTAAGACCAATTTAATAAGTTTGCGGAACTTTAACCCATAAACTGATAACTGATATGATATGAAGCAAACGATATCGGACTTTATAACAAACTTCCCTACTGTCGTTTATAAATAATCTGATAACTTAATCTTATTATTTACTCACATTAAACAATTATTTACAAAAAGCAAAAAAAAGAAAAATTGTGAATGTTGAATATATACCGGGTTAAAGTTAAAATAGCTCCAAAATAATATCTAGTTATTTTTTTACATTACTATGTAAAATAGAAAACTGAAAAGAAGAAGAATTTTTTTCTTATCATCATTTGCCAGACACGATACCACACAAACCTTGTAAGAGTTTTACATATACCTAACTACTCTTTTTTCTTTTTTTTAAAAAAAAAATATTACTAGGAGAAGGGAAATATGAACTCACTGCATATTTACATAAGTTCATTCGAAAGCTATATTGTACATATCGTGTTAAAGCTAAATAAAAATGTTAAAAATCAGTCCGAGACAACTAAGAAAAAATTTCTTATACACGAGTTCATAATTACTAAAAGCCCAGTTTCTTCCATTTATTAGTTGTCGTAGGTACATGTAATTACAATTGAACATTTCATCGATATTTATCATAAAACAGCTTCTCCTCGGCGGGCAATCGAACCAAGCCTCTCTCTGTCCGCGTTAGCTATTTTCTCAGAAACTAGATTTTTTCGGCTTATATCGTTAGATTTCTATTTAAATAGACTAAATTTTAAATTTTTTAAATCGAAATATCGGGAATAATTTTTTTATAAGAGTGTTTGGGGGGGGGGGGGGGGGGGGTAGCGCCCCCAAATTTGGAGCTAAAATTCATTTCTCGATACCGCCTCGGGGTATGATTTTTCTGAACATTCCAAATTTCGTCAAAATCGGCACTGCAGTATAGGCATATGGGCTTGATGAGGTTACTAACATCACAAAAATGTTTGTGAAGAAATACATCGGTCCTTAACCGGTACTTCTTTAGATAGTTACTCCCCTATGTTGTTTTAGAATAAAAATGACTTTGATTAAATAACTATTAAGAAAAAGGGATGTTTAGTCCAATGCACTTTGGGACAAATGAATATCCCACTTCTGTTTTTATAAGGGGAGTAACAGTCTAAAGAAGAACTTCTAAACACCTCCTTTAGATTGTTACTCCCCTCTGTTTTCTTTATAAGGGGAGTAACAATCTAAAGAAGTGCCCCTTAACCAATGACCTTAAAGTGTCTAAACTATCTATTTCACTGCTAGAAGAACAACAAAATTAAGGACAATGTTTCGCAAAGTAGATTTCCTCACAAAATGCAGCTCTAGCAAGAAATGCTGAAACCATTAAAAGACGTATATTAATATATAGCTAAAAGTATAGATTTATTTAGCTTGGTCTAATATTACAACATGATAGGTCATCAACCTTAGCAGAGTAATTTCGGTTACGAGCTGGAGAGATGTCGATTCTAAAGGTTGGAATCACGAATAGAAGTCTGTAAGAAATTAATTTGAGGAAATCAATTAAAGGAGTTATTGTAAAGGTAAGGCCGAGGCAGTATATCAAGAGGCGCTGAGAGGTGGAGCTCTGGCTAAGTGATTGCCTCCATCAGAGTCTGCAGATGACAGCCAGGAAAATTAAAAGGCTTTTTGATCGGGACGAAACTATCAACAAAAATATCTGGCCTCGACACACGCCCCCCTCTTACAACGATCTGGAACAAATCTGCCATTACTGTCCAGCCACACAGCTACAGCAATCTATGATAAAAATAAACATGTCAAAAGTGTGTGCTAATCAGCACACAGCGAGGGTCCGTAGGCCACACAGTATTGTTTAAGTAGTACCCTATTGATGGTGCTTTTTAAAATGTTAAAAACCCTACTTTGAACTATCCTATGGGTCTGATATTCTGAAATCACATAAACAAACTTCTGATAAAGTATTTTTTGCTAGTGAACTGGACTATAAACATATAAATACATCCAAAAAAGCATAATATAAAAAAATACGTATTTTGTCTATAAAAACATTTTTTTTTCGAAATTTCCAAAAAGTGGTATTTTTACTTTTGGTCGAAGAATGTTCAGGAATTTTTTCAGGTTTTTTGCACTTTACAAAAGCGAGATAGGGGGCGGGGGGACCCTTTTCACCCAACATCCATCAAAATCTGTGTAAATTCATCAAAATCTCAATTTTCGCGCTATCAGAATACTTTTTCTTTATATGAGAAAGTAATAATAGACTGACAATTAGTGTGGCACATAGCTTCGTCGCATCCTATCATGTACTTTATTGTTATAAACATTAACGTTATATTACTTTATTGTTATATAGTTTATTGTGTAATAGTACATTACGCGTCGAGTGCAGAAAGCAGCATTTTGCATGCGAGTGTGGAGTTGGCACCCGAGCGATAGCGAGGGTAGTAAAACCACACGAGCAATGCAAAATGCCGTTGTCGCACGAGTTGCGTACCGTACTTTATCTACGGTTATTAGATTTTAATAATAAATACAGAAAAAAATAATCAACTTCCTGTAGGTAAGTTCGTATTTCTCTTTTGATAAAGATGACATTAATTCATTAGTTGTATTTTGTGCGGAATTAATTATTTCGGAAGACGTATTATTCTCCTCATATTCGTCATAATCACTTAAATCACGCATTGATTTGAACAAAAAACTCGATATAAACAGTAACTTTTATTAAACAAACATCAAATTAGTTTTGTTAAATGTAAACAAACTCGCTAATCGTGCGTAAAGTTGAAGAATTCTTCTTCTTTACCACCCTAGGGTGGTAAAGAAGAGGAATTCTTCAGAATTATGAGACGCGCATGCGCAATGAATACAAGTACGTAAAGAATCACTTTCTACGCATCTAAACAGAGATACAATGTTTTTATTTAGTAACAATCGTAGATAAAAATTATTAATAGTTTGTAGCGATCTTTAACACTTCATAGCGGTGTCACTGTTGGTTTTACTAAAAAATTGTATTTGAAAAAAAATGTTTGTCTCATTGAATAAATAAAGTTTGATTTGTTTCCCAACCTAAAATTCCAATTTTAAATTTGAAGTTCTCGTTTACGCGAGCTTTGTGCGTGAACGCTTGGCTGGATAACGAACTTGTCCTAGGCATTGGTAAAGTGAACATGTCTACCAAATTTCATCAAAATCGGTTGACATTTACTCAAGTTATCGTCGCACGTTTCAGGATTCGCGGACACACAGACCGATAGACAGACAGACAGGCAGACACGGAAGCAAAAATGTTCCCTGACGTCTGAAACGGATTTCTGTCTTGGAATTGTTAAAATCGGTGACATAAAAGTTTTTTGTTCTCAAAAGAGAACACAAAGCTTCCGTTACCTTCGGTAAGCTCGGAAGCAAAATAAATGAGAAAAATAAATAAATAAAGGTTATCAATGGAAGTTTTAAATACCGTTAGTAATAAAACAATTAAATTGAAAAATCAATAACAATACGTCTTTCACGGTTAAACTTTAGTTCGGTAAAATAAAAGATAACGAATAAAAATGCCCACCTCCACGTCTCTTACTGCCAATATAATTGTTGTCAGAGAATAAAAAAAAGGGGACATCTCAAGCTCAAATAAACAAAACAAGCCTTAAGCAAATTCTGTTTGGACTACTCGCCTAGCAAACTGACTGTAAGCTTTTTACTGTTCTACAGCCAACCCCAGATAAACAAAGGCGCGTACAAAATATACACTCTAATATTTATAACTACGTATATCTCGCCTCACAGAGAATAACTCTTCAACTTTGTTTTAAAAAGTATTGTTAAACTTCCCTACAAATCTAAACAAAGCCCTACTTTCTATTCTAGATATGTACTCAGAGACTTAATAGGCATTTTTGTTTCCATACCGTGGAAATTGTTATTTTTCAAGTTTCAACTGTCCTAAATTATAATAATTTCACTCATATTTGAGATAAAAATATCGGTCCGAGACAACTCAGACAAACTTTCTCATATACGATTTTATAATTACTTAACCCAGTGTTTCCATTTATTAGTTTTCAAATTTACATTTAAATATTATTGAACTTTTCATCAAAATTTATTATAAAAATAACTTCTCTTGGGTGGGGAATCGAACCCGGGCTCTCTCCGTCCGCGTTTTAAGCTAATTTCTCAGGAACTAGATTATTCCCGGGAAAACGGCTTATATCGTTGGATTCGTATTCAAATAGACTACATTTTAGAATATTTTAATCAAAATCGTCGGAACCGTTTTCGAGAAATAATTTTTTTTCATGTTTTTTCAGAGTTTTTAGGGGTAGCGCCCCCAAATTTAGAGCTGAAATTCATTTCTCTATTTCGCCTCGGGGTATGATTTTTCTGAACATGTATGCCAAATTTCGTCAAAATTGGCCCAGTAGATTAGGCTCCAGGCGTCTGCACAGACGACGGACGACAGACATTTCATTTTTTTAAATCCACTTTTTTGGACTCAGGGGATCTCAAAACATGTAAATCCATCAAAATCTCAAAATCGAATTTTCGCGTCATCACAATACTTTTTCTTTATATGAGAAAGTAAAAACCTGATATTATGTAAAGAAATATTAATTTACTGAAATACTTGGGACTTTATAACGAGATTAAAGAACTTAAGAACAAAATAATTACTAGAAAGAAAATAGTTTATTTACTATTTTCTATAATTTACTAATTTATTTACTTCATATAACTGACAACCCTATAGAGAGCTGATCTTAAACCTATAAAAGGACAAATCATTGTACAATGGATCTCCCCAACACCGAATCTAAACCGTGCCATTGGTATGCCCCCGTGTAGGGACAGTAAGAGGGCCATGGACATGGACACCTTAGCGTGGCCCGCTCTTAGACGTCCGTTTTAGAGGCTTTTTCGGGGGCGTGTATCTTTTTTCCTATTCACTTTAAAAAAAAACAAAAAAAACTATTTTTTCCCTTTACGCAAGGCCTACAAAAACGTACTTTGCGTCGGACCGCTGCGGTCGACCGTATTCGAGTTATGCGGAAAAAACTGTTTCTTTTCCCCCAAAAAACCGTTTTTTCCGCATAACTCGAATACGGTCGACCGCAGCGGTCCGACGCAAAGGACCTTTTTTGTAGGCCTTGCTTAAAGGGAAAAAATAGTTTTTTTTGTTTTTTTTTTAAAGTGAATAGGAAAAAAGATACACGCCCCCGAAAAAGCCTCTAAAACGGACGTCTAAGAGCGGGCCACGCTAAGGTGTCCATGACCGCAGTAGTAGTGGTAGTATTAATGATAAGAAATCGGTCCAAAATTTATAACTCGATTTGCCTCGGGATATGATTTTTCTGAACCAGTATGCAAAATATCTTCAAAATTGGCCCAGTTGTTTAGGCTCCACGCGTGAGCACAGACAGACATTTTATAAAAACCTCTGATTTGGGCTAAAGAAACCTTACAACGTCTAAATCTATCAAAATCTCTAAATAAAATTTCCGCACCATCACAATACTTTCTCTTTATACATGAGAAAGTAAACATCAAAACATGATCAATGAATGCAATACCATATAAAAAAAAATATCGGGTATGGGGTACCTCGGAACTCTCGGAGGAAGTAGCATTGGAAGTGGTCAGTACTCGGATGGGTGACCGTTCTAAACTATTTGATTTATTATCATTCTTAAAAAAAACCTTGTTTTTAATACCTATATTTTATTTAATTATTTGAATTTTGGCGGAATTTGACAGATGTAATCAAACTTTGACATCATCAAAATTATCGCACTAATAAATAATTATATTCGCTTATAACTTTTAAACTAATTAATTAATGGAATTTCATCGGGTTTTTCTATATTTGTTCCTTAATTTTTTCAAATTCCAACTACATGCTATACGTCAAAAACCTATTTATAATTTCGGTATTATTAACCGTCAAAGTTTCAAAATTAAAAAATTGATAACTTCAAAATGGCGGCCAATATCAAAATGAAATTTGGTGGGCTTGTTTGTCATAAAGAGAGGTATATTCGTGCTACATTTCAACTCGATCAGGACCATTTGCGATTTAGTACGATTTTTTTTTAAATATTTGCTAACTCAGCAAACTGGGTTCAAGATGGCGGAAAAAGTTGATTTTCCGGGCGGCACCACTACAGGTAAGGACTGATTTTTCTGCCAAGTTTCAACTCTCTAGATTAAATACCTTGGGTGCTACGATGATAACATACACACACATACATACAGACGTCATACTGAAAACCACTCAGGAGGTCTTAAAAACACCCAAAACGGATAATTGCGTTGAAATGTCGAGAAAAAATTGTTTGGTGAAAACAATACTTTTCCTATTATAGGTATAGGTAGTGAGGAAAGTAAGAACGGACAGCAAGAAATTATTCTTACGCGAGGTGGCTACTGGCAACCAAAAGAGGGTAATCGTGAACGATTTCATTTACCTTTATTTGAAATGCCCTCTGTAAACACATTAATCGCAAATGAAACAGATAAAGGCATGCTTTCGGTACAAGAGGGTGGTAGTAGTAAAATTAAGGTAGGATGGGGAACCTGATTAAACTCCGCTTTGAAAACGGACGAACTATTGGATAGCTGACCCAAGTTACGCTTAGAATTAGAAATACCACTGTGCTTCGCTATTGGTTACCACTCTGTCAAGAAGAATTCATTCTACATTCCTTTGGAACAAATTAATACACTTTCCGTTAAAGTGATTACATCAATCAGAACAAGTTGCCCTGGAATTTGGCATGTAAAGACACATTGGTCATTCTCTACTTAGTCATTATCGTATGTATTGACAACCTCGTTGCTTGTACACTATCAGGCAAGGAAGCCTAACATGAAAAAAGAAAACCTGTGGAGTGCCTTCAACACCTCAAGCATTAAAATTAAACTAAAATGACTAAACGCAATGTTGTGTGAAATTTATTTGTCTTCATACGACAGTGGATTTGTAACTCGTTTAAAAATTGTTAGAACTAATTACTTGGCAGATAAGAAAATTACGAGCCTATCACATTTTTTTTTTTTTTTTTTTTTTTTTTTGGAACGAGAGAATTATAGCTGTCAAATAAAAAAATAATTATTGATCCACCATCTTAATAAAGATGGCCTTTATGGAAAATAAGATAACACGGTATCTCCGGAACAAATTGCACAAGATCTATGAAATTCGGAAGATAATTTCCTTTTAAGATATAAACAGCTATTGTAAAAGGGTTTTCGAATGGCCATCTTGAATCAATATGGCGGCCATTAAAATGCCAATTTTTTCATGACGGTATATCTGGAACCAATGACTCGAAATAAATTAGACTTGAAATTTAGAATTAAGCTTTCTTTTATGGCAAAACTACTTCAGTAAAACGGTATTCCAAAATTGCAATTTCATTTTAAGATGGCGGCCGTATACTTATTCAAACTAAACCTTACTATCATAATTATCACCACTTCTTTAAAGCTCTTAACTAAAATCTGTATATTTATAAGCCCAGTGTCTATAGGGGTAAATAAAAAAACTCATTTATAAGGTAATAGTCGTCCCTTATTTTGGAACATCTAACCTTGTTAGTGGTCTAAGCTGATAAAAATCATTTAATAGTTAAATCGTCAGTTTTAAAACAAATTAGTGTGAGCCATGAGTAGTTGCCTTTTTGACATCATTCACTGACTCTATAAGTAGACAAATAACAAGGTTAGAAGATGTTCCATAATAAGGGACGAAATATTACCTTATAAATGAGTTCTTCTATTTACACCTATGGAAACTTAAGAGTTTATAAATATAAATAAAAAAGAGGACGACATATTATATATTTATAGTATTATATATAAAAGGGGTAAAATCTGTATAGTTTGATAATTTCTAAATTAATATTGATGTCTGCCAATAGCATCAATTTTCTAAAATTTTATCCCTCAAGGGAGAAGGAAATAACGGTAAAGTAGAAAAATACGAAAAATTAAGCACAGACGAACCTTCTGAAGTTTAAGAGTTAATACTTATACTACCATAGTTATTTATGTAACTAGGCAGCAAAATGAAATTTTGCTGACAAGTTTTTAAGTTTTAGTTCCAAGCCAAAGGCGAGGATAGGCTAAACAAATTTACTGCAGAGGCGAAGCCGAGGCAGGAAATTTACTATTTTACTGACGAGGCGACGCCGAGTCAGGAAAATTACATGTTGACTGACGAGGCGAAGCCGAGGCAGGCAAATGTTAATTACCTGCTGAGGTGTAACGGAAGAAAAATTACACAAATTATTATATTCCCTTTTTAATATATAAAAGATTTAAAGAAATTAAATTTGTAAAAAAACGAAAGTTTGAGTCATCAAGAAATCAAAACAAAGGCAAAACAATTGAGGGTTGCCACTTTTTTTTATTAACAACTGTTTTTTATCTTAATTTTTAGTGATTTTTTAAAAATAATCACTAAAAATATCATTGTAAAATAGAAAAATTTGTTTGTCACTATAATTATTTAAGTTATTTAAAAAAAAATATAACTATTTAGCAGAATAGTGAAGGTTGATAAGAAAAGAAAACACTTTTACTCGTTCAATAATTTTATTGTCAAACCATAAATTTATTTTGACTTACATACCGGTTTCGACTTATTCAGTCATCATCAGTGTAATGGTAATTTTACAAGTTCGGAATAGTATATAAAGGTTAAAGGACGAGGGGTTTGGGGTACATGGTGTGGGAGGGGGAGGTCGGTAGTTGGGTATCGGCAAAAGAGGAATTATCTCTGCGTCTAGGATCAGAGGAGTTGGGATTATTGCGGTGGAATTTCACCCTCATTGTACCTGGGTTGATAACTTCCTAGAAAATTTTACATGTTTAACTAAAAGACTTCTTTTATAATTCTTCTTTTATATATAACCTTTATATACTATTCCGAACTTGTAAAATTACCATTACACTGATGATGACTGAATAAGTCGAAACCGGTATGTAAGTCAAAATATATTTATGGTTTGACAATAAAATTATTGAACAAGTAAAAGTGTTTTCTTTTCTTATCAACCTTCACTATGAGTAAATACCATAAAATCTCAATCAATACTACTAACTTCATATTTAGCAGAATATTACGCTTAAATATATAAAAAATATACAATGTGGTAGTGTTTATAACCTGCGATGAAGTAACCTTTTTTAGTAAAATTTTCTTACAATGTGACAGCCTGTTTGTTATTTTGCTGACACTTTGAACTTTTGCTGACACTTTGATATTTTGCTGACACTTTATTCAAAAGAATCAAGAAAAATGACATTTTGCAGACTGAAAACAGTACAAAAATGCCTAATTTTGCTAACGTGAGTAGATAAACTATATTTATTTAATAATAATAATTATTATTTGATAATTTTAGTTTTAACCGGGTAGGGGGAGGGGGAAGATACACAAAGGCAGGGCTTGTAGCAGATTTTCCTCAAAATTAAGTGACTTTAGTGACTATTTTTTTTTAAAATAAGTGACTTTTAAGTGACCTGTTTTCCCAAAATAAGTGACTTTAAGTGACTTAATTTTAAGTAAAAAAAAAAAATGTGAGTTACTTTTTGTTGTTTAGCACTGTTAAACAAATGCAATTATAACAATTTTAGAACGGTTATTTGTTCATTTGATTTTGTGTACCGTTACTGTACGAAAAAAAAAACAAAAAAAAACCGGGTACGGGGTACCCTGGAACTTTTCCTCACTTTGGAGGCCACCAGAGTGTCTGGTTCCAACGATATGCTATAAGTAAAAAACATATTTATACTTTCGGCATTATTAACTGTCAAAGTTTATAAATTCAAATATTGATAACTTCAAAATAGCGGTCAATATTAAAATCGAATTTGGAGGGCTTGTTTGTCATACAGAGAGATACATTCGTGCCAAATTTCAACTCGATCAGGATCATTTTCGATTTATTACAATTTTTTAAAATGTATGCTGACTCAGCAAACTGCGTTCAAGATGGCGGAAAAAGTTGATTTACTGGGCGGCACGACTACAGGTAAAGACTGATTTTCTGCCAAGTTTCAACTCTCTAGGTTAAATACCTTGGGCGCTACGATAATTACACACGTACATTCATACATACATACATACATACAGACGTCATGCTGAAAACCACTCAAGAGGTCTTAAAAACTCCCAAAACGGAGAATTCTGTTGAAATCTTGAAAAAGTTTTTGGTGAAAATAACACTTTTTCTACTATAGGTTGTGAGGAAAAGTAATAACAATCAGGAGGGAGTTCGGAATAAAATATTCTTTTCATCTTTGTATTATTTTTATTTTCTTTATCCATCTTTTTAATATTGACGATAAAACACAACACACGCCAGCTGAATCTAGTGCAACTGTTACAAACTTTATCATTTATCACAGTTCAAAGTAGGCCTAATATAAAATTTATAGTTAAAAAAAGTTTTGAGCTTACAAAATCCCTTTTGAAAAACAGTTAAAATATATGTTGCGTATTTAAAAAACACAAAAAATCATCCTTGTTAGCCCAAATAAGTGACTTTCAGTGACTTTTTTTTAAATAAGTGACAAAAAAGTGACTCTCGTCAAAATAAGTGACTTTCAGTGACTCACTACAAGCCCTGAAAGGAGATACTCAAGGAAAAAACCTCTGAAATTTACAAATGCTCCTAAAAATAGAGATTTTTGTTTGCAAGTTATAATTGATTCGTGTAATGGGTGGGGGAGATATAGAAATAAGGGGAAGGGTAAACTCTGTGGCATCAAGATATTCTTGCTTAGAGAAGTTTATAAACTTATCAAATTAAAAAACACTACGAAGTGGTTGTTATATTCACTACGAAGCACGGGAATCTATAAATATATAATATATCTATACGTCATTATACATCTATATATTTATATCTATAAATATACGCGTCTTGAAAAAGAGTTATAAATAGAAGATGATTTACCTTACAAGTCTATTTATTAGGAAGATTAAAAAAAGGTCAAAATATATGACATTTAATTGAATTTTACTACGTTTTTATTAGCTTGCTTTCTTGTTTGTCTGGTAAAAATATGGCAATCCATTTCTAACTAACTTCCCGAATAGCTAGACATTTGAAACTTTTAGCATAGCTTAGAACACGATGACAATGCATTATTTTAATACTTTTAGCCATCTTTCAGCAGAATTTAATTGATTTTCAGCAAATTTTGCTGTACGGAAAGTTAGTTCGGAAAAAATCCGCAAGTTATTTTATTTGTTTTGCCATGTCCCATATTTACGCAATCTTCATTTTGACGGGTCTCAAATTTGTGATAGATAAACATTGAATGACAGCAAAACAGGAAATATCGATTACATTATTTATCGGTTATATTATTTCAAATATATCGATGGCATGCTTTAGATTTGGTGTTGGGGAGATCCGTTGTACAATGATTTGTCCTTTTATAGGTTTAAGATCAGCTCTCTAGATGGTTGTCATTTATGTGAAGTAAATAAATTCGGAACTTTGTTTTTTTTTCACTAACATTTTATATAACAATAACAATTATATTATCAACATTACATACGATTCAACAGAAAATTTTAAAACGTAGTATATAAAAAGTTCTTTTTATCTTGAAATTATTCATGTTTACAAGTTAAATGGGATTTTAAGAATACTAAGAAAATACATAAATGAAAATGCTCGGGCTGAACTAAGTGGAAATAAGAAGGGATTGAACTAAACTGACTTGGGAATTGTACTACTTATCTGACTTGGGAATTACAGGACTTAGGGACTTTTTTAGATATTGGACACTCTCAACCCTGAATGTTTAAACAACCTCATGCTTAAAACATTTTTCTTTTTGCTTTCCCTCTCAAAACAATAAGATGGGAATGTGTCAAATCGAACTTACTTGGCCTTACTTGGAAAATTGTTCTTTTCACATCCCTACGATATAAGAATAAAATTTGTACATAAGTTAAAACAAAACTGTAAAATTAAGACAAATTTTAGTTGGTAAAACCAAAAGAATAAACCCTTATAGTTTCGTTCCTGTGTCTCTCTCTCTATCTGTCTGTCTGTCACTCTGAACGGTTCCAATAACTTTTAAATAAAAAAAGATAAAAACATGAAACTTTCGTTTTGAAAAAGTCGTTTTGACGCGCACACAGGAAAAATATAGCGAACTCAAAATTATCAGCTGTTTAAATCAAAAATGGTGGATAGTTCACGTCACGCGTTTTTTTTTTAGTTAGTGTTTAATTTTCCACGCCATTTTGTCAAAAAACATCAATATTTTGCGTGTCCCCCTAAAACTGTATTTCTGCTTTTACTAAAAATATAAAAGAATATGCAAAATGTGACGTTTGATGGGCCAAAGAAAAAAATAAGATTACCAATTTGATCCGATTAACTGGGAATCCAAAATGGCGGCTAATACCTGTCACGGGGAAAAAAATATTAACCCATACCATTTTTTTAAATAGTCTGCTAATTGGTGTGGCACATAGCTTCCTCTCATCCTATCGTGTACTTCACTTTTGTTTTTATTTTACGACCCTTTATTATATAATTTGATTCCCTCCTTTAATTTTATATCTATAACAATTGGGTTTTTACTTTCTCATATAAAGAGAAGAAGTATTGTGATGGCACGAAAATTCGATTTTGAGATTTTAATGGATTTACACGTTTTGAGGTACCTTGAGTCCAAAAAAAGGTTTTAAAAATGTCTGTCTGTCTGTCATCTGTGCAGACGCCTGGAGCATAAACTACTGGGCCGATTTTGACAAAATTTGGCATATATGTTCAGAAAAATCATACCCCGAGGTGAAATCGAGAAATAAATTTTAACTCCATTTACCTGACTGTTTCAATTACTTTTCTGCCTGTTTTTAACATTTTAATGACAAATCAGCGATATAGTACTTTCCAGCCTAAATAGATTTAAGTAATGCTTAATGTTTCTGCCGCGAATAGATAAAGCCATTTATTTCACATTCACAAAAGAATTAATTACTCTATGAAATCCAAGAAAAATAAATTTGAATTAGCATTTTGACAAATAAAACTAAATCTGAATGTCATGACCAGTGTGGATCATGCGTCATTACAGTGAAAATAAATGTATATTTGGGTGCATGTGGAAGAAACAAATGGTCGAAGAAGGTTAAAACTTAAAGGAGACATACAATAGGCTAATTATGACTTACCATCCATATTTAATTAAAATGGGACAATTAGTTTTTGGAACGAAGTTCCTTATGGCACGTTCTGGAGCCCGGGAGTGAATCCGAAAAAAACGACCAAAATCACCGTCACAAAATAACCGTCACTCAAAATCCTTCACGAAATCTACACATGACGATAACTTGAGTAAAAGATCACCGAGTTAGATGAAATTTTGTACACATGTTCATTTTACCAATGCCCAGGCTGAGTTCGTCGAAAAACGTTATCCACCCAAGCGTTCACGCGCAACGCTCGCGTAAACGTAAGCTTCAAAAGACGGGAAAAAGTGTTATTAAGGAAGCCTGTTACTTGACTTGTTTTGATTATTTTTGTTATATATGTCAAAAATGTCGCTTTGTTTTGTAAATAAATAAAATATAATCATGTAAAATTTCACCCTGATACAAGCAGAAGCTGTAGAGTAGGGAAGAGATATATTTAATAATATTTTAAATTAATTGGTCGGGGAGGTAGAAAACAGTCCTATTTCAATCCAAATTCCTTTAACAAACATACTCTTTCACTATAAACTCATCATGATCAACTTTTTTCTTATAGTCAATATATTATATTTATAGTAAGACGCTTGCTTTAATTATACGAATAATGATTTTCTTTTAATTTTGCCTTAACTCTTCCTAGGTACAAACAGTTTGTTACTTTTAATTTTGTCT
This sequence comes from Gerris lacustris, assembly GCA_951217055.1. Lineage (NCBI taxonomy): Eukaryota > Metazoa > Arthropoda > Insecta > Hemiptera > Gerridae > Gerris > Gerris lacustris. Next base: position 87,055,455 of record OX578278.1, on the reverse strand, counting down.
CTTTTCTAACTCCACCATGTATAAGTAGTTAGCAATGTATACGTACTTAGCCGTGTGATTTTATAATTTATATTTAATAAAAAATGTATAGAACTTCGATCCTACCGGGTGTCCCGTGACACCACACTTCTTTTAAGATATATGATGGTTCGCAAAATTGAGCTACAGAACGACACACAAACACGGAAAATGCTCGCCGAAAATGCTTTCTGATGTCTGAAACGGATTAAGAAACAAAGGGATTTTCTGTCTTGGAATTTTTGAAGTAGGAGACATAAAACAACCATATAGCTTTCGTTACCTTTAGTAAGCTTGGAAGCAAAATATAATAAATACATTATCAATTCTCTCTTGATTTTTAAAAAATGAATCTACCTTAAAAAATAAAACAAACAAATTTGATCTTTACCAATATTTAAATGGCTATTGCAGGGGAAAATGTTTAAATTAATGTTTCACCTATTAATAGTTAAATCTCTTTAAGAGGTGGTTGGTAAACCAGGCGACTCAGATATAGATGTAGTAGTAAGAGCTGCATATTATAAACATTACACATAAGTACGGCAATGCAGTGCATGAGCAATGCAGCGTATAACATTAAGTGCAATTTACTTGCTACCGTCCTCATTTCCTACTTTATCAATCTTACTTATAAAAGCACAAAACTTTGTACCTGGGATCTCGCTAACGCCGAATCAAAACCGAGCCAACGATATGTCCACGTGTAAGGGATGGCGAGAGAAGAAAAAAGAGCCCAATATCAAGGGAATTGATAAGGTTTTGGCCTTGTACGGGTACTACTAAAGAAGTACAGATGCAGAAAAAAGTTAACCTATAAGGTAAACAAAAACACGGGACCGTACGAAAAAAGCTAAAACCCACGAAAATTGTGTGCCGAAATGTTACAATCTATTCTCAATGGTTTTAATTGAACTTCGTAAACAAGGGAAAGTTATAACTTGTGAAGAAATGCGTTACTGTATATGTAGTATCTTACAAGTTATGTTTATACAAGTATTGTTAGTATTTTTTCTTTATGATAAATTCTTTATAAATTAGATATTCAAGGGCCAAGGTCAACAAATTCAGTTTTTTGCGATTATCTCGCTTCCTATGGCTCGGACACCAATCAACGAGGTTATAGTAATTAAAGATAACAAAATTTCCCATAAAAAAGTCTGATTCATTTTTAGGTATACAATGGACGGTCTACGAAATAAAGAGCGAAGAATATCTATAAATATTTAGTATCCGTCGCCGCGCGACTTTTTACGCACATATTTTTACAAATAACTCGCTTCCTATAGCTCGGAGGCAAATTATAGTGACAATGAAAAAGAAAGAATAATAAATTTCCCATAAATAAGGTCTGATTCATTTTTTACGAACAACAATCGGTTTAGCAAAAATTCTAGTGTACTATAGCTTGCACTACTTTTTACGTATTTTTGCGAATATCTCGCTTCCTCTGGTTCGGAGAGCAATTGAGGATCTAATAAAAATTAAAGATTATAAAATTTCACACAGGAAACATTATGTTAATTTTTTACGTACAATAAACAGTTTGGATAATAAATTGCTCCGAAGTTTCTGCACAAGGCGTAACAACGACCAATAACTTAGGCTTTTCCCTGAGGCAACTCCATGGTAGGATCTGTTATTCTATATCTACGAGCGACATTTCAAGTTTGTTCGGACGTGGTTTAAAAATATTAGTCTCCCAGTGATTTAATATTTTATAAAGGTAATTGTTACGGTGACAAAAGCAATAGCGAAACATTGTTTTATGTGTAAGGAACAGGTCCCACCTTGAATGTGGAACGCGGTATGAGAAATTTGAAAGACACAAGTATCAAAAGAGTATTGAATATGTATCTATCTATTAACACGACCGCGATCTTGTTGCCGATTTTCAATATTTTTCCAGAACGTCAAATTGAAGCTCCGATTTGTTTTTGGAACAGAAGCCATATTTATGACTAAAATAACTGGACTATATATTTATTAAATAAAATTTAGTTTCAAACCTTTTAGCTTTATACTTATTGGATAACAAGCATATTTAATAATATGTCTAAAAATGGAATTGTTTATTCATTTTTCCGACTTATTTAAAAAAATTGCTCTTCCTTTCGAGCGCCGTGGGCGCTTGGTCCCCGGTTCTCTATAATAATAATCGACTGGGAAAACGCCAGAGAAGGGTTTTGAACTGTTACAGGATTTCATCTAGAGAACATTGAGTGCGTGAGTGGAGTTGATATTTGAGTTGATATTTTTGGAAACAACTAAAAATGTTGAGTAAGTAGGGCCACACCTCCACACTAATCCCTAGTTGGGGTGAGTTGGCATGGAGATCTACATAAATAGTGTTGAAACCTTGAGCAAAATGGTAAAACCAATATTCCTCTCTGTTCTTTGATGTTTAACAATATTTATTAAGCTTATTAAAAACCGATAATAATCAGAATTAAAATGCATTAATCACTATCAAGCAAAAAAAAAAAAAAAAGAACATATATAAATATAGCTGGGTACACACGTAAAGATTTTTCTCACCGATAAATCGTACCAATAAATCGGTAGATAAATTGGTATAAAATATCTTTCAGATAAATCGAGCCTTTGACACTAAAAATCAGTTTTATCTAAACGATTTGTTGTAACAAATTTATCGGTCAGTTAATTCGGCTCATGTGTGCTAGACAAACGATTTATTTTTTAAATTTGAAAGATATATCTGCAATCACTGATCTTTCGGATTTCTACCAAATCTTACCGTTTTTTATTTTATTTTATTTTTTTTTTCAGTTGATTTAATTCATGAACGTAGAAATCGAATTTTGCTTTTTCTTTGAATAAAAGTAAGTTTAAACTTAAATATAAACAAAGTTTTAACCGGGTTTTATAAATATTTTTTGAAAATAAGCTATAGAAAGTGGTTTTAAGAAATAGAAGAATCCTACATAGTCTAGGGATTATATAATTTATTTATTTTTACTAGTGAGATAAACAAAAAGGAAGATCAGATGGTTGTTGACGGTGTAGGAAGTTTATTCTTAAATAAGAACCATCACTTCATTTGTGTAAAATGAGACGTTTCGACTCAAAATCAGAGTCATCCTCAGTCCAATTTATTCTTAATTAATGCAATTTGCTGTGAATTTACCTCTACCTCTATAAAGAGGGCGTCAACACGTAAATTGTTTTTCCAATATCAATAACAATTAAAATTAAAACAACAATTTCTTAGAAATTGTTGAGTTGCTTCACATCAGAAAAATTAATAATACCACGCCAAGCAAATACATAAATACACACACACACATAGTTGTTGTTTCGATTCCCAGTGGGGTCAAACTTATTTTTGAAATGCTCCCGGAATATATATATATATATATATATATATATATATATATATATATATATATATATATATATATATATATATATATATGTGTGTGTGTGTGTGTTTGATCTAAGTGAACATAGAGGTACAGCTAGTATATTCAATTATAAAATATGAACAGTTTTTTTTTTCACTTCCATGAAAAGTAATTACTGCTGAATTTTATGGAGGGAGAATATTGAGATATATTGGCTTTGGACCCTGTCTCACCTAAATAATAAATATACAATAACTGAGATGTATATACATGCACTGAGAATAAATAACAAAAACCAGACCTATGAAACATAAATTTTATATAGTGTTTTATTATATTGTGTTTTTTATGTAAACATTCGTTTACCATTTGACAGAGTTTGTGCCCCCAGCAGTGCCCTTAAATTTTGAGTTAAAATTATCTTGTTTTTTCTCTAAAACATGTAATCCTAATTTCATCTTAAATCGATTCAGGTCTACATAAACGATAGAGCCCTTTTTTTTATAGAATTGGGGGGGGGGGGGGGGAGCTAAAACTAAGGGCCTTAAAACATGTATATCCATCCAGCATAAATATTTCAATTTAAATCAAATTATAATTATTATTTACTACGGGAAACAGACAGTGAAAAATACACTCCCGCGCCGGGATTTGAACCCGGGTCTCCCGTATTTCCAGTACAGATGCTCTGGCCAACTAAGCTACTCAGGAGAATGATTTTTAACTGCCGTAATCGATAACTACTCCCGAATCTAAGCTTTCAATATTCATATACATTTAGACAGTCAGTATTTATGACATTAGAACTAAACCAAGAATTAAAGCTTATAATTATAAAGTACTCAATTAGTACCTGTACAATCAATTAGAAATTTAACCTTGTACAATCAATTAGAAATTCAATTTTAAGTTTTTGGTAGTTTTCATACTACGGAAAGTTTAAATTTTAATTTAAATCAAATTATAATTAATATTTACTACGGGAAACAGACAGTGAAAAATACACAGTGGAAAATGCGGGAGACCCGGGTTCAAATCCCGGCGCGGGAGTGTATTTTTCACTGTCTCTTTCCCGTAGTAAATAATAATTATAATTTGATTTAAATTAAAATTTAAACTTTCCGTAGTATGAAAACTACCAAAAACTTAAAATTGAATCTTAAATATTTCTTAAAAATACTATATTAAGTTATAATAATAAATAAGAACAAAATAAGAGTTGTAATAATGAGAGGTACTTACAAACGATTAATAATTATACATATAATACAGGGAGTCCCAAAAAACTTAGCGCACGATTCTGAACACACGATTCTGTTATACATGTGAAAATAAGTAGAAAATGCTCAGTAATTTTTTTTCGTTTTCGGCTTTGTTTAGCCGTAATCTGACATTTTGTATTTTTTTTTTTTTAAATCATATTTCAAAAACCCTTCAAGATATTTTTTATGAAACTTAACAGATGTCTTACTAACTCCAATATCTAAAATTTCCAAAAATATTAGTTTTCAAATTTATTAAATTTCAAAATGACGGCCATTTAAAATTTTAAAAGTCAAATTCCATAAAAACCAGTTGGTATGAAGAAATTTTGCGTGAGACAAAAGTTGTAGAACTTTTTAATCCAAACCTAACGATATCTTAATTATTGCAATCGGTTTATAAATAAAGAAATTACGGTTACTTTAATGTTCACAATGTAACTCAACATCACGTTTAAATGTGCTAATAAATAACACGTTATAATGTGTGTTGGCAAGAGCATCTGTACTGGAAATACAGGAGAGCCGTGGTTCAAATCCCGGCGCTGGAGTGTATTTTTCACTGTCTGTTTCCCGTAGTAAATAATAATTATAATTTGATTTAAATTAAAATTTATACTTTCCGTAGTATGAAAACTACTAAAAACTTAAAAATTGAATTGTGCTAATAAAGGAAACCTCCCCCAAACAAAATTAAAGATAATAATGAATAAAACTTAAAATGGAATGTAAATTTATTTTTTAATTAATTAAGATAAAGATGTTACCTGGGTATCTAAATTACACACTTTTTTATAATTTAAACAACTGGCTTAATTTAAATCAGATGTTATTAAATTTCATTGTTGGACCAATTAACCTCTCTTAAATAAGTGCTTATCTCCAATTCAATTGTTTGTATTATTTATTTAACACCACTAAAAATTAAAATAATTACAACTAAAAAAAAAAAAATTAAAATTAAAATTAAAAAACACTAAAAATTAAACCACTAAAAAAATAATCGTCATTTCTTTATCATGAACCGATTTAAATAATTAAGGTATCGTTAGATTTGGATCAAAAAGTTCTTCAACTTTTGTCAAAATTTCTTCATATCTACTGGTTTTCTTGGAATTGGACTTTTAAAATTTTAAATGGCCTACATTTTGAAATTTGATCATTTTTAAATTTTAGATATGGGAGTTAGTAAGACATCTGTTAAGTTTCATTAAAATGTCTTGAAGGGTTTTTGAAGTATAATTTATTTTCAAAAGAAATAGAAAAGACACAAAATGGGGGATTTGGGCTAAGCCCGAAGTCGAAAAAAAAGTTACTGAGCCTTTTCTACTACTTATTTTCACATGTAGAACCATGTTCTGAATAGAGCGCTCAGCGTTTTTGGGACTCCCTGTATATTAATTTCACTTTACAGTAACTTGAAGTAACTACCTTGAAGTAATTAACTTGTTAAAGTAACAAATTTAACTAATGTAATATTCACGCATTTTCACTGTACTAGAACCTGCACCTTATTAAAAATATGTGGGCCTCTATGACACAGGTTTAGTTTATTATTTAATTATTATCTGGACCACCAAAGATCGCCTCGTTTCTATTACCTCGCGCGTTGAAAAATCTACCTAGCCTATATGCAGTCCAGTCTCCATCTCGAATTATTATATAATATTAAACAATACAGTCCATTTTAACCTTGAATTTTCGTTTATTTTTGTCCAAGAGATAGCGTGAAAAAGTGTCTTAGTAACATCAAGCTAGAATTTTGTGTATAAGTACAATTTTCGGTGCCTTTTAAGTATATATAGACGGCTAAGTTCGGCTTCAGGACATAGCTTGGCAATAGGCATTTGAAAATAACAAACCGGTGGAGAGTGGCCATGCCTTACCCTTTTTGGCGGACAATGTGATTTTCATGACCCTGAGTACAGAATTAGTTAGTAGACTAAAAATCAAGTTAATGGTAGTTTGCCCCTTGATAGGGGAAAGCTCGATTTGGAGTAATATTTGACTAACTAACCTATTAAGTGACAAACTCCCATCAACTTGATTATTGGTCTACTGACTAAGTTCGTAGGAGGATCATTAAAATCCAGGATCATTAAAAGGATCATTAAAATCACATTGTCCTCGAAAAAGGGTGGGACATGGCCGCTTTCCACCGGTTTGTTATTTTCAAATGCCTATTGGCAAGCTATGTCCCGCAGACGAACTTCGCCGACCGTATATTCTTATAAAAGGCACCAAAACATTTACTTATACACAAAATGTTAGTCACGCACTTTCGACATTCGTAATACAAACTACATGTAACACATGGGTTTTCTAGTAATCTATTTAATATACCTAAAGGCTAAGGTGCTTCCCCTTCATAAAGAGATGAAATAATCAAATAAAGAATAAACATTAATCAGTTTGTAGTTAAACTATAACTGTAAATACTAGAGAAGTTAGCATCCTTTGAGAATGCAATTTAAAAATAATTTTAAATTCTTATAATTCTTATCATTTTCAGTCTTATCATAGTTCTTATCACTGAAGAAGCTCAGGCTCCCTGAGCGAAAGCTTTGCATGAAGTAAAAAAGTAAACAACTCACGGACTTTTATTCCAACTAACTCCTTTACTCTTCTTATACTTTCTACTCTACAAATCCACATATGAAAACCTCTTAAATAAGAATTATTGGACTTATAGACCAGAAACGATTTAAGCCACGTATTCTAGGAGAGAATGATAAAACCATTAACTTTAAATAATTGAAAAAACGCATTATCAATTCTTATGTAGAATTTCATCACAATAATTAAAATCATTTATGAAGGCAAGACAATGCTATTTCCTGTTCCTTTCTTACTGACCGATAAAATCATAACTAAATTATAAAAAATAATTTGTGAAATAAATAGAATTAAAAAACTCATAAATTCCTATAAGATATATTTAACATTTAAAGTATTTTTTATTTTTTAAAAAATAATATAAATGCTAGATTTTGTAAATTTATAAAAAAATTTAATTTATTTTAGAAGTAGGTCCAATATTGGTCACAAGATTTTGAGACAAATAAAAAAACAAAGTAAGTAACATAAAAATTTGAAATTACCTTAATTAATGAAGGCAAGATATTTCTATTTACTATTCCTTCTCTACTGACCTGCAACAATAAATAAAAAACACAAATATTAGTTAAAATCTTATCAAATAAATTATGCTAAAAAATATAATGGTATGCAAAAACAAAAAAGTTGTTTATTTATTTCAGTATAAATATTCATGTTATTATAGAATATCATAAAACTTCATTATTTGTTTTCCTATATTATAATTATAGTTTAATGAATAAAAATACACTGCCGGTTAGAGTGGCACATAGCTTCCTCGCATCCTATCGCGTATACTTTAATGGTTTTAGGCTTTTTAAATCCACTATTGTATAATTTACCCTCAAATAAAGCCTGGTCGCCTGGTCTCGGGGACCCTCAATAGCACAGGCTTCAATAGCACAGCCCCCTCTCGGGTCACTGTGCTATTGAAGAGGTAGGTCAAATAGAGAGGTGGGGGAACCAAGCCACCTCCTATTCCCCTCGTCTATCTCCATCCCCGCGTTCTCTCCATAATAAAAACTATGTATTTATAATTTTAGCGATCTTTAACACTTCATAGTGGTGTCGCTGTTGGTTTGATTAAAAAATTGTATTTGAAAAAATTGTTTGTCTCATTGAATAGATGAAGTTAGATTTTTTTTTTTCCTGACCTAAAATTCAAATGTTAATTTTGAAGTTCACGTTTAAGCAAGCGTTGCGCGTGAACGCTTGGGTGGATAACCATGTCCAACGAAATCATTCTGGGCATTGGTAAAATAAACATGTCTACCAAATTTCATCAAAATCGGTCTTCTTATACTCAAGTTATCGTCTCACGTTTTAGGGGACGCGGACACACAGACCGATAGACAGACAGACAAACAGACAGACACGAGACAAAAAATGTTCCCTGTTTTCTGAAACGGATTTTTGTCTAGGCACGAGGCACCGCCCTAAGGACGGCTCTGATGCTATTAGAATGACTCATTTAATCCTGTGCTTATCTAATAATAATAATAATAATAATAATATATGTTTATTTCCACCAATATATTCTCATGTACATATTACTTTGTATTATAATTATTTTATTTCTTGGTGAGGGCCTTCAGTAGATATTTTAATCTAGAGCGAAGGCCCCGTCTCTAGTTTTAAACATTTTTTCTGTTTGCTCGTTTCAATGCGAGGTAGGTAATATACAAAAGATAATATATATAAAGATAAGGTAAGATGAGTAATTTTCATAAATAGGTAGGTTTGTTATATAAGCATATTATTTTATCTATAAATATACCTATTTGTTATTACTTTTTTTTTGTGTGTGTGTGGTGTATAATAATAATTTAATCTGAATTATTCCTCTTTAAACTGTAGTAAATGTATTCTGTCATTTAAAAATCAAAGAAAACAAAACAAAAAATTAAAATCTCAGTTGAAATAAATATTTAAATATTATTTTATTTGATTTAAAAAATGTAGTTTCAGTTTATTATTAAAATTTGAATAAGAATCTATTTGTTTTAGAGTGTGTCAGGTAACTGACACACTCTACTAGGAGATAAATAGGAAGCGTGTCTTTGTTTTTTTGAAGTTTTGCATGATGGAATTTGAACTGTTCGTTTATTTTGTTGTCTGGTGTTGTAGCTATGATTTGTCGTTATTTTGTCCTGGTTAAAATAATTTAGCAATATTGATTTTTTGTATAGCAAGTCGAAAGGGAGTACATTAAACTCTGAAAAGCGGAGTTTACTCGGAAATATTTTGTTCTTTTTTAATGATATTTTTATTACAGCTTTTTGGGCAATACTGATAGGTTCTAATATATTTGTTGTAGCCATACCTAATATGCAATAGGTTATGACTGATTCTACCAAAGCATGATAGAGTAATTTTAATAGATGTTTATCTGCATATTCCCTTATTTTTATAAAGCTATGAAATGGTTTTCTAATTCTTTTTACTACCCAATTTGCATGCTCATTCCACTTGATGTTACTATCTATTATTACGCCTAAGTATTTAATTAAATTTACTCTATCAATTTGGGAATCACAGGTACAAGTCATAGTAGTTGTATTACAATGTCTGTTGTGTATTTTTACTGTCAGGTTTTTGTTTGATTGGCCTTTTGCATTACGTGAGAAACATATATATTTGGTCTTGGTTAGGTTTAAAGTGAGTAGGTGTTTGTCAAACCAAGCTTTAGTGGCATTATCTATTAGATTAGTAGATAATGCATAGTAAAGGGACGACGATGGCTAGGATGCTTGGATACGAGCCGGCTCGGCCCCGAGCTAAGTACATTTAACAAAAAGAATTATCAGTAAAGGAGAATGCAGCAAACGTTGCTACAGTTTTCACCACCACAGGCAAGACTATTTCATCGGTTGAACGATGGATTTGCAGAAACCAGAGATAAGAAACAACGGGAGCCGATGAAAACTTTGATTTTCCAGCGTTTGTATTTATAGATCTTGTTTACCTCTTCTAGATAGCGTACGTTTCTCCCATTGGAAGAAACCGGCGGGAAATAAAGAGCGGGAACCAATGAAAACTAAGTCTCTAGGCGCGAGTTATTGTCCTTTACCCGCTAATATTTCTCCTACAATGATCAACAGGCGGGAAAACATTGTCAATCAACTATAACGCTCACCTTCAGCGTTAACTTCTAACACAAATTGAATATTTTAGTTGAAATGTATTATATCTTAGTCTAAACTGTCATTTTATAAAATTACACGGCAGTGTAATACTAAAATACCTAATGTACAACATGACTTGGTTTCAACTATTCCATACAATATATAATAATGTTTCCTTCAAAATCATTTTTCTAACTTTTTAAATAAAGTGCAAAAGTAAATATCGGTTGTTTCGATTTGATTCGATTGAAACAGCTGTGGGTAAAACTTAAGAATACGCTCCGGTTTATAGAAAAGATGGTGGGGCCTTACTCCAACGTATTTTTTGACAAAGGGATATAAACTCTCCTATGAACAATTTCTCAAATGTTTAAATCATACAAATGTAATGATTGACAAAGGTACCGTACTGTTTTTAATCTCCTAAGTGCACAAATTAAACAAAGTTGCTCCGCCAAGCGATTCTCGACCGTAGCGTTAACTTAATATTAGCCTCCAAATTGAATACCGTTTCTTGACTGATAAAATAAAAGCAACTTTTTTACATCGAAGTTTTGATAATTGCGAAAAAGAAATGAAGCATCTTATGCCTGCGTAATGGCCGAGTAAGAGTGAGGTTATTAAGTAAATGAAACTGTACTAAAGTAATAGAAACTAATTTTCATTAGATAGACTTTCAATGATTTAACACATTTAAAAAAAAAAAATAATAATTTGCTTACCCCAGATATCTTGTATAAAATAACAATCCTTTTACTTGTACGTTTGAACAAAACATAATTATAATGAAGTTTAATCTAAACAATTTCACTCGAATTATTCACTTTCTTAAATAAAAACTAGACGAGAACACAAAAATAAATAAAAGTAAAGTTTTTATAGACGGCGTTGTTGTTTTAAGAGTAAACACTTCCCAAAAATATCAACCGTTAAATTACCTGTTTTAACTATCTAATACAAAGACTAAATTAAGAAAAATCCGAAAACTTTTTGTAAAACGAAGTTAGTGACGTGGCAGATCCGACGAAAACTGAACAAAAAGAAAGCCTAACAGCTGATCCAAAAATAAGTGTAGACAACCCATGCATGCGAAATATTTTATTTTCTTCCATTATAATATTACCCAATTTTTAATCATAAAAATATCAAAGTGTTATTATTCTTCTTTTAAAAATATTTTTTACTTTTTAGGAAAAATATTTCAATTAAAAAATTAAAAATGAAGAATTATTCTAGAAAATTCCATTTTAATTTTTGGTAACAGTGATCTTATCGCAAAGATTTTTATTCCTCTGTTTTCTTAGGTCCGCCATTTTGTTACTATACTCAATTGTGCGTAGTTTAAGTTGTCGTTTTAAAGTTTTAATCTAAATTTTTGCCGGACATATTAAGTTTGCCGTTACTTTTAAAGATAAATTAATATTTTTTTACGTATATAATACATAATAACGCTGCCAAAGTAATATTTACTCAGTGGTAAAGCCAACTTAAAAGGGATTGTGTTTTCAAGGTACGTAGTGACTTTGGTATATTCTTTTCTCTATTTAGTTGGTAAGTTGTTATTACATGTTATAGTTACTTGATATTCATGCTGTGCCAAATTGTATGGATGTAGATTTGTTTAGAAAATTTGAACTCACACACTCGAGTGTTGGATCTGTATTGAATGCTTCAACGTTATCGTTACTTAAATTCTATCGATGTTAGATTCAAATTATATATACCAATTTGGAAATCAGACGTAAATGGGTCATTTTCAAATAAAATGTACCTTTTCTGTCCCAAGATTTTACAATTTTATTGTAACTAAAAAAATTCATATTAATGAAAAATAAAAAAACCTTTAGGTTTATTGATCAGATGTCTGTCTATTATTGTGTTAATCAGGGTCATTTTATGGCTTATAAGGTGAACATTTCTTGCTTCAAAAAATGTTATATTAAAAAGTGTAATGAGTGTTACGTCCCACAGTAGTATTGATAACATGTAATGTGATTTTTATACATATTTTTCATAAGTTTTTTTTCATTATAATTTTTTTTTTTAACCAATAAATATCCAAGTTTATATAAATGGGATAGTAAAAAATAAAACTTTAGTACAAAACGAAACAAATATATTTATATGTATGTCCCAAGGGTTTAGTAATAAGTGTTACCGATAAGAGTTGGCAGAATTAGAGGGTGAGTATGAAAGAAAGAAGGAGGGATTAGGGTTTGTTTATGTTAAGAAGACATTTAAGTCAGTAATCAAGGACTTTTTGGATTGATAACACTTTATTCTTCTCTACAATAAATTAATATTTCACTAAAAAAAAATGGTGAGTATTTTTATTCATTGTAATGAGTGTTACCATAATTTTTTGTAGTTGTAATCAACATCTATTTATGTTATTAATATGATTTAGTAGTTATTAATTAATATAATCAGTACACATTAAATTAGTTTAATTAAGAAACATAGTTTCTGAGGAAAGATTTTTTAAAGTTAAAAATGTTATGAGTGTTACCTGTAATGAGTGTTACTATTCCGTTAGTTCTACAATACTGTATATTTTAAAACATAAAAAAAATGATTGAGTAAAAAATAAATTTGCCGCATGTAAAAAAAATTGTAAATAAAAGTTTAATGTTTAAAGTTTGTGTTAAAATTTAATTTTTTCTAGGTCCAATATATAAATGTGTAATGAGTGTTACTATAATGTAAAGAGTGTTATTTGAATAAAAACTAATTCTTATTTAGTAACCGTGTCCAACTATTTTTTTTTAAAGGAACATTATTTTTTCTTCTTCTTTATAACAAAAACTTTTATTACAATGCACTGAAAACGTATCTTTTACATTTTTGAAGCTTTGAGGAAACATTAAAAGATAATAAATGTAACACTCATTACTTTTTTTTTAAAAATTGCAAATATTTTAGGTCTAAAAAATATTTCTGGTGGGATGAAAGAGAATATTTACGTCTTATATACAATTTAGTAACGTTTCATAAAAACAGAGAAATAAAATCTAAAATGTAATAAAATGTTATTATAGTAACACTCATTACGACAAAAATGTGATTTTTTATGTATATATGTTTTTATAATGTAAATGAATTTGAAAACTGACTGTTCTTGAACGAAAATGTCATCCTAAGTCCCTGATGTGTCAGAATAATTAACAATATCATGTCTAAGGCTTATTTTAATTTTCTATAAAGTAGCCAAATTGATTTCCCTAAAGGTACATTTTATTTGAAAATAACCCAAATAGTTATTTATGCAGGACGCGTTAAAACGATCATTTCACTGTTAAAATACACGGAAGACTGAAGTCTTAGTCTTGTCTATTAAGCTTGACATCTGTCCCTCCACCTGGTCCCCCCCTTCCCACTTTTATACGTTTTTCAAGAGAAATGGAAGGATTCCAGAAAAGCAAATATAAAAAAACAAAAAAAACAATTAAAGCAATATGGTTGTTGACGATCCTCCAGTAAAAAAAGGAGGCGAAAGTTTTTGAATCATTTAGGTGTAGAGATTTATACTCTTCTAGGAATCGGCCATTACAAAACACACACACACTATTTATTTTACAAAAACCAGACACTATTTCATCTTTAATCTGAACTATTTTGTTTATTTTCTTTAAACATATTAAAAAAAGGGCATTTTATAGATGTCTTGTAATTCGAAGAAGCAGATCGCAATTAAGTGATTATTATAACAATGTAATCATCTAATGAAAAATAAATATTTTTTTATTAATTAATTTATTAAACTATAAGTTTTGATAAAATGTTCAATAATATTTAAATGTAGATATGAAAACTAATAAATGGAAAACACTGGGCTAAGTAATTATGAACTTGTATATGAGGAAGTTTGTCTGAGTTGTCTCGGACCGATTTATTTTTTATACCGCATTTACACATTCGCGCTAGTGACTCGCCTCGTGGTTCGCCGGAACTCGTAGTCCAATTTTTCCACTCGTCCCCACAACGCGAATAGCCGTTTACACATTCGCGCTCGCTACTCGCCTCATAGTTCGCCGGCACTCGCTAGTAATTCAACTACTAACGCAATCAATGGCAATTAGTACACACTGGTGGATTAAGTTATAAGAAAATGAAAATAGAAGTTTATATAATATGTCTTCTATTAGTTATATATCAACTATGTAAAGTTTTTTATATACTTTAATATTTGTTATACAGGGTGGTCCAAAAGTCTCCCCCCCCCCCCCCCTCTTAACTTTTGAACGGTTTGAGATAAATTAATGAAACTTGGGGGATCTCTACCATGCAAAGGGAAGTTTATATTCATGCACTTGCCCACTAGGGGCAACCACCCACTTTGCCCCTAGGCCATCCAACTTCAGAATTTCAAATTGGAGTGTATATTTTTGATAGCATATTTGGATTCTATGGTGAAAAATAATAAACTTTTACTTGAATTTTTTTTTCTATTTTAAATATTTTGCCCCCTACAGAGGGGCAAAGATAGCAAAATAACCCTTCCGAAATAGTAAAAGAATAACACTTAGATCGATATAAAATCTAATCGGTTTGAAATAAAGTAATGAAACTTGGGGGATCTCTAGCATGCAGAGGGAAGTTTGATTTCATGCACATGCCCACTAGGGGCAACCACCATTTTGCCCCCAGGCACTGAAATGTACCATTTTTATAACTTTGCCCCCCTATAGGGGGCTAAATATTGGAGATATAAAAAAACGTTTCAAAGTAAAATATTTTTATTTTTCGCCGTAGAATCTAAATATGCTATCAAAAATATACACTCTAGGTTAAAATTTTGATGTTAGGTGGCCTGGGGGCAAAAAACGTTTTTTTATATCTCCAATATTTATTTCATGCAATTGCATGAAAACAAACTTACCTTTACATGTTACGGATCCCCTAAGTTTCATTAATTTATCTCTAACCGTTTAGATTTTACAACGTATTATAGGAAGAGTTATTTTGCTATCTTTGCCTCTCTGTAAGGGGAAAAATAATGGAAATAGGAAAAAAAGTTTCAAGTAAAAGTTTATTATTTTTCACCGTAGAATCCAAATATGCTATCAAAAATATACATTCCAATTTGAAATTCTGAAGTTAGGTGGCCTGGGGGCAAAGTGGGTGGTTGCCCCTAGTGGGCAAGTGCATGAATACAAACTTCCCTTTGCATGGTAGAGATCCCCCAAATTTCATTAATTTATCTCAAACCGTTCAAAAGTTAAGAGGGGGGGGGGGAGACTTTTGGACCACCCTGTATATAAAGTATTATATACCTTTTATTTATAAACTATATATAAAGTATTTTCGTTTCATATTATTTATATATAAACTTTATATATTAAGTTGTATATACGTTTTATATTAGTTACATATAACCTTCATATTAAGTTTATACATAATTTTGATAAATAAAATTATTTATTTTTGAACAGTGTGTTTTTATTTATGTGTACTAATATCACTTCATTATATTTGATTACCACAGAATATCGGTCAATACAACCAATTAATTACAGAAGTATTAACCTATATTTTATTTTTGTACGTTCATATTATATACTTATATTATTAAAAAAATTAAGCTTTGGTTTTTTTCTGATGAAGAGGGGAAAATATGAATGAATACATGAATTCTGGAGAATTCTTTTTATTTACTAAAACTTTAATCGGTATAATAAAAAAATTAAAAGCTGGACGATATTCGAACCCATGAATCGGTGACATTTTTCTTGTTTTTATATAGTGGATATTTTGGGTCCCAAATAGCTGGTTCACCATGGTATATTTCCAAAATTTCAAAAACTTGTCCATTACATTCTCCAATTAAAGAGAAAAAAGTAAAAAAAAAACAAAAAAAACACGTGATAAAGAGAAGGACTGGTTGTGAAATGAACAGCGAGTGTGTAAACACTGAGCTCGCCTCGCGTTGCAACCCTTGACTTCCAGGAACTCCCTTTGACTCGTGCTACGGAAACCGCACCTGACACGAGCGCCACGAGTCGCGAGGCGATTGACGAGGCGAATTACGAGTGAGTCGTTTACACATTCGCCTCGCGGCTCACCTCGTCACTCGTGCGAATGTGTAGATGCGGCTTTTTTTTATAGTTTTTCGATACAAACTGCCCTCCTCTCTTTCAAGATTAAGTGCAAACCTAGTGATTGAGTCAAAATTATTTTTTATTCCCGTAATCGTTAATTTACCAACACAGAACTTTATAGCTAATGCCTGACCCGTTTCACTTTTCTTCTGCCGCGTAATCATTTCCATTTTATCTTTTATTCATTCATTGTGAGGTATACATTGAATTAGTTAATGGTCACATATTTTAAGTAAAACTTACAACATGTCGACAAAAAGGAAAACTAGCAGTGCTTTCATTAAATGATAAAATGAAAGCACTGCTAGTTTTCCTTTTTGTCGACATGTTGTAAGTTTTACATAAAATATGTGACTATTAACTAATTCAATGTATACCTCACAATGAATGATTTGAAACTGACATAACTGACAAACAGAATGGAAAGGTATTAACCCTAGAACACCCCGGCATATTTTTTGTACGTAAACTCCACACAGGGGTCAGAGAGACCCCAATTAATTAATGGGTTAAATTAATTAATTAAACATTTTTTTTTTCAATTATTTATATATTTTTGTAAATATAATTTGTCATACTAAAATTACCCTTTAATTTTGACCAAAATAAATAAGGATTTTAAAATTAAATAGTATACATATATATTTTCATCAAATTTTTTAGAAATATTTGTACTTTAAAAAAATATATACATAACATTTTATGTTCGTTAGATTGTTTTGTTTTTTTATTTATTTTTTTTTATACCGGGGGGCTTTTTACACCCGAAGATGCAGGCCACTTAGGTGGGCCCATTCATCAAACCCGGGTTAGGGACCAAAATCTTCACACAGTCGTGTGAAGATATGGTCGTCAACCATGACTCCCCTCCTAGTTGAATTACAACCAGGAGTGTCATCGTCATGGTTTCCAGGCCGAAACCTGGTGGCGCCACTCTTTCGAGGAGCTTCCCACTTGTTTAAACAATGCTGGGTGGACATTGAGCGGGGGGCCTGGTCCGGGAATCGAACCCAGAGCTGCGGTCACCTTCTGACCCGGCTCGATGCTGCTTAACTTGCCTTATCGCAAGGCGAGCGCTCTAGCCTCCGTTCCACCCAGGCCCCCTAGATTGGGTTAATATTTTTGATTTATGTATATATATTAAGAGTTGTTTTATAGAAAACAGGAACAAAAATTATTTAAAAAATTATAGATTTTCTTACATACTCTGTCAAAGTTAAGCATTTTTGGCCTTATATTCTTACTGTGGTCCACTAAACCTTCAACTTATATGAATTTATATACGTCTACTAATAGTAATAAAAGTTTTATTTTGGAACTTATGACAGTCTTAAACATTTAAGCAGCCCCAAAAAAATATAAAATAAGTTTTTTAATACAATAAAAAAAATAAGACAGTTAACAGTGGTATATAAAACAATTACGTTAATGGCCCACAGGGGTCTATGGGACCCCAACTCTAACTCTAATGAATACTGAAGGAAAACTAAAACTAATAACATAGGTATTGTTATCAGTATTTACACAGAAAGGTTCAAAGGTAAATTAGAAGGGAGTCTAGATTTAGAGAAATACAAATAAAATAAAAAAAACTTAATAATAGTTTGTATGCGGGGTCTGTGGGACCCCAAAAAGGCGTTCTAGGGTTAAGTAGAAAAATGCTGCAAATGATTCCACAAATTACATAGACAATCAAAACTTAGTTCTTAGTAAACAAATGTTAATGTCTGCCCCGTCAAACTTAATTCATCGAAATCTGATGTCCCTTTATACAGCTAACACCGCTCTTTCTAGGAATTAATTTTGCGGTGGCATTTGATTTTTTTTTTTTTTGCTTCCGAGCTTACCGAAGGTAACGGAAGCTATGTGATCGTTCTAAAGAACGAAAAAATTTAGGTCTCCGATTTCAAAAATGCCAAGACAGAAATCCGTTTCAGACATCAGGGATCATTTTCGGTTCCGTGTCTGTTTGTCGGTCTGTCGTTCAATTTTTGCGAATCAACATATCTTAAAACCTACACGTCCAATGTAAATGAAATTTGGGTGGTAGGCCATAATCAGCCCATTGTTGGTCCCATATAAGTTTCAACCATCTGCCCTCATTTGATGCTCTTCCACGTGCGCACAAACATACATTTATTTACACCTATAGCTTCAAAAGTACTTATTCGATTTGAATGAAACATTTATAGTTTATCGAAAGTTATCCGCAGATAGCCCCAGATTAATATGAACCGTCTGCGTTCTTTAACTTTTGCTAAATGGATACTTTAATTCATGTAAAATATCAAAACAATTAAAACAATTAGACAATAATGGTTTGTAAAAACACGAAATCAATAAAGTACGTGGATAGGATGCGAGGAAGCTATGTGCCACACCAATTGGCAGTCTATTTTACAGAAGCCAGTTCGGATAACTGACGTTCGTTCGGATAATCGACGCTATACTGTTAATAATAACTTCTCCTTATTTATAAAATTTATTCAATATAAGAGTTATTTCTTGACAAGTAATGATGTAGGAGTGACACAGACAGACATGACAGTGCTGTGAATAACACAACAAACTTCTGACTGTCCAACTGTAGTTTATAAACCAACTTGATTGAGTTCTGAACCAGGTAAAGTTAAGTAGCTACGGGGGGTGACAACTTCCAATCCAATATTATATAATTACTACTGTCATGAACAGTTGGCCGTAGTTAATCGCTTGCACAAAATCAGTTTCCTTTAACATTAAATTAAAAAAAAGCTTTGAGCTTGAAGGTGATACAAGAAAAGATTTCAAATGAAAGCTGTCTAAAAAAGCAGGAGTAGAAATTTCAGAGAGGAAAAATAAAAATCCAGTGCTAGAGACAGAAATTCAGGCAAAAAAGTACGACTAAAAACGAATTTATAAAAGATCGGACTCATCATTATTCTTTAAACAATGTTGGACAGGACAGGTATAATGGCATTATTAATTTAAAAAAAAAAATCCAAAAAAAAAAAAATGAAAACAGATAGGTATAACAGAGTGTGATAAACTATCCAAACTAGAATATTTCAAAGTTCATTTTGAATTATCATCTTTATTTTCTTTCGAAAGCTAGCAAGATGTCTAATGACAGATGTCAAAGACTGGCCGCAGGATGAAGTAAAACTAATTTTTCTTTAAAAAAGCTATTGCTCAAAGAGTTGTTAAAAGAAAAAAAAAATATAATATAAACAAATAAATACATTTTTGTATTATAAAACAAGTAATAATTTTATCAATATTAATTATTAGCATTACCATCTTTAAAATAGAAAAAAAAATAATTGCAGAAACGTTTTGAAAATGATGGTAAATAAAGGATAAAACATGTTTAATTAATTAATTATAATAAGGAGATTAATTTTCAACAAGAAGTTATTTATATAATTTGACAATTAATCATTATGATAATTTTAAATAATTTGATGATATTATTAGTTTCAAATAGCACATAAAGGAAATAATTAGCATTAACAAGATATAATGCATACATGAAACAAACAAGGACTACATTTTCATGTCAAATATAGATCTAGATCATAATGCTTTTAGTCTAATTATATTTATATTATTATTATATAAGTACAATTTTAATCTCTATAAAACTCTAATGATTAAGAAGTTATAAACTTCAAGAAAATATCAATTCCAACATATACCCAAAAATAGTAAAAATAATCAATTAATTTTGATATACAGTTGTTAAAAAATACTTAAGAATAAAGGTAACTACACACGTTCAAGCATACTTGTGCAAGCATGCTTGCATAATCGTGATAGTGCAAGCATGCACAAATGGACATTGCTTCCACACGTTACAAGCATGCTTTCACAAGCGTCAGTTTGTGTTCACAAAATGTCGAGTACGAATCTGCTTTTGTTCTTGTATGCAAAAGAAAAAAATCGGAAACGGGGTACCTCGGAACTTTCCTCACTTCAGAGGCCACTAAAGTTACCTCTCCTGCTGCGAAGCAGGAGGAGGAAGCAGCATTGGACGTGGTCAGTACTTGGATGGGTGACCGTTCTGAACTAACTGATTTATTATCATTCTTCAAAAAAACCTTATTTTTAATACCTATATTTTATTTAATTATTTGAAGTTTGGCGGTATTTTGATGTAACAAACATAAAGATAAAACATAAAAAAAGATGTAAACAAACTTTGACGTCATAAAAATTATCGCCCATAATAAATAATTATATTCGCTTATAACTTTTAAACTAATTAATGGAATTTCATCATTTTTTTATATTTGGTCCTTAATTTTTTCCGGTTCCAACAATATGCTATACGTCAAAAACCTATTTATACTTTCGGTATTATTAACCGTCAAAGTTTAAAAAAATCAAAAATTGATAACTTCAAAATGGCGGCCAATATCAATATGAAATTTGATGGGCTTGTTTGTCATTCAGAGAGGTAACAAATTTCAACTCGATCAGGGCCATTGTCGATTTATTGTTTAAAAGTTTTGCTAACGCAACAAACTGGGTTCAACAAGGCGGAAAAATTTGATTTTCCGGGCGGCATCACTACAGGTTAGGACTGATTTTTCTGAAAAGTTTCAACTCTCTAGGTTAAATACCTTGGGAACTACGATGATAACACACGCACATACATACGTCATGCTGAAAACCATTCAGGAGGTCTAAAAAAACACCTAAAACGGATAATTCCGTTGAAATCTCGAAAACATTTTTTTTTTGGTGAAAACAATACTTTTCCTACTATAGGTAGTGAGGAAAAGTAGAAAGGGATAAATTTCCATATTGCTGTAGCAACATATCGTTCGCAGCATCCCTTTTGCCCTTATCGTGATAATCTTTCGATTTTACACGCTTTAGACATGGGTTATTTTCGTATACACGAATAAAGTCTTTCAATAAACTTTTCGCTTCACTACAAACTTTCTTTTCGTTCATGGTGATGATAAGAATAAAATATGATCAGATTTATAAACCCTACACAATATAAAGAACACAACTCCAGACTGACAGGTTTGTACAAGCTAGCTTGACCTAGGTACAAACGTTCAAGATGAGCTTGTACAAGCATGCATCATGCAATTTCAATCAAGCCTCAATCAGCTTGTACAATAATAATACTTTTACAAAACTATCCTACACTCGTTCAAGCATGCTTGAGCATGTGCAGAATGCAGCCACCTTAAATTTATAATTTATTCAATCGTTTGTGGAAATCCGTTTTATGTTCATTTATGTAATTATTTTATATAGCTCTTGTGAATTGTTACTCTCTCCATTCAGATTAGATTGTAATGTTGGGTGAAGGCACTACACAGAAATACCATTCCTGTTTAAACCCTCCATCATAATAATAACATAGTATTTACCTGCAACATTATGTTCTCAAACTTCTACTTGCCAATTCTAGATTCTAGTTTAGATGAACATAAAATATATCAAGCCACATAATAGCACAAACCTGCAGCACATTTATTACAAATTTAAGTATTTCTACATTTCCGGCTTATTAAGCTAATTTCTTACTTAGTAATAGCAATTTATTCATTTTTTTCCTCTCAATAAAAAATATTTACCTAAACTCTTAATATATTATTTATTTGCTTGCTTTACTGTTAACATAAAAGTTCTGTTAATTCTTCTTAAATCTCTTAAGGTCATTAGAGAATAAATATATATATATATATATATATATATATATATATATATATATATATATATATATATATATTTATTTATTAATATTACTTTATAAACTATACTTTTGCCCACTTCTGGGCAATATCAGGCATCAAATAACTAAATTAACCAATATTATTATTTTTACATTCACTTTCAAGTTCATTGTCCCAGTGCTAAAAGTAATGGTGGCAAGAAGATGCATTTAGTTTAATTTATTTAATAATTCTTGTATCGATCAACTTTAAACTAGGTGTGCGTGTGCAATGCAGTTTTCTGCTTGCAAAATTGAGCTAAGCGTGCATTTTAATTAATTAATTGCATTTATTAACTAAGATAATACATAATTGTTTGTACATAAATATCAGCATCAACGCGGCTATGGTCCAGGGACCGTCAGCCGGGAGTAGTGGCACAAAAACGTTTCATTACATTGTAATTATAAATAGTTTATCATTAGAAATGATATAATATTAAGAATTAATTAAAATTACATATCTTATAACGTAAACATATTATTGAAGTTAATTAAATTTAATTTTAAATTAAGACTTTTTAACAGATAAATATTAACAATTAATTTTAATAGATTAACACGAGCTAATTTTGATATAAGTTGCAGGTGTTGCTTTATGCTCATTTAAGTTAATAATAAACACCTAGCCATGAATAATTTAGATAAAAAGTAAATATTAAAAATAAACAAAAAATAAAATTAAACATCGAAATTTTGATAAAGTATTTTAACAAACAACAACAACAAAAGCAACAACTTGAATGACTAGATATATTATATAAATTACTAGATTATAATAAATTATTTATGCTAATTTAAGTTAATAATAAACACCTAGCCATGAATATATAAATAAATTAGGTAAAAAGTAAATATAAAAAAATAACAAAAATTAAAATTAAACATCGAAATTTTAATAAAGTATTTTAACCAACAACAACAATAAAAGCAACAACTTGAATGACTAGATATATTATATAAATTACTAGATTATAATAAATTATTTATGCTAATTTAAGTTAATAATAAACACCTAGCCATGAATATATAAATAAATTAGGTAAAAAGTAAATATAAAAAAATAACAAAAATTAAAATTAAACATCGAAATTTTAATAAAGTATTTTAACCAACAACAACAATAAAAGCAACAACTTGAATGATTAGATATATTATATAAATTACTAGATTCTAATCAATTATTTAAGTTAATAATAAACACCTAGCCATGAATATATAAATAAATTAAATAAAAAGTAAATATAAAAAATTAACAACAATTAAAATTAAACATCGAAATATTGATAAAGTATTTTAACAATATTGAATAAATTACTAGCGTATAATAAGATAGTCTTATAGTGCAATGTCTCTATACTTAAGTGCATCACTAATAAATCCATATAATTTTTCGAAATCCTTTCCATTTAGTATAGAATACATTTCTTGTGTTGTTAAAGGATTCACGCTAAAATATTTTAATCTGTGTGATCTGAGCGCGGGACAAGAGCCTAGGAAGTGGAACATATTTTCTCTTTCACTAGTGTGACATAGTTGACACAATCTTTCCTCTTCCTCCCTCCAAGATTTGTCATTAATATTTAGAAGTTCCCCACGACACTTAAGGATGATACTGATGAATTCAATTTTGTTACCGTCATGCACATAAGTCCTTGCTATATCGTGGTTCAAGTTGCGATATATTTCTCTGGTTGATTCCTGAGCTCTCTTCACGTACTCTCCTTTGCATCTATCGGACATGGCTACTAAGAGCATGTCTAAGTTTTTCTTCCAAATGTTTGGCTCGACTCTGTTCCAATCATTTTCTATTCCGTGCGTTAGAGCTAGGTTTTTCCACTCGGCATACCAGGAAATATTTTTTTCAATAATTTTATTGGCTACTATGTGAGGTAAACGATAATGAGGTAGTTGTAAGCTTCGGATGATATAATTAATGTGGAGTTTGAAGGTGTAAAAATACAATGGTAACTGATCTGTTTCTATATGCAGCATGTATGTAGGAATGTTCGGGGGTAAATGAAATATTCTTTTTAAACATTTCCTTTTTATAATTTCCACTTGTTCATATTGTTTGTACCCCCATATCTGGGCACCGTAACCAATTGTAGCTCTTATTGCTGCATTAAATACACCGATTTTTTTGCTTAGCGGCACGTTATTGTTGTTAAATATATTTTTCCAAGTGCAGTTCAAGCTGATCTTGGCGGCCGAGCTTCTCTCTATGAAGTGTCTCGATAATGATAATTTCGGAGTGAAAACGATTCCTAGGTATTTGTAGTTATTAACAATATCGAGTTTCTTCGTCCCGAAATAGAACTTCTCGTATTTTCTAATTTTTCCTCCGTTTTTAAAAATCATTACCTGTGATTTTTCTAGATTCACTTCTAAATTCCACAGATTGCAATAGTCTTTGAATCTATCAATCATCTCTTGCAGAATAAGCTTACAGTCGGCTAGAATAACTATATCGTCTGCAAAAGCCAAATATCGGATTGTCGTACTCCCCAACTTGAGTCCACCTCCCAGATATTCATGCAGATCGTTAATAAAAAGAGCAAAAGCGATAGGGCTTATCAAACAACCTTGTTTAAGCCCGGAGTTGGTTTCAAATTGCTCTGTGGTGGCGGCTCCTGGACACCAGACACCTGCTTTGTTGTCCTTGTATAAGGCTTTCAGCATGTTTATAAATTTTGTTGACACTCCCATGTTAAACAGTTTGTAGAAAAGAGCTGATCGCACTATGGAATCGAACGCTGCTTTTAAGTCCACAAAAAATGCATAAATTCTCTCTTTGCCTTTTCTAACTTTAATTTCTATGAGCGATGATAACGTAAATATATTATCCAAAGTTGAGTATTCTTTTCTGAACCCCGCTTGGAATTCACTGATTATATTATATCTTTCGGCCCAATCGGTTAATCTCTGAAGCATTATACCCGTAAAAATCTTGGTAACAGAATCCATAAAAGAAATCCCCCTGTAATTTGTAACTACGTTTACATCCCCCTTCTTATGCAGTGGAAAAATAATGGCTCTCCTGAAGGACTCCGGCATTTCACCTCTCTCATATATGTTGTTAAATAATTCTAAAATCTTCATAATAAATATATTTGGGGCGTTTTTGTAAAATTCGTTTGGTACTCTGTCATATCCGGGTGCTTTATCGTTTTTCATTCTATTTAAACTTCCTAACACTTCATCTAAACTTATGGTCTTATCGAGAAGCTCATCGATAATTAATGGTTCGGCGAAGTTCATAAGGCTCGATGTTATTGGTGGGTTTAAGAGCTTACTGAAGTGACGGACCCAGTCATATGATTTAATATTTGTTTTTAAAATTACGCGCTTCGGGCGAAGTGGTCTAGTTTTCTCCCATAGATCCTGCATCGTCTTGATATTTCGGAGATTATCGGCTAATGCCTTATAATAGTAATTCTCTGCTTGTTTACGCTCGGCTTCATATTCGATTTTAGCCCTAACAAGTAAATTTCTTATGTAAACCGAATTAGTTTTACGTGTAAAATATAGTAAACGAAAAACTTTTTTTCTCAATTTTTCACACGACGGCGTAAACCACGGCTGTTTAAAATTACTTTTTTGAAGGAAATTGGCCTGTGTCTGCTGGTTGGCTGCTTTATAGATTAAACCTGTGAGAAGCAACAAATTTTCGTTCACCGAGTATGAATTTGGTTGAATATTTTCATCTGTTGAGCAAACCAGAGTGGCCAGCTTTGTTTTATATGTTTCATTATAGTTCATTTTCCATTTTAGTTTAGGTGGTAAAGGATTGACTTTTTCTATTTCATGACTTGATTGATTAGAGAAAGATAAGCTTATGGGGAAGTGATCTGAATAAACTTCTTCTAATACACTTAAGTCTATCTCCCACTTTAACAGACTTAATGAAACAAAACAATGATCTATGACGGAAGCTCCGTTTTTATTCACAAATGTAAACTCTCCTGTCTTGTCACCCGCTATTCTTCCGTTCATTAATATTAAACCGTAATCCTCACAAAGCTCAATTAATTTTTTTCCACGATTATCTATTTTTTTATCTTTTGACGATCTCACTTTGGCCAAGATATGGTACTCCTGCGTTACTTCTGAGGGCATTACCTGTAGTTCACCTACTCTAGCATTAGTATCACCAATTACAATAAGATTATAATATTTATTATGTGATAGGAAATCTTCTAAATCGTGAAAACGACATTCCCACCCGCTGGGATTTAGATAAATAGGTACTATGCAAATTTTAGTTTGACACATTGTCAGTTCTATGAAATGGAGGCAACCTAGATGTAAAAACCGTGGTTTATAATCAGATAAGTTTGTCGATATAGCGATGAGGGCTCCTCCACTCGGTCTGCCTGGTCCAGTTGATTTATTCGCCGGTATCCACAGCGTCCTAAATCCATCCATGTATTTTTCTAACTCTATAGTGCTTTCTCTAATAGCCCATGTTTCACATAGATGTATAATATCGTAGTTTTTTTTTTTTTTTTTTTTTTTTTTTTAATAAAGCTCTAAAGTTAGCATCTTTAATTTTATTTTTCAGCCCTGCTATATTGTATGACAGTACTCGTAGTTTAAAGCTGTTCTCTTCGGTGTATTTGCTAGATATTATTTTAGGTATTCCTTCTTTCTTCTTATTCCCTCGTTCTTCTGTATTTAGTCAGATATTTTTGTGGACGGATTTGCTAGGAGCATTATTTTGCACTTTGTCTTCAGACAATTCTGTATTTTCGGTAAACTCAGGCTGCTCGAGTACTGCATTTGTACTCGTATTAGTTGTGTCTTCTGAGGTTAGGTTCTGTATAAAGCTGCTAATATCTGATTTAATTATCGTGTTAAGTTTCATTATTCCGCATTGTTCTCCACACAACAAGCCTTTTTCTTTATCCCACGAAAATTTAACGTTGTTAACAAATAAGTTGTCTCTATTGACATTGCATTTAATTGACGGTTCGATTTTCCCGATCTCTCTTTTTATCTGTAATAATATTTTTCTTTTGTCACCAACCAGTTTAGAATAATCTTGGAGAATCACATATTGTGTTCCCTTTAATTTTTTGGCGTTTTTCAGAATGAAAGTTTTGTCTTTTTCTTTTGAAAAAATGGCTAATATAGGTCTATTTCTTCCCGATTTATACCCGTAAGGGAATGCCTTTTCTATTTCTATGTCCGGCCTAGCTCCAAGAAATTCTACACAGAACTGGCGTATAATATTTTCATAGTCTGTCTGTTCGTTAGTATTTGTATCGTAGTCCAAATTTAGGAATCTTAAGTTCTTCTCCTTACTTTTATTCACTAGCCTGTCCAATGTTTCCTCGTAGTCCTGACATCTTAGTTTTAATTGTGCGACTTCCGTCTTCAAAATTTGATTTTCTTGATCCATTTTTTCGAGTTTTTTATTAATGCATTGGATATCCTCTTTTTTTGCTAAACCCTTTTGATCGATTATAGCGCTAATGTCCTTTATTTTGGCTAGGCCTTTTTGATCTATTAAGGCACTAAAAGCAACCATTAATTCTTTTGTTTGGGCTGAAATATGTGCATCTTCAGTATAAGTTGTCTCTTCACCGACTTCAGTGTGTGTTCGTTTAGTTCGCGGTGAAAAATAATCCTTTACCTTTTGAGACATTTTTATTTCTTATTTTTTGAATTATTATTATTTTTTTGTAGTATAAAAAAATCTTAATTTAAATGACCTTAAAAGAATCTAGTGGCACTTTGTTCACATAAAAAGTATATGTTTTTGAAAAGGTGAGTTCTATTAAATAAAACTGCAGCAATTGTTTGTAAATAGTCTTTAAAGATTATTTCTTTAGAAACCTGCTATATTAATCCGGATATATATATATATATATTTTTTTTTTTTTCTTTTTTTCTTTTTTTTTTTTTCTTTTCTTTAAATAATAAGTAAATACTAGATTAGGCCGTAAATAGTAAACAAACGAAAGCCGAGTAGGAGAATATCCTCCCCACCAGAAAGCTAAATGACTCACCTGGGCTATCTTCTAACTCTAGCTATGACTAGCCTTACTGCACGCTAATCCATCTCTTTAATAATCCAAATCTTTAAGCACTCGTAACTTCGCACCGAGTTCACGTATAAACGTCAAACTTACTACACAAATTCTTAACACTGCGCTGTACCACTATGCCAAAAATGGTGACGAACAACGTTAGTTCACTAGTAAAAAACAGCAATTAATACGGAGCTCGAAGTGACGCGTGTCGGTGCCCGCCGACTACTCCTACTTTCGTATACACGAATAAAGTCTTTCAATAAACTTTTCGCTTCACTACAAACTTTCTTTTCGTTCATGGTGATGATAAGAATAAAATATGATCAGATTTATAAACCCTACACAATATAAAGAACACAACTCCAGACTGACAGGTTTGTACAAGCTAGCTTGACCTAGGTACAAACGTTCAAGATGAGCTTGTACAAGCATGCATCATGCAATTTCAATCAAGCCTCAATCAGCTTGTACAATAATAATACTTTTACAAAACTATCCTACACTCGTTCAAGCATGCTTGAGCATGTGCAGAATGCAGCCACCTTAAATTTATAATTTATTCAATCGTTTGTGGAAATCCGTTTTATGTTCATTTATGTAATTATTTTATATAGCTCTTGTGAATTGTTACTCTCTCCATTCAGATTAGATTGTAATGTTGGGTGAAGGCACTACACAGAAATACCATTCCTGTTTAAACCCTCCATCATAATAATAACATAGTATTTACCTGCAACATTATGTTCTCAAACTTCTACTTGCCAATTCTAGATTCTAGTTTAGATGAACATAAAATATATCAAGCCACATAATAGCACAAACCTGCAGCACATTTATTACAAATTTAAGTATTTCTACATTTCCGGCTTATTAAGCTAATTTCTTACTTAGTAATAGCAATTTATTCATTTTTTTCCTCTCAATAAAAAATATTTACCTAAACTCTTAATATATTATTTATTTGCTTGCTTTACTGTTAACATAAAAGTTCTGTTAATTCTTCTTAAATCTCTTAAGGTCATTAGAGAATAAATATATATATATATATATATATATATATATATATATATATATATATATATTTATTTATTAATATTACTTTATAAACTATACTTTTGCCCACTTCTGGGCAATATCAGGCATCAAATAACTAAATTAACCAATATTATTATTTTTACATTCACTTTCAAGTTCATTGTCCCAGTGCTAAAAGTAATGGTGGCAAGAAGATGCATTTAGTTTAATTTATTTAATAATTCTTGTATCGATCAACTTTAAACTAGGTGTGCGTGTGCAATGCAGTTTTCTGCTTGCAAAATTGAGCTAAGCGTGCATTTTAGTCTTAAACAATAAATATATTTATTAATAAACAGCTGAAATCGGTTGGACCAGCCTATATGGGGCATCATGTATAGAAATGCAAAAACTAACAAATATAATGCACACATAATTAAAGTGTTTCTTGTACATTGATATAAATTCCATTATTTATGTATTCTTTCTCATTTCATACTCTCTCGAAAAACCAGATACGCTACATCGAAGCCCAGGTAATCTACAACAGGTACATACGCCCAAGATTCCCAAAATCGACCTGTATACAGCTGTGTCTCAAAATAGAGCACTGAAGATGGAAATTGTATTAAGAGAAAACTTATGAAATGAAGAAGAATCCATAATTGGTAAATTTTTTATCAATATATAGAAAAGATTTTAATTATTGTGCCAGTGTTTTTTGCATTTCTATACATGATGCCCCGTATAGGCTAGTTCAACCCCCTTCTTAAATGAAAATATAACAAAAGTGAACATAACAAAAATAACTGTAATCTTAAAGAGCTTTCCAACTACTTGCATCATGAAGGGCATATAATACTATTTTAACTTATGTACCCCGTACCCCTGTATACCAATTTGGACCATTTCAGATGTATACCTTCCTGTAGTTAGTCACCATGACCGTGCCAAATTTTGTGCGGATCAGTTCAGCCGTTCAGGAGAAGTATATGGTATGTGTCCAACCAAATGCTAAGTGTAGTTGCAATTAGCTTTGACACTGATGGCTAGCCAATTTAATTGCTGTAAGACTGAAGTCTTCCAAATTTCTTTTATATTAGTGTAATTATTTTGAATATTCTATCAACCCCTGTCAACAGCAGAGTTAGACCATTATAGGATGGATATATCAGTTACTTACTTTAAATATTTATCGGGGTGATCATTAGTGCAAGACATGTATAACCACTTTAGACATTAAACTTATACTACAGTTTAAATATATGTTCATCACTATATCGAGATAGGGAAAATGTGAGTTTTATTTGTTTCATCACATTTTATTGTACAACTTTTGTTCAATAAGCTTCTTTGTTTGCAACTATTGTTGCTGAAACTTTATATTATTTTCATTTTAATTTATTGGGGGGGAAGGGGTGGAGGGGGGGGGGAGACAAATATATTTAATTAAACTTCCTACTTTTTCATTCTGAATTTGAATTAAGAAAGAGTTTTTTATTCTTACTATAAAATACCTTCAAACATTGCATTTTTATTATCTTATTATATAAATTTATTCTAGAAGTTGAACTTATTTTAAGATTATTGAAGTGAAAACTTTCAATTACAAATTTAATATTTAGTTTGAGTGTTAGGCGTTAAAATAATCAGAGCTATCACACAGGTTTTTAGGTCTAACTAATTTCCTCTTTAGGGTTAGCTGTTGATAAACGTTCAAAGCAGAACAATAATAGACATCCTGGTTTACTTGGTTCCTTGGTACTTCTTTAGATTGTTACTCCCCTATGATTTTTTACTAATTTAACTATTTATTTATGATTTTTTACTAATTTGTTTTAACTATTAAAACAAAGGGATGTTTAGTCAAATATACTTTGGGACAAAGGAATATCACTCTTCTGTTTTTATAAGGGGAGTAACACACTTAAGAAGAACATTCCGTGCACCTTCTTTAGATTGTTACTCCCCTCTGTTTTATTCATAAGGGGAGTAACAATCTAAAGAAGTGCCGTTCCTTAACCTTTATAATAAGTTTAACTTGACAGCTTAACCCCTAGAAAAATAGACTGCCAATTGGTGTCGCACATAGCTTCCTCCCATCCTGTTACGTACTTTATTAATTTTATTAATCTGGGGCTATCTGTGGGTTACTTTCGATAAACTATAAAAGTTTGAAACTTATATAGGACCAACAATGGGCTAATTACGATCAACCATCTAAATTTCATTTTAATGATGAGTATTTATTTAATGATGACATCAGGGACAGTGGCCTAGCTAGGGCATTCCCCCCCCCCCGCAAAAACTTTTTGGGGGTCCTCGCCAAACAAAATTGACGAGCAAAAAAAATATAAATAAACCTCTTGCGTTTAGAACTGGGGGCCCCTCATATCGTTGGATTGGGGCCCCCTGACACTGGGGGCCCCCCGCAATGGGCCTGCGTAGGCCCATAGTTACGGCACTGATCAGGGAACATTTTTGGTTCTGGGTCTGTCTGTCGGTCTGTCGTTCGATTTTTGCAAACCAACATATCTTGATTTTAATCAGACGTGTAGATTTTAGGATATGTTGGTTCGCAAAAATCGAACGACAGACCGAAACACAGACCCGGAACCAAAAAAGTTCCCTGATGTCTGAAACGAATTTCTGTCTTGGAATTTTTAAAATCGGAGACCTATAATATTTTCGATCTTCAAAACGATCACATAGCTTCCGTAAGCTCGGAAGCAAAAGTAAAAGTAACAATAGTACAGAAACCAATTTTGAGACGAAAAGATTTTGTGCTTGCGAATTATCGGACTAAAAAATTGTATTTTATAATTAAAAAATAAATAATAATTATACATAATATATAAAATTAAATAAACTATTTTTCAAACAGAATAGTAGGTTCATGACTATATTAATTTTATCTGTTATGAGTGCAATTAAAACAGATTAAGTCCTATTAGGGGTGTGCAAGTCCTAGCGACTCTATTAGGGCACGCTTACTTAAGGCTTAAGGAAGGAAATTAAAGCAAATTAAGCGCTTAGGAAATCTCAAAAGGCAACGACATACACAGAATCATGCCCTCAGGGACTACATCTCTAACTTAGTGTCTCCTGTCATGCTGGGTTATTTCGCCCGTTTAGAATATATCCCCCCCCCCCCCCCCAACAGTCACTATTGTCAATAGAAAAGCATTTAATAATTTTATCACTAAAAGCTAATTAACTTAACAACACTAAACTGTACATTTCTTAGATGAGTAAATTAAAATTAAAGTTTTCAAAATAATTCTTTAGAATTCAAAGGGTGTAAAGAAGAAGCTAGCTTTTGTAATTTATTCACACACAAACAACAAAACACAACTATTTTTAGGGTCCGTAGGCAAAACCAAGGACCCTTATATTTTCCTGCGTTTGTCTGTCCGTCCGTCCTCTCGCGTGCTCTCACGGCTACACCTTTCGTCCGATCACTTTGAAATTTGGCATGTATGTGTCTTGTACCTGCCCACATATTTTAAAGATATAGCGACTTAAAAAAAATATTTTTCAAAAAAATTAGGGTAAAAAAACTTAAGGGTTAACATTTTTTTATTTTTTTTCGACACAGTGAGGGGTATCATTATGAAAGGGTACGTCGAGCTGATTACAAAAATATATAATTCTTTGGTTATAACTTTGATAGGGCGAGCGTAGGCGAGTTTGAAGTGGGTTTGAAACGTGCCCCCCCCCCCCCTCTATCTCGCTTATGTGAAGTGCAAAAAATCTGAAAAAATTCCTGAACATTCTTCGCCCAAAAGTAAAGATACCACTTTTTGGAAATTTCGAAAAAAATATTATTTTATTT
This sequence comes from Gerris lacustris, assembly GCA_951217055.1. Lineage (NCBI taxonomy): Eukaryota > Metazoa > Arthropoda > Insecta > Hemiptera > Gerridae > Gerris > Gerris lacustris. The sequence continues at coordinate 87,022,386 of OX578278.1, read as the reverse complement.
TTTATTGACAAAATACGTTTTTTTTTTATAAGTATGGTCTTTTCGATGTATTTATATGGTTGTAGTCCGGTTCAGTGGCAAAAAAATACTTTATCAGAGTGTGTTTTGAGAATATCAGACCCTTAGAATGGTTCAAAGTAAGCTTTTTAGCATTTTAAAAAATAGTATATTATGTTACAAGGCTGTGAAGTGAGTTTTTTCTTTACCGCGGCAATTACATTTACTGTCGAGCGAAGCGAGACAGTAAATATTGCCAAGGTAAAGAAAAAACACTTCACAGTCGCGTATAGCATATGCTATTTTTTCCGAGGTAGCAGACAATGAAAAAACATTAAATATTAATCACTAATCAATATATAATAATAACAAATATTAGTACATACTTAAGACTTAAAAACAGAAACCTTAAAATGAGGTTACACTATAAGAAAAGATAAATAAAACGCATTGACATCTAGCGGATTTTTATCGTACTAGAAGCATTTCTACAAAGACTGCAGCACTACTAACGGAAGTTTTGACAACTACCCGCCGGAAAGAAAAGATTTTTTAGTGCCTAGGACGTAAAAGATTTTTTCTTTACAGCTAGGAGTAATGAAAAGATTTTTTAAGTCCACGTAATGAAAAAATGGATTTTAGCTATGTCTTTTAGGCTCTAAAGTTACTATTTCACAGCCTGCCACGGAAAAACACTGTTTATACACTTTACAGTTAAACACTATATAGTGTGGCCTACGGACCCTCTCTGTGTGCTGACTAGCACACACTTGACCTGTTTATTACAATATTAATTCTTCATCTCTATTACTTAAATGTTATAATGCAAAAGATGTAAACATATATCAGTTCAATTAATTTGTTTTATTTTTCGCTAGCTTAATTCTTCTAGAAATAAGAACAGTAATGTTCATAAAAATTTGGAATCAATTACAGGCTAGTAAAGAGAATATGACTAGAGTAAGAGAGAGTCTGACTAAATTAAATAAATAATGAAACATAAAAAAAAAGTTTTTATTGAACACCCTAGAACAACCTAACCACACAATACATAATAAAAAAGAGACAAAAAAAAGAAAAATGTAGTGACAAATAAAAATGATATAATATGGTTTATTTATAATATAAGCTATTAAAAATATAAATGTAATAGAGGTGGCAAACATTTATATGAAATGAGATTGCCCTATAGAAAAGGTTTTGAACCAGTCGACGGTGCTTTAGAAGTAGAGAATTATGTTACTAAAGAGCATTGCACTCTAGTAGACAGTTGTTAAACTAAAAAATGTTATACATTACCAATATGAATGCTAAATAAAACCAAAATTATAGAAGAAAATTAAATAAAATAATATCAAAAATAAACCAAGGTCACTAAAATTGTCTATTTCATTTTATTTAGCATTGTCTTAGTATAATAAATATTATATTAAATTAATTATACTAAAAAAAAAAAAAAAAAAAAAAAAAAGTATTGCTATCTTCAATTTATCATCCCTCTTTAAATAAATTGAATGTTTTAAATGATTAATTTTTAAACACTTATAAATAAACTTACTACACATTTATTGAAACAAATAAGGAAAGTGCCATTTCTTAAATAATACAGTATTGTTTATTATATTATATTATATAGTATTTATAATCTTAATTAGACAAAGTTAAGATAATGATTCAGTGATTACATGAATAAGGTCTAAGTTTTAATTGAAGTCATTCAATCCATTAAGTATTTAGATGTCTTTGTTTTAATCTTAAACTTCATGGTACCACTTGATTAATTTTAATTTACTAAAAAAATAAAATATCACAATACCTCACTGTCAGTGGAAAGAGCAGTAAGTGTTTGGGCATTCATACTTTCAAATAAAAGATTACAATACCTCACTGTCAGTGGAAAGAGCAGTAAGTGTTTGGGCATTCATACTTTCAAATAAAAGATTACAATACCTCACTGTCAGTGGAAAGGGATGTAAATGTTTGGGCATTCATATTTTCAAATAAAATAGAAAATACATAGCACATCAAATAAAAAGTCGAGATTAAAACAAAAATTATTAACAGGAAAGCTCTTAAGCCAGTTGAATTGAGAGTCACAAGAGTGGAATTTTTAGGGTTTCGTTGGTAAAACCAAAAAAAGAAACCCTTATAGTTTCGTTCCTGTGTCTGTCTGTCTGCCACTCTGTACGGTTCCAATAACTTTTGAATCAAAAGAGATAAAAACATGAAACTTTCCAGTATTAAAGATCGTTTTGACGCGCACATAGGAAAAATATAGAGAACTCAAAATTATCAGCTGTTCAAATTCAAAATGACAGATAATTCTCGTCACGAGAAAAAAATATTTTTTTAAAATTTTGAGTGGGGTATCAAATGAAAAGTATTGAAGAGTAGAATACAAATATATATACCACTTGTGGTTACTGTTCAATTTTCAGAGCCATTTTGTCAAAAAACATCGAATCCCCCCCTAAAATCGTATTTCCGCTAATTCTAAAAATATAGAAAAATATGTAAAATGTGCGGTCTGATGGGCCAATGAAAAAATAAGAATAGCAATTTGATCCGATTAACTGGGAATCCAAGATGGCGTCACAGGGAAAAAAAGATTTTTTTAAAATTTTGTGTGGGGTATCAAATGAAAGGTATTGAAGAGTAGATTACAAAAATATATAACACTTGTGGATAGTGTTCAATTTTCGGCGCCATTTTGTCAAAAACATCAACATTTTGCGTATTTCCCCCCTAAAACTATATTTCTTCTCTTACTAAAAATATAGAAAAATATGAAAAAATGTGCGGTCTGATGGGCCAAAGAAAACATAGGATTAGCAATTTGATCCGATTAATTAGGAATGAAAAATGGCGTCAAATTCCTGTCACTGGGGAAATAAATGTTTTTAATAGTTTTGAGTGGGGTATCAAATGAAAGGTATTGAAGAGTAGATTACAAATATATATAACACTTGTGGTTATTATTTTATTTTCAGCGCCATTTTGTCAAAAAACATACACATTTTGCCCCCCCCCCCCCTTACACTAATTTTATGTTCACGATACCAACGAAACCCTTTTTACGTGAGACTTCACGCCTATCCAATTTATTTGTTTGTTGTGTGATCAAAAAAAAAGAGTTAAATTATATAATAAGTGTAGCAAACTATACTTACTTATAATATATAATATAATAAAAGGATATTTAGTCAAATGTATTGTGAGATAAAGGAATATTACATTGTATATAATATCACAAAATGCTACAGTATTAATTTTTTATTCAATTAATTTTGTTTCTATATTGTGGGACAAAGTTATATCACAAATATATAATATCACAAAATACTAAAATATTTTGTGTTTTTTAATCAATTTCTGTTTCATATTATATTTTAAACTCATGTTTCGAGAGGAATTGATTGTAAAATTTCAATTCTTATGAGATAAAAAAACAAACAAGATTAATGGTATCAAACTATAATCAATTTATGTTACTCGATAAATTTGTTATGATTCAGTGACTGGGCAAGAAAAGCCAACTATATAGTTTGCTATTAACAAGTGTGATCTCCAGAACGTCAGATGAACATTATAGGGCTTTCCAAGCTTGGCAGGATGCTTGCTTTTCTAGAGGAAGGAAAATAAGTATAAGGGCCAATAAAACCCAGGCAACATGCAGAGTGATGCATTCCTTGGCAACTGGCCAATGCTCTGAGCCAGAATAGAAAACTTTGAAGACATCTTTATCCACCCTCGACCCTCTATAAAGACTTGAGGCAAGTGATAATAGTTTCTTAGTAGCCTCTTAAATAGCTATTTAATCATTAGTAAATAAATAAAAATTAATCTGGTGTTACCATCAAGTAACAACAATTATCAAATTATTACTAGGCATCGCGTGGCTCTATCATTAAAGCGAGCGTATTGCAATAAAATCCTGAATATTGAAATTTGTTTATCATGATAAATGTCATAGTTGAAGATAAGTGGAAGAGGGCAGTGTGAGGTAGAGTGGGGGTACTCGGTACAAAGCTTTACTTCCTAACAAACCTACACTCAACACGACTATTATAAGAATCTTAAACACCCGTAATAGCTTTTAAACTAATTGAAGCGAGCGTAAGCGAGCTTCTTACATTCAACGAAATATGCATCTTGTCTGTCTGTCTGTCTGTCTGTCTGTCTGTCAGTAACGTTTACGCGTCTGACGATAACTTGAGTAAAAGTTGACCGATTTAGTTGAAATTTGGTATACATGATCTTCTTACTAATACTCAGGCTAAGTTCGTTGGACAGCGTGATCCGTCCAAGAGTTCGCGCGCAATGCTCGCGTAAACGTGAGCTTCAAATTTAAAATTGAAATTTCAGGACGGGAAAAAATTCTATCATCACCTACTCGATGAGACGAACATTTTTTACAAATAACATTTTTCAGTAAAACCAACAACGACACTGCTATGAATTAATAAAGATCGCTAAAACTATTAAAGCGGACCTAACCGTTTAAAATAGAGAAAACAACCTTTTTACCGATATCTTACGTTCTAACGTAACGATCTTAATAAAACTTCATGTACATCGTCTAAAGCAGTGGTTCTTAACCTTTTGGTAACCACGGCCCCCTTAAAATCTCCAATTATAATATATATAGTACCTAAATACCTTTCGAGACCCCCTGGGGGGCCGCGGCCCCCCGGTTAAGAATCACTGGTCTAAAGTACAATTGAAACAAGTATGTAAAATTTCAACTTGATACAAGCAGTAGTATTTGAGTAATGAAGTGATACATTTATAATATTAGTTTAAAAGCTATTCCGGGTGGTTAAGATTCTTATAGTCTTTTTGTGTGTAGGTTTGTTATGAAGTAAAGCTTTGTACCGAGTACCCCCACTCTACCCCTTACTACCCTCTTCCACTTACTTTCAACTATGACATTCATCATGATTAACAAATTTCAATATTCAGTATTTTATTGCAATACGCTCGCTTCAATGATAGAGCCACGCGATGCCTAGTATTATAAATGTATCACTTCATTACTCAAATACTACTGCTTGTATCAATTTGAAATCTTACATACTTGTTTCAATTGTAATTTAGACGATGTACATGAAGTTTTATTAAAATCGTTACGTTAGAACGTAAGATATCGGTAAAAAGGTTGTTCTCTTTATTTTAAACGTTTAGGTCCGCTTTAGTAGTTTTAGCGATCTTTAATTAATAAAGATCGCTTATTGAATTAATCATAGCAGTGTCGCTGTTGGTTTTACTAAAAAATGTTATTTGAAAAAAAATGTTTGTTTCATCGAATAGGTGATGATAGAATTTTTTCCCGTCCTGAAATTCTAATTTTAAATTTGGAGCTCACGTTTACGCGAGCATTGCGCGCGAACTCTTGGACGGATCACGCTGTCCAACGAACTTAGCCTGAGTATTAGTAAGAGGATCATGTATACCAAATTTCAACTAAATCGGTCAACTTTTACTTAAGTTATCGTCACACGCGTAAACGTTACTGACAGACAGACAGCCAGACAAGATGCATATTTCGTTGAATGTAAGAAGCTCGCTTACGCTCGCTTCAATTATTATCTGATAAACTTAGGGTGCTTTCGGATTCATTAACTGGTAAACCAGATGTTAGTTGTGGTTAGTGTCATAGCGGCTTGAAATAATCTTGTATCTGAACAGGATAGGTTGAAGGCTCAGAGTAAGGAAGGGGTAGAGGGAGCAATGCGATTTGAAAAGTGGTTCGTCATGCTCCCCCCTTATACTAAACCTCTCAAGCGAGCCCAATCCGAACTAAAGTGATCACGTGGTCACTGGTCCTTGTCTTATTGGTCTATTCCTTGTCTTTCTGTCCCCACAGACGGTTGTCAACAAATCCTTATCAGTAGCATTTATTTGATACTACACTCAAAGAAGATAGCTATTGGTTATCTAGGAACTGTTACACATTTATTAACGACGTTACTGCCTTTAACATTTAAGTACATATTTATCTAGAAAACTGGATTTTAAAAATTCCAAGACAGAAATCCATTTCAGACATCAGGGAACATTTTTGGTCTCGTGTCTGTCTGTCTGTCTGACTGTCGGTCTGTGTGTCCTCGAATCCTGAAACGTGTGACGATAACTTGAGTTAATGTCGACCGATTTTGATAAAATTTGGTAGACATGTTCATTTTACCAATGCCCAGGACGAGTTCATTGGACAACGTTATCCGTCCAAGCGTTCACGCGTAACGCTCGCGTAAACGTGAACTTCAAATTTAAAATTGGAATTTTAGGTCGGGGAAAAAAATTAAACCTCAGCTGTTCATTGAGACAAACATTTTTTTCAAAATACAATTTTTTAGTAAAACCAACAGCGATACCGCTATGAAGTGATAAAGATCGCTAAAACTATAGTAATAGTTTTTACACAATAAACAATATAACAATAAAGTACATGATAGGATGCGAGGAAGTTATGTGCCACATTAATTGGCAGTCTATTTTTATTTAATTACACCTTAAGAGCCAACACTATGTCTTTTACATTGAAAAACAAAATATTAAAAAATAGACTGCCAATTAGTGTGGCACATAGCTTCCTCACATCCTATCTTGTACTTTATTTGTTATATTAACATTAACGTTATATGTATTACTTTATTGTTTAAAAACTATTAAAAGTTTTTAGCGATCTTTAACACTTCATAGCGGTGTCGCTGTTGGTTTTACTACAAAATTGTATTTGAAAAAAATGTTTGTCTCATTGAATAGATGAAGTTTGATTTTTTCCCCGACCTAAAATTCCTATTATAAATTTAAAGTTCACGTGGACAAGTGAACGCTTGGACGGATAACGTTGTCCAACGAACTCGTCCTGGGCATTGGTAAAATGAACATGCCTACCAAATTTCATCAAAATCTGTAGACATTTACTCAAGTTATCGTCGCACGTTTCATAATTCGCGGACACACAGACCGACAGACAGACAGACAGACAGACAGACAGACACGAAGCCAAAAATGTTCCCCTATGTCTGAAACGGATTTCTGTCTTGGAATTTTTAAAATCGGAGACATAAAAGTTTTTCGTTCTCAAAAGTGAACACAATGCTTTTGTTACCTTCGGTAAGCTCGGAAGCAATAATAATTAAATAAATTATAAAATTTTAAGGTTGAAATTATTTTCTAAATATTATAAATTTGATAATTAAAAAACAAATAGGGTTAAATAAGTTGAACCTAGCTTTAAACAATAGAGACATACAACCCTACATTTTACAACCTACTATTATATTTTGTTAAAAATCAATATAGGTAGAGGGGAGGGAAGATACAAGTCCTAAAACCTCTCAACTTCAAGTTGGACGAAGAGGTTCTTCACCTGTCTTCCCAAGCTTTACATTTATTTCTCATATCTTTAGAAGAAAAAATGTAAGATATGAATAAACAGACAGTAGAGAAACAAAACATTTACAAAAACAATAAAAAATAAATAACATGTTTATTATTTTTATAATGTTTTATTATGTTGTTAAATAACAAAACATTCATTACTTCTTCTAAATATTTTTTTTTTTTTCAATTTTAAGACAAATTAAATACGATTAACTTGATTTAGTTGCGCTACTTGCAAAAATTTATTCTTATTGAGGGGTCTATTGAGTTATTGTTGCTTATAGTTTATAGCAGTAAGCAAATTTATATTTATTACAAATTTATATGCTTATATTTATAGCAGAAATTTAAATTTGAAAAAAAAAAAAAAAAAAAAAAAGTGAAGATAACTATAGTTATAGTAAAACATTACTAAACTTACTGAAAACATTTCTAAACATTTAAAATTATTTTTTAGAGGATCAACCTCACGGCCAAAGCCGCCGGCCGCTACGCCGTTCCGAAGCCTCTGCTTGGGTCAATACCAGCCTGGTACCTCAGCAAAACAACACAGAACAATAAACAGAATTCATCTTATTATTATAGTTTTCAGAAGTAAAACCTACCCGGATTTAAAACTAATTTAAAACAAAAAGAATAAAAATATAGACTTCCAACTGGTGTGGCACATAGCTTTCTCGCATCCTATCACGTACTTTTTGATTTTATTCATTTACAAGCTATTATTGTCAAATTTGTTTAATTGTTTCCCCTGTTTTTTCAATCTGTAAAAATTGTTTTGATTTTTTGCATGTATTAAAGTATATATTTAGCATGAGTAAAAGAGCGCAGATGGTTCAAAGTAATCTGGGGCTGTCTACGGGCTACTTTCGATAAACTATAAAAGTTTCATACAAATCAGATAAGTACTTTTGAAGCTATAGGTGTAAATTAATGTATGTTTGTGCGCATGTTTAAGAGAAACAAATGAGCGCAGAAGGTTGAAACATACATGTGACCAACAATGAGCTAATTATGACCTACCACCCAAATTTCATTAACATTGGACGTGTAGTTTTTAAGATACGTTGGTTCGCAAAAATAGAGTGACAGACAGACAGACACGGAACCAAAAATGTTCCCTGATGTCTGAAACGGATTTCTGTCTTGGAATTTTTGAAATTGGAGACATAAAAATGTTTAGTTCTCAGAACGATCACATAGCTTCCGTTACCTTCGGTAAGCTCAAAACCAATAAATAGTAGGTAGGATTTCTCCAGATCCCCGAAATTAAAATTATAATGAGAAAAGAAATAAAAATAAAAATATAATGTGGCCTACCTAACAAATTTTCCACCGAAAATTTAAATAAATAATTTAACCGAAAATTTACCCCAATTGCAAACTGTTACAAGATTGACAAGCAGCGCAGAAATGTATAAGGGTACTCGTATTGGGCTGCAGACCCTAAAAACAAATAACGGATGGAACCCTAATAATTATCAATTTGAAGTAAATGCGTAAAAAGGAGAAGGAAACGATAGAAGTGATAAAGTAGCTCGGCAGTACTTTACCGCAATAAAGTTAAGTTAAATTGTCTGCCCAGGCTATAAATCTGTCAATTGTTTGATCGTAACGAAGCTGCAGGCCAAGTGCCGGGTTCAATAGGGTGTCTGAGGTTATAGCAGACCAGGACACAGTAGACCAGGAAATAGTAGACCATTAGCCACGTTATTGCTTCTGTCTCAGCTTCACCCTGATTGAAATCACGGTTAACAGATATTTATAGCTATCATTTTTTTTTAAACACATGCTTTAACGATTACTGAAACAAAAATAGGTCCGAGACAACTCACGCAAACTTTTTGGTGTTTAAGTAAGTACATTTAATTATTATTGGATATTTCATCAAAATTAATCATAAAAAAAAACTTCTCCTTGGCGGGTTACTGAACCCAGCCTCTCTCCGTCCGCGTAAAAAGCTATTTTCTCAGGAACTAGATTTTTCCCGGAAAAACGGCTTATATTGTTAGATTAGTATATAAATGGACTAAATTTTAGAATTTTTTAATCAAAATAGTCGGAACCGTTTTTGAGAATTTTTTTTTTTCGCGTTTTTTGAATTTTAAATTTCGCCTCGGGGAATGATTTTTATTGAGTTAGCTTTAGTTTAAATATACAAAACATGTGCAACCGTATAGATTCCTAAAACCAACTAAACTTTAATAAAATACTTGTCAGTATTTAAACTTTTTTTAGAAATTTTTTTTTTTTTTAGAAAATTTTTTAGAGAGTGTTCGTTTAGACTCTGTCACGTCCACATCGCGCTCTCTTTTCTAATCTATTTTCTTTGATTTTAACAGTTTTTTTTCAAGAATATCATTTTTAATTTAGACAAGTTTGTTTCTTTTATTTTTCTTTGTGTAAATATATAAACAGTTTGTAAATATCTTTATCAATTATTCTTTAATTAATTATTTTCGGTGAGGTAATTTTAATCTTCCGTTAGAAGAGTTTTATGAAAGGGTCACCCGGACGGCCGCTTATCAAGAAAACAACAAAATCTCAAGGTAAATCTTTGTTTACAAATAAACGTCCGTCCCCTCCTAGTATGGGAGGAAAGAAAAAGAGGCGTCGCCCCTCCACAGAGTCGCCCGTTCCATGCAGCGAGCCTAAAAAACCGGCTAGGCTCGACCTATCCCCCTCCTCCTCCCAAGCTAGCCTCTTGGTCGCGGAGCACCCGGACGGCCTAGCCATATTACCAACTACATCGACGCAACCCCAGCCTTCACCCTCTACTAGTGACATTCTAAATCAGCGCTCAACCCCCCAAAATGCACCGAACACTAACAATAGCAAGTTTGAAACAGAAAATCCTTTTACCGCATTATCATACACACAGCCTGAAGAAGGGACATCCACTCCCAAACCACCTCCAATATACATTTCAGGCGTAGTAAATATAGACAAATTGGTGACAGCCCTTTCGGCCGAACTAGGTCCTTCAACGTTCAGCTATAAATCTCGGACTTCCGATGTTGCCATCTTCCCCAAAGCCCCCGAAGATTATAAAAAAGCTGTACACTATTTGAGAGACCGTAACATCTCTTTCCACACACACCAGCTCAAACAGGATAAGTCGTTCCGAGTCGTGATACGGCACCTACACCCATCAACACCCGTCAACACAATTAAAACCGAGTTAGAAACAAAAGGATTTAGGGTTAAAAATATAGCGGGAGTAAAGCACCGCGTGACAAAAAATTATCTTCCTTTGTTCTTTGTAGACTTAGAACCAAGCCCGCAAAACAAACACATATTTGATTTAACAGAGCTCTATTACTGTAAAATAAAAGTAGAGGAACCATACAGAACAAAGGAGATAATACAATGCAAACGGTGCCAGCAATATGGCCACAGTCGAAATCATTGTAATCACCCCGCAAAATGTGTGAAATGCGCTGGAAACCACGAAACTAATATTTGCTCTAAAAAAGTGGAAGAAGATCCCAAATGTGCCCTATGCAACGGCAAGCACCCAGCAAGCTATAGAGGATGTCAAGTACACGTTGAGCTACAAAATAAATTAAGAGGCACCAAAAAGCCACGAATATCTAGCAACTTCAACCAGCCACCTCCATTACCATCTAATCTTCTCAACGGACCACCTCTACCAACTCTAAACCTTCACAATAAACCTGCCAACCGACAACCCAAACCATCTGCACCTTCTACAACTCACACTCACGAAAATCAAGCTGAAAGTACTGACACATCACGAGAGGTTACCCAATGCTTATCTTATGCAAATATAACAAAAAATATATCTCCGGACAATAACTCACGTCAATTACCCTCTTCAGCCTACATCCCACCGCCATCCCTAACCAACGATCTCGTCACAGCCTTATCCAATGCTCTAACAACAGCCTTATCTTCCTTTTTGATCCAACTCCAAAACGCTATCACGCCCTTAGTAAACCTATTAACCCACGTCACTTCAATACTCCCCGCCCACATCCCTACCAAATGAATCCCCTGCCTACCCAGCAATCCCTTGTTATCCTTTTGTGGAACGCAGACGGTGTGACTCAACACAGAGACGAACTTGACGTACTTTTACATGACAGAAGAATCGACGTTGCCCTCATAACCGAAACTCACTTTACCTCACGATCTCACTTTTACGTACGAGACTACAGGACGTATAGAACTGACCATCCTGATGACACGGCACGCGGGGGCAGTGCAATACTGATAAGAAGCTCCATTTCTCATCACCTCATCCCTACCACTCCTTCGGAAGCCATACAGTGCACAACACTATCTCTAGACTCCTCTCCATTTAATTATACAATATCCTCTATTTATTGTCCTCCTAGCCAAAACGTATCCATTCAAGATTTCCTTTCCCTTTTCAATTCCCTCGGTCCTAATTTCCTCGCTGGAGGGGATTTCAACGCTAAGCATCAACAATGGGGATGCCGAGCTAGTAATCCCCGAGGCTCTCGATTACTAAACACCCTCAGAACAACTCCTTACCGTGTCCTCACCCCAAATGAATATACCTACTATCCCTACTCCTCAAATAAACTTCCAGATATCCTAGATTTTTTCGTCACTTCCCCTCTCAGAACTCACCATCCACACCTTCAAGTTTTACCCGAATTATCTTCAGATCATAATCCAGTTCTCCTTGTCCTAGACACAAATCCCATCCTAAATTCGCCTCCTAGTAACCTCATAACCGGACCAATTGACTGGGACCATTTTAGACAGCTACTTGACGAACGTACTAACTTAAACATATCACTTAAAACTCCCGGAGAAATCGACTCTTGTGTGAAAAGTTTTACCGAGATGATTCAGCACTCAGTCTGGGACTCCACCTCATCAATACGAAGAAAAAAACACGAAAGACAATTCATCCCTATCTCACTTCGCCAACTTATCACGGAGAGGCGCCACGCAAGAGGTTTATGGCAGAGATCTCGACTTCCATCGGATAAACAAACTTACAACCGACTGACAAGACAACTAAAAAAAGCATTTAGAGACCACAGATGTAAGACATTTGAAGAATACACCGACCAACTAACGACAAAGGACAAATCTCTCTGGACAGCGACTAAACGGATCCTATCCTACAAAAATATTTCCTCTCCTCTCCTTAAAAGCGATAACTCCTGGTCCAAATCCCACGAAGAAAGAGCCCATCATTTTTCCCTTCACCTTTCAGATCTTTTCACACCACATCCTGAAATAGTCGAACCAGAACATGTAAATTCCATCCTTAAAGATCTTGATACCCCTTTACAACTCTCACCTCCACCTAAATCATTTACCCCATCCGACGTTAAATATATAATTCAACATTTGTCAAGTAATAAAAGTCCCGGCTATGACCTTATCACCTCCACCATAATTAAACAACTTCCTAAAAAATCCATTATATTCCTAACCTACATCTACAATGCTGTGCTCCGCACCACGTACTTTCCTTACCTGTGGAAGTACAGTACTATAAAGATGTTCCCTAAACCCAATAAACCTCAACACCTTGTCACATCCTATCGTCCTATTAGCCTACTTCCTATCTTTGGTAAAATCCTAGAAAAACTACTCCTAAAACGAATCTCCAAAATATTCCATACATTCAATATCCTACCTAATCACCAGTTTGGCTTTCGATCCCAACATTCCACCATCCAACAGTGCCACCGGATTGTCGACTCCATCTCATCCTCCCTTGAGCGAAAACAGTATTGCACTGGTGTCTTCTTAGATGAGGCCCAGGCCTTTGATAGGATTTGGCACCAGGGTCTACTGTGGAAACTAAAGGGCGTCCTCCCCTTTACCTACTACCTTATCCTTAAATCCTACCTTCATGATAGACACTTCCATGTAAGCTGTGGTGGTGCCCGTTCGCCTACATGTCCTATTCTTGCGGGTGTACCGCAAGGAAGTATTCTTGGTCCTTTATTATACTCCTTTTATACATCCGATATCCCTCAACTTCCGACTACCCTATTAGCTACCTTCGCTGATGATAAGTGTATATTCTCCATATCCTCTGATCCCAATACAGCATCCACCAACATCCAAAACCACCTTAATCTCCTTGAACCTTGGTTAAGGAAATGGAGAATAAAAATTAATGAGCAGAAAAGTGTCCATGTCACTTTTACTCTCAGACATTCAACTTGTCCTCCAGTCATCCTCAACCAAGGAGTCATCCCTCAATCCTCTTCCGTAAGATACCTAGGTCTCCATCTTGACCGACGATTGACTTGGGCTCTGCACACCAAAACTAAACGTACGGACACTAACAGACGGTACAAACTCTTACTGCGACTCCTCGACCAAAGATCCCACCTATCCCTTTCTAATAAACTCCTTATCTACAATTCAATACTCAAACCTATTTGGACCTATGGAATTGAGCTATGGGGTTGCACCAAACGCTCCAATTCTTATAGGATCCAATCCCTTCAGTCTAAGATCCTTCGAAAAATCACTAACTCTCCCGCATACGTTTCCAATCTCACAATCCACAACGACCTCAAAGTTCCTTATGTACAAGACCTCGCTTCTTCCCGCTACATAAAATTCCATGAAAACCTAAACCATCATCCTAATCCTTTAGTTGAATCCATGGCTTCCATCCATATCCCCGACCGCCCTCCCCGTCGGCTGAAGAGGTGTTGGCCAAGAGATTTATTACAATAATACAATAAAGTACAATACCTGTTAGGAGTGCTGCCACTGGGTAGCCTCTCCTCTCACGACACAACACGCTAATTAATCTTTGTAATAGCTATGTTACTAATAGCAATCTTTTGCAAGTAACTTAAAATAAAAAATTAAAAAAAAAAAAAAAAAAAAAAAAGTATTTAAACATGGTACTGTCATATCAAGTTGACATGACATCACTTCAACATTTTTTCTAAACATGTATGCCAAATTTCGTCAAAATAGACCAAGTAGTTTAGGCTCTATTATAGATAATAAACTAACTAATAATAACTAACTATTACTAACTTAACTATTATTACTAACAACTATTATAATACTATAACAGGCGTCTGCACAGACAGACAACAGACAGACGACAGACTGACAGACATTTTTTATAACTCTCTTTTTTGGACTCAGGGTACCTCAAAACATGTAAATCCATTAAAATTGAATTTTTGTGCCATCTCAATACTTGATCTTTATATGAGAAAGAAAAAAAACAACAAAATAATGTGAGGTTCTTAATTCTTTTTTTATAATTTTCAAATGAGGATCATTACATCAACTTAAAATAATACTGTATGTTACCTAAGTCCTTTATAATAAATTCTTAATTTTAAAAATTAGAAAGAAAAAACTTATTACATTCAATAATAGTATAAATCTTTCTGGCACAATGCTCCTAAATATCTAATATCAGGCTTTCAGCTCTAAATAGAATGAAAAAAAAAAAAATCTGAATTATAAATATACCTAGAACTTCCTGAAGAAAGAAAGTAGGTATTACATTCCAATTATAGCATTATACATTTTTTACTTTTCCTTACCTAGAGAAGAAAAGTATTGTTTTCACCCTTAAAATCCGAAACTAACCTTTCAACGGAATTATTCGTTTTGGGTGTTTTTAAGACGATTTGTGTGGTTTTAGCTGGTTGTCTGTCTGTGTCACGAATAACTCCCACAGTTTTCAAGCTGGAGAGTTGAAACTTGGTACAAAAAATTAGTCCTTTCTTTTAGTTGTGCTGCCCGGAAATTTATAAATTTGTGACCTCATATATTTTTATACCTTACAGACTAATAGAATAAGCATATTATAAAAACAAAGGGTAATAAACTACGAATTGTGACTTCATTAAATCATTTTATTGGGACAGAAAATATTTTGAAAATTCTAAAATCAAAATGCCGATTACGCTGAAATTTGCACCAGTTATTTCTCTTTATAAGATAATAATTTTCATCGAATGAATTCCGTTTTGATAATATCTATAGGCATTGTGAAAACATCGACCTTTGAAAATTGAACGCTAAATAATTTAGGAATTATTTCACCGATTGAGCTGAAATTTGCACCAATTATACCTTTCTATAAGATAAATAAGTCCTCCATATTTCAAATCAATATCTCGCACCATTTTGAAAATATCGATATAAATATGTTGTATTGGAAAGTATTCGTTTACATTTTTAAATACTTCACAACAACTGAGCTCATTATACTTGAATTTTAACGGACAAGCAAAATTATAATTCACTCAATAAAAAATCTATTTTCATTTATAGGTTTATGTGTGGTAAGGAAAAGTTCCGAGATACCCTGCGTCCAATTTATTAAGTTAAAATTGTAAAATTGTAATTTTTTTCCAACTACTTATAGTAGTCATAAATTCTTATAAATATCGAAATTCAATTCAA
Source organism: Gerris lacustris (assembly GCA_951217055.1). Classification (NCBI taxonomy): domain Eukaryota; kingdom Metazoa; phylum Arthropoda; class Insecta; order Hemiptera; family Gerridae; genus Gerris; species Gerris lacustris. The sequence goes on along the minus strand of OX578278.1, from coordinate 87,006,588 downwards.
ATTAATATTATTAACATCGAAATAATAAATATCCAATATTAATATTATTTAATAATGAATCAATTATTTTAAACATCAATTGTTAATTCATCTTGAAATTATAAAAATATATAGTTCCGTGCACACGGAACTATATATCTATATATATAAAATTAAAGTTTTGTCTGTACATTGGTCAGAATTAAAAATGTTTTGGATACTTTTTCATTTTAGACATTCCAAAAACCGAATCCGGCCTTAACTTTTTTCGTGTATGTATGTGGGTATGTATGTGTGTCTGTCGCCCCAGTCAGACTTTATAGGCGCAAAACTGGCTAAATGAAATCGATTAATTTTTTTTCAGAGGTGAGCGCAAACATGTTGCGCAATTTGTAGGTTTGGTTTCATCTAAAAATATTGAGTAGAACCAAAGTTATTAACAATTTTATAAAAAAAAAGTAAATAAAACATAACCTAAAAAAATAGGTTGACCGGCCGTAACAAACCCCACAGACTCGCTATTATATTATTACTTTACTACTATTATTATATACTTCTAGACCACCTAGAGACTTGCGGTTTTTTGCGTTTGATCGGAAATTGGCCTAAGCCCATTGAAAAAATCCGAAAAGTTAAAAATATATATCCCCCCCTCCTAAAAAATTAAAGATGGTTGACACACTTTAAAGTTTTTTTTGAGGCTAAACGGTAAGTTGTATCGACAAGCTGATTGCGCCAGCGGTAACTAATTTTAAAAGATCTACAACTTTGGACCTATTACTTTTTGTTGTAATTTCATCGGTTCTACCTTAAATAGAGCCAAATTTTATTTTTTAAAAAAGAAATTTCACTTTGAGCGCTTATGGCGTTCGCAATTGTTGACCGATTTCATTTCTGATTGGAGTGCTTAAACCTCACACTAATGCTCTTTAAATCGAGTATTTATTATGTTATTAATTGTTTGTAGAACTAGAGTTATTAAATATTTGCTGGTGCAACTGCCGTATTGAATGAAGAGGCTGGTAATTAAATAATGCACCATCATTGTTGATGTAAACAATGACTTCCCAGTCTAATTGGTTTTGTCTACGTTTCTTTTCTTATTCATTATACCTTTTTTTTAAACATTGTTAGTTACTACTATATTACTTAGTTTCTATTGGCTATTTTTAAAATATATAGATAGAATCGAAACTATGATTTGGAGAGTATTATATTCTTAGCAATGGAATTAATGATGTGTAATATAGTCCTGATTTTATTCCTAGAAGGCTTTGGAAACAAAACTATTTAGGAATTTAATTTAATTGCTAGGCCTACATGATTATAGGAAACATAGCCACTAATACCTAGCATGAGCCCCGCGCGGAGCGCGGGGTGAAAGCTAGTATACTCTATATATATACTTCTATATATAGTCATGCGTCACAAAAGCTATTTTTATGCTTGTTAACTAAAATGGTTTAAGAAAAAGTTCTTTTAAAATGCGTCTTCATAATGAAATGAAGAAGGATTGGTTTCAAAGTGGTTGTAATTATATCTGGTTTATTTATTAGCCATGTTTACGGTGAATATTAAGGTTAAACCTGTTTTAAGCCGCTAGCAGTTTAGAGAGAGAGCAAGTTAAACGGGTGAATTTTGGGAAGCATCGCCCCTCAGCTCATTATTCGAAATTTAATTTTGTGATGTTGGAAGACTTTCCTTTTTTTCTCTCCTTCTTCTATCTGTAGAGAAGATTTAATATCCTGAGTCGTGAAGGAGAAAGTGAAGGAGGGAGAGCTCGATAAACCGAGGACTATTCACTCAAACTCTCCCCCATACTCCATCTAACAATTCCCAAACATCTACCAAGAAACTCAAGTAAGAAGCAAGAGAGTAGAATTTCCTTACACGTGTGAATACAACAGACAATATTTCGTAACGTCTTCATGAATCACTTTAATATAAAAAGACAGTTTCTTTGAATTCCTCCTTTTTTTTCGCTTGGACTCCTTAATATATTACCATCACGATTCAAACGTATTTTTGATTCCGAGCTACGTGAAGGTGACGTAAGCTATGTGATCGTTCTGAACGAACTTTTTTGTCTCCGATTTCAAATTTTCCAAGACAGAAATCCGTTTCAGACATCAGAGAACAATTTGCTTCCGAGCTTACAGAAGGTAACGGAAGCTATGTGATTCGTTCTTCAGAACGAAAAATTTTTATGTCTCCGATTTAAAAAATTCTAAGACAAAAATCCGTTTAAGACATCAGGAAACATTTTTGGTTTCGTATCTTTTCGTCTGTCTCTCTGTCGCTCAATCACTGCAAACTAGCATACCTTAACAAATACACGTCCGATTTTAATGAAATTTGGATGGTAGTTCATAACCCATTGGATGGTAGTTTCAACCCTCTGCGCCTTTTGTTTTCATGCGCACACACATACATTTATTTACTCCTATTATCTTCAAAAGTGCTCATTTGATTTTTATGATATTTGAATGGTTTGTCGAAAGTAGCTCGGAGATAGAGTTCCAGATCAATTTCAACCGCAAACATTGTATAAATAAATTTTGCTAAATTGATACTTTAATTCATGTAAAAAAATCAAACAATTTTAATAGATTTAAAGAACTGGAGAAAAATCATTGGTAGAGAAAGCATAAAATAATTAAAGTATACGTTATTACGAAGTATTATGGGTTAAGTTGCCTTGCGATGATCCCGTCTCAAAGCATATAAGTCCTGTATTAATAGTACATTTCATTCCCACTCAAGTACTGCAAAATAAATGCTGTCGAATAATTGGTAATTTCCCAATATTCACAAGAATCAAAGAAATGCACGCCAAGCTAAATCTTCCTGACATTCAACAATTTATTTTTCAGCTAACCCAACAATTTTTCAGGCAGTGTCAAGACAACCAGGCTAACCAACTAATCAAAAATATAGGCAACTACAATATCAGTGATCTAAGAAATAGGTCCAAAAAATACAAACATAAAAGAATCAAACATATACTTCTAGATAGCATATAATATGTGTTAATTACAATATTATTTATGTTAAATCTCAGATGTATCTAATCATTGTTATCAAACCATTTGTTATTGTTATACTTCAGTTTATTTATATGTTCTATTAACCTTCACCATAGTTACCATTAAGTTAGAGGGTTTTTGTTAATTTTTTCCCCCCTTTTTGTTACTGTTGTTATTGTTATCTAAAGTATTATTGTATCTTCTATTTAAATCTTGCAGCCGAGGAAAAAACAAACTATGTTTGATACTGGCTCTGATAAAATCAAAACGAAAATGTTCATTGTAAATATCTCTTAATAAAATTATTTATTTATTCCCACTCATCTCGAACTAAGTATTACGACTCTTGGGGTTTAGTATCGTTGGATTGATTTAAAGCATAAATTCAGTTTTTTTTTTTGCTTCCTAGCTTACCGAAGGTAACTTAAGCTATGTAGAACATTTTGATGGTCTCCGATTTAAAAAATTCCAAGACAGAAATCCGTTTCAGACAACAGGGAACATTTTTGATTCCGTGTTTGTCTGTCAGTCTGTCGGTTTGTCTGTCTCAATATTTGCGAAACAACAATCTTAAAAACTACTCGTCCGATTTTATATGGTACGTGGTTTATAGGTAGGTAATAAGTAGCCCATTGTTGGTCTCATATAAGTTTAAATCTTTTGCACTCATTTGTTTCTCTTCCAAATACGAACACACATACAATTATTTACATCTATATCTTCAAAAGCATAGTTATCTGACTTTTACGAAATATGGATGGTTTGTTAAAAGAAGCCTGTAGATGGCCCTAGATTAATTCTAACCGTCTGCGCTACTTAAATTTTGCTAAATCAATACTTTAATCAATGATAATAAATCAAAACAATTTCGACAATTTTAAAAAACAGGGGGAAATTATATAAATTTGACAATATTAGGTTTTAATAGTATAAAATCATTGAAGTACACAACATAGAGCGAGGAAGCTATGTGCCACACTAATTAGCAGAATAATATTAAGTGAAGCAGAATATATTAAGTGAGCTATGTTTTAAGTTATGGAATCTCTATTTTACAAGCTTTTATTTAACTTGCAATATTTGTATGTATGTATGTAAGTTCGGGTCAAATCTTGCAACTGAATTTTAAAGTATTTATCCTCAACCGATTGAATTGAAATTTTGCATTGTTCAGTTTGGATGACAATGCATGGTTAGCTAAGTGACGTCATTCAAAATCCATTACGGTAGACTGTCCAAGATGGCGAACTAGTTATTTTTTAAGAACACCCATGAAAAATGGGTATCAAATGAAAAAGATTTGCTTAGAAGAATTCGAATTAAAGCTTGTTTTGCATTGTCATCGTGTTCTGAGCTATGCTAAAAGTTTCAAATGTCTAGCTATTCGGGAAGTTAGTTAGAAATCGATTGCCAGATTTGTACCGGACAAACAAACAAGAAAGCAAGCTAATAAAAGCGTAGTAAGAATAGAGTTGACATTTTTGAAGTCGTTGCAATCATTCTCCCCCCCCCCCTCTCACAAACACACCCACACAGTTATATATATATATATATATATATATATATATATATATATATATATATATATATATATATATATATATATATATATATATATATATATATATATATATATATATATATATATATACATTATACTTATAAACATATATATATATATATATATATATATATATATATATATATATATATATATATATATATATATATAAGAACAAGATATGCCAAACCCGCATACTACATCAAGTTAGGCAACTATTTTATAAATATATAGAGAGTCCTGTTTCACTAGGGAGATAAAGAGGAAAAGGCATTTGCCCTTAAGTTTCTTTAGGATTAAGAAATCTTAATAAAACCCGCGGATTCCCTCTTTCGGTTATAAGGTTTTTTAAGATTGCCTTCCACCCTCCCCCCTCCATGGAGACCTTTTCCCTCGTGGTTTTTTGTGCGGGCATCCTTGATTAAAAGCTCTTTATAACAATAGAGGTCTATGAATGAAACATTTTGAAACTGAAACATTTAGAAAGTAGAGAATTCAAAGTTTGTTTGAATGATCAACAAATATTACTGCCTCATATAAATGTCATTACGAGATAAGATTTCAATAAACTTAATTACATCTCATAGCCCAGGAGATAGCGTAATGAAAGTTACTGACATATCAAGCCAGAATTTTGTTTATAAGTTAATCTTTTGGTGCCCTATAAGAATATGGGGTCGGCTAAGTTCGTCTGCGGGACACAGCTTCGGCCATAAGCTGTTAAAAAACCAAAAATTTGCTTGTATACGAGTTAGCAAGACAGTGAGACATTTTCATGTGACGATTTTTGGTGTCGTTTTTATATATTTTTGGGAACGCTTGAGTAACGCTTTTTGGTAACGCTTGTGCAACGCTTTTTGGTGTTTTTTTTGGTAACGCTTGTGTAACGCTTTTAGGTGTCGTTTTTTGGTAATGCTTTTCGAGTTTATGTCTCTAAGTAAAGACATAAAAATGTCAAAATATTCGAATTTGCAGATTCATATTCACATATTATGGTGCACCAAGCCCTCCAATTCCTATCGAATCCAATCTCTCCAATCCAAAATCCTAAGAAAAATAGCTGACGCTCCCTTCTATGTATACAATTTTATCCTTCACAACGACCTCAAAGTACCCTTTGTCCGAGAATTAGCCATATCCAGATACAAATCCTTCCACGATTCCCTTTCCGACCATTCTAATCCACTAGTCCACAGTCTGTTTTCCCGGTCCATTCCTGAAAATCCTACAAGATGTCTGAAGAGGCAGTGGCCGCGCGACCTCTTAGATAACTGATATATGTATATTATTAATTTAATCGTGTTAGTTTATTTTCTTTATATCAATAAAACCTATATAATTGAGTAAGTGCTATCACTGGATAGTTTCTTACATCATGTAATTCAAATCACACATTCTTTGATCATTACTGCTTAAAACAATTAGTATGTATTGTAGTTGCAGTACTCAAATAAAATTTAAAAAAAAAAAAAAAATGTATGTAAGTTTATTAGGAATAAAATTCTAAGGGTTATGGCGTTTGTCCGATGCAAATCGGAGCAGTAGAACAGAAGTTGTAGTTGGAGGGGGGCGGCGCTGGGGCTTGTGAGCGACTATCTGGAGTGGTAGCGAGAATTGAAGAGAGTGAGACGTGGTAGGAAGTCGATTAGGAGGGCAGGGGTGGGTAGGCCCTACCCAGCGCGGTAGTGGGAGACACTTTACCTGGAGCGGGGAGACTCGATTGAACAACTCCTATATCTTCCTAACTCCCTGTTTCTATATATTCCCTACTCGTGTAACGCTAGTTTTTGGTAACTCTTTTTGAGGTTATGTGCCACTGCCGAGACATGAAAATGTCAAAAAAAAAAAAAAAAAAAACCGGTGGAAAGCGGCCATGTCCCGCTTATTTTAGAGGGCCATGTGATTTTTATGTTTCTGAAAATGTTATTAGTAAGAAGTCCAAAACTCAAGTTGATGTTAGTTTGTCTCTTGCTATGTGACCACTTTGATTTGAATACATATTAGTATAACTAACCTGTCTAGTCACAAACTAACTTTAAGATTTTTGTTGATTAAAAATAAAGGTGATTATTCAAATACCCTGTTTTATTTTTATTTTTTATACTAATATTTATGACGCAAACAAATAATCATTGATATTACTCGGTTTGAACAATTGTTGGCATTCACATTGACAGTAAATCACAGATTCTGTATTCCGTTGCTCCCATGGCTTATCTGTCATCTGCCCTTGTGATCCAGTCATAATTCATTCCCCCCCCCCCCCCCATGTTTCATCTCAATTGGAATAATCTGGTCAATACAATAAACGGGTGCCGATTGTGATATCCAAAACATCGACTTCTTATCTAGCCTCGAAATGAAATTCCTCAATCGTTCCAAGAGAATAATCAATAATTGGTATAATCTTTTAATTGGATGCAAATATAATTTTATTTTCTCATTCTCAGACACAGATGGTAGCACCGGGAAGACGGGAAATTTCCCGAAACGCCGCCAAGCTGATTATAAACAAGTAAGTACGTAAGGCGATAATCGCCGGTTTCTGTACGATTAAGTTAAATTTATTAGGTGTAAAATTTTATTAGTTGCATATTCTTTTTCTACATTTCAAGACCTTTAAATTGATATATATAACATGTCATGGTTACTAAAAACTTTTTTTTAGTCGCCCGCCATATTGGCCGCCATCATGAAAAATATTAAGCGTGCAATTTTAACAGTTGCATATTCTTTTTCTACACCTCAAAACCTTTAAATTTTTCTTACTCCGTACCGAAAACTAAAAAGTAAATTTTCGTCCGACAAATCAATTAAATTCTGCTGAAAGATGGCTGAAAGTATTAAAATATTGCATTGTCATCGTGTTCTGAGCTATTCTAAAAGTTTCAAATGTCTAGCTACTCGGGAAGTTAGTTAAAAATCGATTGCAAGATTTGTACTGGACAAACAAACAAGAAAGCAAGCTAATAAAAACGTAGTAATAAATAAACATGTATTACCCTATCTTCCAATTTGATTTGTCACTATAAGTGAGCATGGAACCAAAAATGAATAAAAAATAATAGTTATTTATGCACCTAGGGAGTAAAGTAAGCCATTATTCCCTGAGCGAATAAGTTATAATATTATAATATGGTCCCTAAATCCAAAGGCGAAGCCGAGGGAATTAGATTTTTAATTCTGAGGCGCAACCGAGGGAGATAATTATCGCGAGGGGAACTATAGCACTTTACTCCAGAGGTGCATAATACAATATTTTATCTCCAATAGGGAGAAATACACATTTTCATCCATTGCACAGTTTTAATTTATTATTTTAATAAATAACAATAATTGTTAGCTCTTTTAAAAGCAGATATAAGATATTCAATATTAAAATCAAATAAGAATTGCAGTTAAATTCAAGTAGAAGGTTATTTAGATGCAGGTTTAAAAACAATGATAAACAAGGTCGAAAAAGCAGTGTCGCCAACCTGATTTCTACAACCTCACTACATTAGTCATTCATTCTCTGTTACTTTATACTGAAGTAAACCACTGTCAAATTTACCTACTTTATTTTGTAAAACGACTAAAGAAATAGCAATTATGCTAGGAATTTAGTTCTTATGAAAAAATAAATAAATAATAATAATATTAATAATGAAAATAAAATACTATAACTATTTGCCTCTGCAAAGCTGATTTGGTTCAACAAATTGCTAGATAAAACTTTAATTAACTTTGTCACATATATTATTGACCATAAAGGCATTCATTCATTCATTCAACCATTCATTCATTACTGTACTGAAATACTGAGTACTGACAAAAATACACAAATCTAGAGCTAGCTTAAAAGTAATCAACATTGCGGTATAGCAAAAAGTCCTCTTAAATAATTTATACAAAGAAAATTAACTAATCAATTTTTTTTATATTTTTTACTTTCTCATATAAAGAGAAAGTATTGTGATGGCGCGAAAATTCGATTTTGAGATTTTGATGGATTTACACGTTTTGAGGTCCCCTGAGTCCAAAAAAGTGGTTTTTAAAAAATGTCTGTCTGTCGTCTGTCGTCTGTCGTCTGTCTGTCGTCTGTCTGTCGTCTGTCTGTCGTCTGTCTGTCGTCTGTGCAGACGCCTGGAGCCCAAACTACTGGCCCGATTTTAACGAAATTTGGCATACATGTTCAGAAAAATCATACCCCGAGGCGAAATCGAGAAATGAATTTTAGCTCTAAATTTGGGGGCGCTACCCCCCAAAAACTCTGAAAAAACATGAAAAAAAATTATTTCTCGAAAACGGTTCCGACGATTTTGATTAAAAAATTCTAAAATGTAGTCCATTTGAATACGAATCCAACGATATAAGCCGTTTTCCCGGGAAAAATCTAGTTCCTGAGATATTAGCTTAAAACGCGGACGGAGAGAGCCCGGGTTCGATTCCCCGACCAGGAGAAGTTATTTTTATGATAAATTTTGATGAAATGTTCAATAATATTTAAATGTACATTTGAAAACTAATAAATGGAAACACTGGGCTAAGTAATTATAAACTAATATATGAGAAAGTTTGTCTGAGTTGTCTCGGACCGATTTTTTTATATGGTTATTATTATAATTACTAAAATCTATCTTAACAAGGGGTTAAGATCCTTTTTTTGTCTTTTAAATAACGTAATCTGTTACTCGCAACTTGAAAATTAATATAACTTTTAAAAAAAACTTTGAAGTAAACAATTATTTTATAATTGATTGATAACTACCCTAAATAATAATGAACTTTTAATTGGAGTTCCCTCGTCCTTTTAGAAGTCTATTGTTATTATTATTATATATATATTTTTTTTTTGCCAGTATCTTTTATAAAAACAGCTATGACCCATTATTTTATCGTAATTAAAAATGATATACTGTGAAACGAGAGTATTAAAGTATTTAAATAAAAAATGTATTTCTTAGGTATTGATTTATTATTTTGTTACTTCAAGAAAAGAAAAAAGTACCTGGAAGCCATTTTCCTTCTCTCTTTCTTTCAGTAAGTCGTTAAAAGTTTGTAATTTATTTTAGGTTAACAAAGCTATTGAATTACAGGATTTACAATCTAGTACTAAAAATATCTTAAGATATAATTAAAAGAAAAAAAAAAATATACTAATTATCTCCATTTCAAAGAGAATCACAATTATGGATATTTTTTTAGGCTTTAAATCCACATATCGACATTTCAATGTTTATCCATGAAGTGGAGAAAATCAGTATATAATTGTCTTATTCATATAGTAGATGGATCTTAAGAACACAATGTATAAAATCCACATAATATGAAAAATCCATATATGTTTATCCATATCTATATATATAAAATCCAAATACCACTCACTCACTGACACATCACGATATCTCTAAAACCACTGGACCTATGACCATGAAATTTTGTAGGTGTATTTCTCTTACCTCCTAAGAGCTCGCTAAGAAATATTTTTAAAATCCGCCTTCTTGATTCAAGATGGCGGCCATTTATATACAAAATAAAACGATATCTCTGGAACCAATTACACTAGAACCTTGAAATTTAGAAGTTAGTTTCCTTTTCTGAAATTAGTAACTTCTGATAAATGGTTTACAGACGGGCATTTTGCTTCAAGATGGCGGCCATATATCAATATATATATATATAAAATCCAAATACCACCATATCTCTGAACCACTGGACCTATGACAATGAAATTTTGTAGGTGTGTTCCTCTTACCTCCTAGGTGCCCTTGCCTGACCTTAAAAGCAAGGGGAAAATCACTGTCTACATGAATGTTCGAAATTTAAATTTTGGTACAATGGGAAAATATAGCTACATCTTATATAAAAAAAAGAGTGTCTGTTTGAGGGTATGTCTTTTATGAAATCTACAGTTTTATCCCAATTTTATGAATATTTACACACTTTTTCTTCAAAGCATAGGGGAGATTACTGTCTACATGAATTTTCGAAATTTAAATTTTGGTACACAGGGTTAAGAGGTATAAGTAATGAATACTGGGTCAAAGGAATGAATACCCTCCATGATGCATATCATTGGAAAGCTTTTCAAGAGTACAGTAATTGATGTTATATACAGTTTTGTCATATTTTAATTTTGGAGGGGGTAAAATGGGAAAATATAGCTATATCATATATATAAAGAAGAGCGTCTGTATGAGGGAATGTCTTTTATACAAATCTACAGTTTTATCCTAATTTGATGAATATTTACACGATTTTCCTTCAAAGCAAGGGGGAGGTCACTGTCTGCATGCATTTTCGAAAATTAAATTTTGGTATAAAGGGGTACGGGGTACAAGTAATGTATACGGGGTCAAAGTAATGAATACCCTTCATAATGCATATTGCTGAAAAGCTGTTTAAGAGCACAGTAATTATTGTTATGTACAGGTTTGTCATATTTACATTTAAGAAGGGGGTAAATTTGGTATATTTTTAAATTATTTTATTAAAGAGGAGGGGGTATAAGTGGGAGGGATAGAATCTAGATATTCTAGCATAGTAAAATAATTTAAATGTTTCTTGATAGTAGGTAGTTTATAAATTTATCAAATTAAAATAACACTCCGTAGCGAAGCCCGGGTATCCAACTAGTATTTAATATATATGGCAGTACTCTCGCTTCAATGATAGTGCCGCGCAATGTTTAAGTTTAAAGTATGATATGTTTTATCGTAGTTGGTCACTAGGCCATTGCCTCTTCAGATGTTTTAGAGCATTGGTTCCCAAAGTGGGGGGCACGCCCCCCAAGGGGGGCGTAAACACAAGTCAAGGGGGGCGTGGGACCTCGAGATCGAGATTTGCCGTGCGGACGTCTAATGCGATTATATAAAAAACCAAATATCAAACCAGTTGGAGAAACCTCACTGACGAATTCAACAGATACTTTCCTAACACATGTGATGACAACATTTATACAGATTAACAATAGATCCTTTCAGTGTCAACATAGATTCCCTGCCCGAAACACTTCAAGAACAAGCTTTAGAAATAAAAAAAGGTTCTGCTGCCGATTTTGATACAATGGACAAAAATCATCGTTTTGGGTTAAGTATTACAAAGTGTACCCCAGTATCACAACAAGCACTTCGATTGTATTTACCTTTTTCAAGCACTTATTTGTGCAAAAAAGATTTTTCAGCACTAGTTGCAATAAAAACAAAGTATCGTGGCAAACTTGATTTTGCTGTGCTTGATTTTCGTTGTGCACTTTCTAATACTCATCCAACAATAGGGAATCTTGTAAATAAAATGCAAGCTCATCCATCTCATAAGATCACATAAGATCATCTGTAAAAAGATTACTTGTAATGTTATAAAAATAATAGTAATACAAATAAATGAATGGTAATTCAATGTAATAATGGTTTATTTTAGTTTTTCATTATCTCATAAAATTGTGAAGAGGGGGGGAGGGGGGGGGGATTTTTCTTGTCTGTGGGGGGCTTGGTAAAAAAAACTTTGGGAACCCCTGTTTTAGAGGATACCTGGAATGTGCTAAGAGGATAGGAGTTGTTCAAAAGGATTTGGACGGTGGGGTAAAGATCATTGAAATTTATAAAATATCATGCAATATCACTAAGTTATTTATTTTGACCTAGATTTTATTTAATTAAACTTATTCATACCAAATTTAATTTAAAGTATTAGGGTATTCTAGCTTTTATCTAAAAATATATTGAAATTATTTTCTAAATTTCGAAAATTTGCAAAATCATTTTTTTGAAAAATTTGAAGAAGAATTTCCTTATTAAAATAGTAAGAGATATTAAAAAATAACCTCCGGAAGGAAAATAGAACAAGAAAAATGTATAATAACAACACTAAACATATTTTTGAGCCCATATTATACAAGTGCTTTATAAATTAGAATCAATATTTAACTCAAACTTGAGCCGAAGTTTAAGCATCCCAACCACAGTTTTTTGTAAGTTTAAACCAGTAATGTTTATCTACCAAGTGGACATATTTAATGCAGAAGAGAAAGCAGAATAAATAATAGTAAAAAGCCATTTTTATAAACCATCTTTTATCTTGGGCCATCCACCACATTGGATTTAGAGTGAAAACATTTTATGTTTCGTATTCTTCTCAGTAAACCCTTTCATTTGATACACATATTATGGACGTGCTTAAAAAATTACTAGGTCCGACATCTTGAGCTGCCCACCATATTGGATTTAGAATGAAGTCACTTAGCTAACCATGCATTGTCATCCAAACTAAACGTGTATGCAAAATTTCAATTCAATTGGTTGAGGATAACTCCTTTAAAAATTAGTAGCAAGGTTTGACCCAAACATACATACATACATACATACATAGCAAGTTTTGCTTTTATTTAACTTGCTATGTATGTATGTTTGGGTCAAACCTTGCTACTAATTTGTAAAAAATAACTTAAAAAACTTAAAAAAAAAATAACTTAAAAAATAACTAAGCTTGTAAAAAATAAGAGGCAGACACCCGAGAAGCGAAAGTTTGCATTAAAAGTCTACCGATTATAGTAGCACATAGCTTCCTAGCGTCCAATTTCGTATTTTTTAAAGATGTTATGCAATTACAACCTATTATTGACAATTTTTTTTATTTACTATTTGCGGGCTACTTTCTATAAAGAACCCAAATTTAAAAAATATCACATGCGTACTTTTAAAGGTGCAAATAAATGTATTTTTGAGCGCATGTGAAGAGAAACAAATGAGCGCAGAAGGTTGAAACTTAAGTGGGACTAACAATGGGCTAATTATGACCAACCATCTAAATTTCATTAAATCGGACGAGTAATTTTTAAGATATGATTGTACGCAAAAATTGAGCGACAGACCGACAGACAGACTCAGACTGACAAGGAACCAAAAATGTTCACTGATATCTGGGAACGGATTTCTGTCTTGGAATTTTTGAAATCAGAGACATAACGAATTTTCGTTCTCCATAACGATCACATAGCTTCCGTTACCTTCGGTAAGCTCGGAAGCAAAGTTTAAATAAATCATATATGAATTAGATAAATATATATTTAGATAAATATAATTAAAACTTCCAGAAAAAAAAGTAGGTATTGTACAATAGAAATTGAAGTGTATAACAATCATTACAAAACAATTTAGTTGACTGTTTTAATCCTGTTAATAATATTTAGTGTAATAAGTAATTAACAATTATTAATGTATTGGGTGATTATTAATTACTAATTAATAATCACCCAATACGTACAAGGTGGTCCAAAAGTCCCCCCCCCCTTCACTCCTCTAAACTTTTAAAAGGTTTGAGATAAAGTAATAAAACTTTGGGGATCCGTGCCATGTAAAGGGAAGTTTGTTTTCATGCAATAACGCAAAAGGGGCAACCACTCACTTTGCTCCCTGGACACCCAACTTCAAAATTTCAAATTAGAGTGTATATTTTTGATAGCATATTATTTGGATTCTACGGTGAAAAAAATAATAAAATTTTACTTGTAACGTTTTTTTATCTTCAATATTTTGCCCCCTATAGGGGGGGGGGGGGCAATGTTAGAAAAAATATAACCCTTCTGAAAATAGTAAAAAATAACACTTATATCGTTTTAAAATTTAAACGATTTGAAATAAATTTATGGAACCTGGGGGATCTGTACCAAGGGAAGTGTGTATTCATTCACTCGCGTATTAGGGGCAACCACCCATTTTGCCCACAGGCGCTGAAATCTACAATTTTTATACTTTAGCCTCATATAGGGGGTGCATATAATATATGCAAATTTTTTTTAAGTAAGTAAAGTAAGATTAAGTAAAAATTTAAATCCATATCTGCTATCAAAAATAAGCACTCTGATTTGAACTGTTGAAGTTGGGTTGCCTGGGGGCAAAATGGGTGGTTGCCCCCAAGTCTGTGATTGCATGAAAACAAACTTTCTATTACATGGTACAGATCCCCCAAGTTTCATTAATTTATCTCAAAACCTTTTAAAAGTTAAGAGGGAGGGGAGAGACTTTTGGACCACCCTATATAATTTTACAGCTTACCATATTTGCTTGAGTTATCTTTGTATAGCGGACAAATATTTCTATATTTCGTCAGGCATATTATAAGTATGTATATAAAAAACGTACCCTTAAATATGTGAGTTAAGTTAAGGCTATTTAACATTCATCTAAGAGTACGCTCTGTTTGTATAATTAATGAAATGTTCAACGAAAGTTCAAATTTTACAAACTAGAAAACTCGTTAAAAGTTAAAATGTTCATATATATATATATATATGTATTAATTGAAAAGATAAAATATTGAGGGATGAACATGGGATGGGGTCAAAGCAACAACTACTAACTAAGTTTTGAAGTTTGTCTTCTAACTCCACTAACTCCATTATTAGTAAATACATGATTGCATAATGATGTGAATGGACAGAGTAATAACAAATGAACGTAGTTTTCCCCGTTTATTTGAGAAAATTATTTTTAGAAAAGAGAATGTGAGGAAATAGGGAGCTCAAATCAAACCCCGATTTGAGATCCAATGAGTATAAGTTCCAAGTCACATGTTAATTGGGAATTGAATTGGTAAAGATTATTATTCTTTTTTTGTAAAATTGATTAAAATATGAAATAATTGTATGCAACAAAATTGTGTGGAATAGAATATTATTTATTATTATTATTTATTATTAACATGCTCAAAATACAATATTATATTAACAATCTAATTAACATCTTAGCATTTCTTAGCATAGTCAAAAGACCGTCGCTAGAGTTTGCTTTCACTGTTATTGTTATGTGTGTTTGTTCACTTTTGTTGTTATGTGTGGAATAGAATAGGTTAAGATTATTCTTCTTTTTTGGAAAATTGATTAAAATATGAAACAATTGTATGCATGTTGTGTGCAAGATTTTTGTCATTTGAATATAAATAGTCCAGGAGATAGCGTGCAAAAGAGTGGCTGGCATCAAGCTAAAGTTTTGTGTTTACTGTTGTTTGTGTCAATCTTTTGGTGCCTTTTAAGAATAAGTGGTCGGCTAAGTTCGTCCGCTGAACTTAGCTTGGCAATAGGCATTTGAAAAACACAAACCAGTGGAGAGCGGCCATGTCCCGCCCTTTTTGGTGGACAATGTGATTTTCATGATTCTGAGAACGAACTTCGTTAGATCAATAATCAAGTTAATGGTAATTTGTCACTTGATTGATAGTTAGTCAAATATTACTCCAAATCAAAGAGGTCACCTATTAAGTGACAAACTACTATCAACTTGATTTGTGTTCTACTAACTAATTTTGTACTCAGGATCATAAAAATCATATTATACACCATAAAAGGCGGGTGTCATGACCGCTCTCTACCGGTTTGTTTTTTTCAAATGCCTATTGCCAAGCTATGTCCAGCAGACGAACTTAGCCGACCACATATTCTTAAAAGGCACCAAAAGATTAATTTATACACAAAATTCTAGCTTGATGTGTTTGTCAGACACTTTCTTGTACGCTATCTCCTAGAGTACAAGTTACGCATAATGATTGCAAATAGAATAGTTTAAAATTATTCTTCTTTTTTGTAGAGTTGATTAAAATATAAAAAAATTGTAGGCATAAGTTTTTGCCATGTTACTATAAAGGGGTTGGGTATAATACATTAAATTTTCTTTTTTTAGTGTGCAAACTTTAAAGAAATTAAGAGGTAGATGTTTTCTAACGAGCATAGAAAAAAAGGTAGGTCTGTATTTCATTAGAGACTTAAAAGGGTATCCAGTCCCTTTTTTTATCCTCTAGTTTATTTTTAGGGTCCGTAGGGAAAAACTGAGGACCCATTAAATTTCCTACGTTTGTCTGTCTGTCTGGCTGTGAGCCAACGCCTTTATTCCTAAAGTAAACAACCAAAATAGCCTGCAAGTTAATGGCAAACAAGCCAACGGACAGACAGACAGACAGAAAGAGCCGTTATAAAAGGTTTATTTTCATGCTTCGTACAGAAACCTAAAATGTGAACGCACCTGCAACTTTGGCAAGAGTTAGCAATAATTAACATATTTGGGAATATGTTGGAAAATCATGATCTGAGAACATTTGCTTTATATAGGAATGAGTTTATTCATTTCATGTGATCGTTTGAGTATATAAATTGCCTGATAATAAAGTTACCTTCATAAAAGAAAGAGTGAAAATATTTTAACTAACATTTAAACTTATCCCTTAATATTATCTACATGAACGAACAATGTAGGTAAACAAACTGAAATTAATATTTCAGATTTAGGGAGGGATGTTATTTCTATAAGCTTTTGAAAAAGATTTAGCAAACAAATGCAAATTTTAAATGGGGTTTTTTTTTTATAGTGTGTATGAACTTTAAAAACAAATTTTGAGGTAAATGCTTTTAAACAAATATGGAACAAAGACAGGGTATTTTATTACAGTCTTAAAAGGGTCCCTTTTATATTCTCTTGTTTTCATTTTTTTAGTTTCTTTACATTTATATTCAAAGAAGGTATTTGATAAAATTCTTTAAATCTCATTTATCGTACAAATAAACTCAATTGAAAAAAAATAGATATTATTAATTGGGTGCTATGCTTAAATAGTTGAAGCGAGCGTAGCGAGCTTCCTACATTCAACGAAATATACTCCGTGTGTGTGTGTGTCTGAAGCGTATGACGATAACTTGAGTAAAAGTTGACCGATTTTGATGAAATTTCGTACACATGTTCATTTTACCAATGCTCAGGATGAGTACGTTGGACAACGTTGTCTGCATAAGCGTTCGCGCGCAACGCTCGCGTAAATGATCTCTTCAAAACTAAAATTTACATTTTAGGACCGGAAAAAATGCTAACTCTATCTATTCGAAGAGACGAACATTTTTACTACGTTTTTATTAGCTTGCTTTCTTGTTTGTTTGTTTGGCCGGTACAAATCTTGCAAACGATTTTTGACTAACTTCCCGAATAGCTGGGCACTTAAAACTTTTAGAATAGCTCAGAACACGATGGCAATGCATTATTTGAATACTTTTAGCCATCTTTCAGCAAAATTTAATTTTTTTTTTCAGTAAATTTTGCTGCATCGAAAGTTAGTTCGAAAAAAACCGCAAGTTATTTTATTTGTTTTGACGTATCCCATATTCTTCCGATCTTCATTATGACAGGTTTCAAATTTGTGATTTTTTATTAAGAGGTAAACATAGAATGACAGCTAATAAGAATAAGTAAACAAAGAAATAAATTAATTGACGTATGATACAGGGGCGTACCCAGGATATTTTTTCGGGGGGGATATACATGAATATTTATATAGTACCAACACGCAGGGGAAAAATTTGTAAATTTAGACTTCTTAATACGTTAATTTAACGCTTTTCTGAGCATTTAAAAAGTGAGAATACAACATTTGTAAGTGTGTGTCTACACCCTGGAGTTTAAGAGTGAAATACAGTCGGCCCTCATTATAACGAACTTTTTACGACGAAAATCTCTATATAACGATTTGTAAATGCAGTTTTCCCATTTTTTTGATTTTTGAGCATTGTGGTGAAACTATCATCACAGACGTCGTTCTGTGTTCAAACTAGGCATCGCGTGGCTCTATCATTGAAGCGAGCGTATTGCTATGAATAATGAATATTAAGGAATTTACTTATCATGATTAATGTCATAGTTGTAGATAAGTGGAAGTATGTATTTATTTATTTTTTACTTCCTATATAACTACATGCCTAACGCCTACAACAATCTTAACCGCCCGCAGTAGCTTTTAAACTATTACTAGGCATCGCGTGGCTCTATAATTGAAGCGAGCGTATTGCAATGAAATACTGAATATTGAAATTTATTAATCATGATGAATGTCATAGTTGTAGATAAGTGGAAGAGAGTAGTGTGGGGGAAGAGTGGGGGTACTCGGTACAAAGCTTTACTTCCTAAACAAGCCTATACTCTATACGACTATAACAATCTTCACCACCCGCGGTAGCTTTTAAACAATTATTATAAATGTATCTCGTCACTACGCAAAGAATTTTGCTTGTATCAAGTCGAAATTTTGCATACCTGTTTCAATTGTGCATTAGATGGTGTATATGAAGTTTTATTAAAATCGTTACGTTAGAACGTAAGATATCGGTAAAAAGGTTGTTTTCTCTATTATAAACGTTTAGGTCCGCTTTAATAGTTTTAGCGATCTTTATTAAGTCATAGCGGTGTCGCTGTTGGTTTTACTAAAAAATGTTATTTGTAAATAATGTTCGTCTCATCGAATAAATGATGATAGAATCTTTTCCCGTCCTGAAATTCCAATTTAATTTTTGTACCTCTCGTTTACGCGAGCGTTGCGCGCGAACTCTTGGACGGATCACGCTGTCCAATGAACTTAGCCTGAGTATTAGTAAGAGGAACATGTATACCAAATTTCAACTAAATCGGTCAACTTTTACTCAAGTTATCGTCACACGCGTGAACGTTACTGACAGACAGACAGACAGACAGACAGACAGACAGACACGGAACATATTTCGTTGAATGTAGGAGGCTCGCTGCGCTCGCTTCAATTATAAACTATCACTTCGCTATACAAAAACTTCTGCTTGTATCAAGTTGAAATTTTACATGCCTATTTCAATTGTACTATAGACGATGTATATTAAGTTTTATTAAAATCTTTACGTTAGAACATAAGAAATCTACAAAAATATTGCTTTCTCTATTTTAAAGGTTTAGATCTGTTTTTATAGTTTTCACGATCTTTATTACTTCATAGCCGTGTTGGTTTTACTAAAAAGTGATCTAAATAAAATTATAATTATTATTAAAAAATGATCGTCTCAGCGAGTAGTTGATATTATAATCTTTTCCCATCCTGAAATTCCAATTTTAAATTTTATGTTCACGTTTACGCGAGCGTTGCGCGCGAACTCTTGGACGGACAACGTTGTCCAACGAACTTAGCCTGAGTATTAGTAAGAGGAACATGTATACCTAATTTCAACAAAATCAGTCAACTTTTACTCGAGTTGTCGTCGGACTTCGGACTCGTAAACGTTACTGACAGACAGACAAACAGACAGACAAGATGCATTGTTTGTTAAATGTAAGAAGCTCGCTTCAATTAAAGCTAATTACATTTGCTACAACATCTCTCCCTATGACTTTACCAGTAAAATGAGTACTTTCCTCGATTTCGGGGTCATCGAATTGTTGTCATGGAATTGTTTACATGAAAAGAAACTCATAGTTTAGGAGATGTAAGAACAAAAAACCGTAACAAGTGCGAAAATTTCGAGTACCACAAAGTTAGCACAGATCTTTGGAAACTGCAAAATTGGATATACAATATACACTACTGGTAGTGCTCCTGACAACATATTAAAAAATCAGAAGTAGCCGTTAGTTTGTGATTTTATAGATTTATAGTGTACTATTCGACTGGTCTTTATTTTAAATTGCTGGGAATTCTTTAAATACGCGGTATCACGCCAAATAGTTTTTTTCATTTTCAAATATTCGGTCGCTAACGTCTAGTGTAGGAGAATGTTGTTTGTCAATAAACTAAGGATCGCGCGCTTGGCTTTCATTCAATAGACTATACTGAATATTAAGAAAATAGTTGATCATGATTAGATAATAATATGATAGTTACTAAAAGACAGACAGGATGCATTTTTATAATGTCGTAAGATATAAAAATAGTTTTATTATTTACAAGAGGATTTTTTTTTTTTTTAAATTTCGGGGGGGGGGATTGATCCCCCATATCCCCCCCCCCTAGGTACGCCCCTGGTATGATAACCAGGTGTGTCTACACTTGTGTACTAGGTATTGTTTTATTTATTCTACATCTGTACTTCTTTACTTGTACTTATTTTTCTTCTCTTACCCTCCCCTTTTACGGCCACGCTTTTGATTCGGTGTTGGTAAGATCCTTTGTTCAAAGATTTGTCCTTTTATAGGTTTAAGATCAGTTCTCTAGATGGTTGTCATTTGTGTGAAGTAAATAAATTCGGAACTATTTATATTTCACTAACATTTTATATAACAATAAAAAATATATTATTAACATTACATATTATGATTCAAAAGAAAATTAAAAAACTTAGTATATAAAAAGTTCTTTTTATTTTGTAATTATTTATCTTTAGATACCACGTGCATATCATATTCCTGTTTGGCACTAGTACACCGGTATTAGAATCCGCTTACTCCGTTTACTTTTTTTTTTTTTTTTTTTTTCTCTCTTTATTGTTTAACACAACTACAATTATGAACATGCTATAAGTGTTACAGTTAATATAGTTTGTATGACTTGTTCGACATGTAAAAGGAAGTAGTCCAGTGACTACCCCTTTTTGGCGTGAGAAATACATAAAAGATTATAAAGTAAATAATAAAAGTAGATAGAGGTTATATGTATAAAAGTAGATAAATTAATTAATTAATTAAATAAATAATAAATGAATAAATAATGAAATAATAAGTAAAGTAAATTATTAATTTACTTAAATAATTATATAAATAAGATATAGCAGATAGAGGATAATTACAGATTTATACGTGTATATTTAATAAGTCTCTAGGCCACTGTCTCTTTAGGCGTCGAGGAGGGTTACCTGGTATATATTGGGTAGAAAGGAGTTGAACTAAAGGATTAGGATGATCTAATAAGGATTCATGGAATGTGTGGTATCGGGATATGGATAGATCGCGAACGAAGGGAACGTTTACTCTTGACTCAAGAGATTGAAGACTGAACTGATTATATTCAGGATCATATAATAAATTCCAGGCACATTTTCCTTCACTAAGGTTTGTTTTATGAAAAAATATTTGTTTTTAATTGGCTAAACGTGAACAATTTCAGAGAATAGGGATGAAAACTCCAATCTCCGGCAAAGAGAGGGGGGGGGGGGGAGGGTGGGGTTGAAATTCATGAACTGTATTAAAAGCCCTTCCACAACGTACAATAGTAATTTTGAACAATTAAAGTATGAGTTCTGAATTACTCTTAAAGAGAGAGCTGGAAATAGTATGGAAGTAACAGCAGTGGAAGAAGTTAAAAATATAATTTAATCTCTATCAGGGCCCCATTCTCAACCATTACTTACAAGCTCGCTTTATATTTCATGTTACACGTAAAAAGAAGGAGGTAATTTTGATTGCGTACTCGAGTCCTTAGGGAGGTTTAACAGACGAGAGACAAGCAAATAATAGACTTTTTCGGTAAGAGTCTTATAAAAGGATGTTAGTATATTGAAGTACCTACAAACAGAAATTGTGGATCAATAGAATTAAGTTACCATTTATTCAAACAGGTTTGACTAATTTATCAAGCAAGATTACAGCAAATTCATATTGCAAAGGCTGCAACATTAGTATTTTTTGTTTGGTTGGCCAACTTGTCATTATACCTACCTTATATTAGTATACATAGTAGAACCTCACTATAACGGACTGTTAAATAGCGGACGTCACTTATATCGGACAAAAATCGGTCCGAGATAACGCAAACGAACTTTGTCATGTAGGAGTTCATTATTACTTAGCCCAGTGCTTTCTATTTATTATTTTTCGTAGGTAAATTTAATTAACATTGAACATTACATCAAAATGTATCAAAAAAATAACTTCTCCTCGGTGGGGGATCGAACTTGGCCTCTTTCCGTCCAGGTTTAAAGTTTTTTCTCAGGAACTAGATTTTTCATTGGAAAACGGCTTATATATTTTAATCGTTTTCGAGAAATAATTTTTCTCACGTATTTTCAGAGTTTTTTTTTTTTTTTTTGGGGGGGGGGGGGGGGGGAATTTTTGCGCCATCACAATACTTTCTCTAAAAAAGAGAATTTTTTTTATGAAATTTCACGATTTGCCGCCCGACCAAAGGCCCTGCATCCGATTATTTTTTTTATA
Organism: Gerris lacustris; assembly: GCA_951217055.1. Lineage (NCBI taxonomy): Eukaryota > Metazoa > Arthropoda > Insecta > Hemiptera > Gerridae > Gerris > Gerris lacustris. The sequence continues at coordinate 86,984,128 of OX578278.1, read as the reverse complement.
TTATTCAATAATTGTTTATTAAGCTTATGATTAAACTTATGATTTTTATTTCATGTGTAATAAACACCATTTTTCATTATTTGAAATATTTTTTTGTTATATAACGGACTTTCATAATAGTGGACAGTGGACAACCCTCAACCCCTATTAGTCGGTTATAGTGAGGGTCCGTTCTACCGTAGGTACTTCAGTAACTTTACTATCCAATACTATAATACTACGTCTTTATGATTTTTCAAAAGTACTAATTAATCATAACACTTTTCTCTGTCTACATATATGACCTACCAAATTACTAGCAGAATTTAAAGTACATTAAAATATGAAATTATAGAAAATTACTGCTGAAAAATCTAATGTGGTATGCAAAGTTCTCTCGGTGGAGAGTGGTGACGACAAATGTGAAAATTAGTTAGAATACGAATAAAATGTTGCCGTGACTGTTTGAAAGTGGGAAGTTTAAGGATGGAAATGAATAAGTTTGGTCCTAGCTGGCTAGAAGGTTTTTTTTTGGTTTGGCTAATGAATAAATGGGTAGTTTGGCTAGTAAAAACAGTGACCCCGGGCCGTCGGATCTCGCGTGTCCCTAAGCTCCCCCTCCCCCTTCAAATTCGACCACTTATTAATATTATAATGGATCCAGTATCCAACTCGCTAATTAATATGGAAGAATAATTTGCATTGATAATGTACACCATTTTACACTTTACTCTAGCTAATATTTTATTTATTTAAAACATTAATGTCACAAATGATTTGGCTATTAATGTTTCATTTTACTTATCCACATCGTTCTTATCAGAGACCAAGGTAATGGCCATTTATTTAGATTTATCAGATAAGAGTAAGTACTTTTATTAATCTTTCATATAGTGCTAACAATTTCTGCCCATTTAATTTGTTGCCATAAAAATCATTATTGTCGCTTTATAAAAATTTAATCAACTAAAAATAATCATCAACTAAATAAAAGAACGTTCATTATACGTAAGTTGTGAGGTTTGTTTCCTTACAAGTGAATTTTATTGATCTAGGGTCTGTAGGAAAAAATTAAAAAGTTCACTTTTGCAATATTTTGACACCCCTTTGGGTCATCTTCAAGCTGAAAACATATTTATTGTCAGTACCTTAATACATTTTCTGTTTTGTAACATATTATATAATTCGGTTTCTTTTTATATCTACCTGACTAGAATATTACTGTTGCATCCCGTTCATGCTAAAAAATCTATTTATTCAAACCGGGGTGGTTTTTATCAATCTGAAATAATTAATTCTGTCAAAGGGATTCTTGTGAAATATAATTGAGGTTCTTTTGGATAATTAATATTTTTTACTTACTAATAAATAATAACAAGATAAAAAGAACTTTTTATATACCACGTTTTTAAATTTTCTGTTGAATCATATGTAATGTTGATAATATGATTGTCATTGTTATAAATAATGTTAGTGAAAAAAAAAATACATAGTTCCGAACTTATTTACTTCACATAATAATGACAACCATCTAGAGAGCTGATGTTAAACCTATAAAAGGATAAATCTTTGTATACGGATCTCACCAACACCGAATCTAAACCGTGCTATTGATATGCCCCTGTGTAGGGACAGTAAGAGAAGAAAAATGTGTACAAGTAAAGAAGTACAGATGCAGAAAAATTAAAACTATACCTAGGGTACAAGTGTAAACTAACCTGGGTGGCACACGTCAATTAATTTATTTCTTTGTTTACTTTTCGCTGTCATTCAATGTTTACCTCTTAATAAAAAATCACACATTTGAAACCCGTCAAAATGAAGATTGTAAATACTTTGGGATAGGTCAAAACAAATAAAATAACTTGCGGACTTTTTCCGAACTAACTTTCAACATTTGCTGAAAACTAATTAAATTCTGCTGAAAGATGGCTAAAAGTATTAAAATAATGCATTGTCATCCTGTTGTGAGCTATTCTAAAAGTTTCGAATGTCTAGCTACTCAGGAAGTTAGTTGAAAATCGATTGCAAGATTTGTACTGGACAAACAAACAAGAAAGCAAGCTAATAAAAACGTAGTAAAAAGGTTAATCATTTTCTTTATTATACGGATATTTGGAATCATATTAGTTTAAAATATTTTATTTTGTTGTGGTTTTTTTTTAGTGACATGTCAATATCAAGGTTCTAGGTACACGAGTAACATTTTCGGCAGTGATTTGCCGGCATTATACTATATAGGGATATTTGTCGGGCAATAAGATCATATTGCCGGCAATGTTTCAGGATTTTAAGCAATGTAGCCCGGCCATTGTTGCTCGTTTACAAGCCCCTTAATATTCTGAATGCTGACTATTTATTTTTAAACAAATCTCCAGTTTTATTTTATTATGTTAACATTATTCTTCCTTAAAAATGTATACCAACATTAAAGAAATTTAAGCTAACATTTTTGTTTAGTAAAACCTTCTATTTTTGTTTCCGAGCTTACCAAAGGTAACGGAAGCTAGGTGATCGTTCCGAAGAACGAAACTTTTTTAGGTCTCCGATTTAAAAAATTCTGAGACAGAAATCTGTTTTAGACATCAGGGAACATTTTTGGTTACTTATCTGTCTGTTGGACTGTCTGTCGGTCTGCCGCTCAATTTTTGCAAACCAACAATGGTATAGTGTTTATCTTACATAACACTCATCTGATTTTATTTAAATTTGGATGGTAGGTCAAATTTTGTCCATTGTTGGTCCCGTATATTTGTGGTGGCGCCTATTTGTTTCTTTTCCACGTGATTTTTATGAAATTCGGATGGTTTGTCGAAAGTAACTCTCAGATAGCCCCAGATTAATTTAAACCGTCTGCACTCTGTAACTTTTGCTCAATTGATACTTTAATTCATGTAAAGAATCAAAACAACTTTGACAGTTTTAAAAACGGGAGAAAATTAAATATATTTGTCAATCTTAAGGTTTTACTAGTATAAAGTCATTAAAGTATATACAAAATAGAATACGAGGAAGCTATGTTCCACACTAATTGACAGAGAATTTAAAGTAAAACTTTGTGGGATTATCAAGAGCAATAGATTATCAATTAGAAAAGATAGATATCAGATATATATATCTACTAGATTATCAGATTAAAAATGACCGATTATTAAACTTCCTTCTTAGCGGATGCCTAAATACACTTTATAAAGTTTGGCTGTTCTAGCGTTTATGATTTCCAAGTTTATATGACTAAAGGAACTTGGCTTTTAAACATGCATATGGTTGTAATTTTAAATTAAAATAAATCAAATTTATATAAACTTTATTAAGTAACATGATTCTGTCATAAGAAGTAAATTATTTCAAAACATGAAAGCAAGCTCTGAGGCAAAATGCGTGGTTTCAGTTTTCAAAGTAGAATTTTGACCAAGAGATGAAAAATATTTGTGTCAAGTTTGGTCCAGACAACTTAAAAACTGAAAAAGGCAAAAGCCTATAAAGAATGTGGTAAGCCCATGTTGACTTTTTTATGTTTGAAAGAAATTTTTATTTTCCCTATATTATATTTATAAAATATAGTAAATAAATTGTTACGGCAGCAAATAACTAAAGATAAAAACGTTTTACATAGCAGGACATAACATAATAAAGGCAGTAAAATCTTTCTTAGCCTTTAGTATCATAATGGGTAAATATGTCGTATCTGACCAACTTTATTTTTTTAGTTTATTTTTTTTTTTTCATCCAATTTTGATCGTTTTTTTTGTAAAGTGTTAAGGTTGAAAAATCTAAGAACGTCAATATCTCTAGTTTTACGATCAAGTAAATAGGGTTTTTCTATTTTCACTCACAATACAACAACTATAAACTCTCCTTCCTTCTTCTTCTAATTGATAAAGTTTTTTATTCTTGAATAGAAAGAGTGAGAGAGTAAACAAAGTTTTTTGGCTTCTCCTCGAAAACTATAAAATCCCAAACCGACCATATAAATAGACTGCCAATTGGTTTGGCACATAGCTTCCTCGCATCCTATTAAGTACTTTATTGATTTTATGGTTTTACAAGCCACTATTGTCTAATTTGTTAAATTGTTTCCCTCGTTTTTATAATCTGTCAACATTGTTTTGATTTTTTTTTTTTTTTACATGAATTAAAAGTATCTATTCAGCAAAAGTTAAAGAGTGCAGACGGTTCAAATTAATCTAGGGCTATCTGAGGGTTACTTTCGATAAACTATAAATGGTTCAAACAAATCAGATAAGTACTTTTGAAGATATAGGTGTAAATAAATGTATGTTTGTTCGCATGTAGAAGATAAACAAATAGGCGTAGAAGTTAAAACTTATATGGGATCAACAATGGGCTAATTAGAATCTACCATCTAAATTTCTATAAAATCGGACGAGTAGTTTTTAAGATATGATCGTTCGAAAAAATTAAGCCACAAACAGACAGACGGACAAACAGACCAACAGACACAACGAGAGACATACACGGAACCAAAAATGTTTCCCTGATGTCTGAAATGGATTTCTGTCTAGAAATTTTTGTAATCCGAGACCTAAAAATATTTCGTTCTTCAGAACGATCACATAGCTTCCCTTACCTTCGGTAAGCTTGGAAGCAAAAGAAAAACCCGTAACTACGGAGACAATATCGACGATGTGATGATTGTCAAGGCACCTACATAAATATACACATATATACATGTGATACGATATGTTTTTAGATGTTATCATCGGATCTATCAACAAACAGGAATATATCTAAATCTGTATGGCTGGTACGGGGAAAGTTTTTGATCCAATCAGAAGTGTAAATATTTGATATTAATCCATTGTGGAGATGTTAGAAATGTTCCGAGCAAACAGATTCAGCGTCGAAGCCTTGTACAAACAGAGATGACAATGAATTACAACTGGGACCAAAGGCCATTCAGTCTTTTACCTTCTTCTTCTGGGCTCAAAGCTGATAAATAAACAATATGACAGGTATCTGGGTGATTTGGTTATTTGTACAAATCCTCTGCCACCTGACATCTTCCAGATTAAACGTAACAATATTTAATCAGGAGTTGCTACCACGTGACAGGGCATAACATAACTCAGACATTAACATTTTGCTTCCGAGTTTACCGAAGGTAACGAAAGCTATGCGTTCCGAAGAAAGAACATTTTTTAGGTCTCCGATTTTAAAAAAATCCATGACAGAAATTCGTTTCAGACATCAGAGAACATTTTTGGTTCCGTGTCTGTCGCTCAATTTTTGCGAACCAACATATTATATCTTAAAAACTACTCATCTGATTTTATTGAAATTTGTATGATAGGTAATAGGTTTGTTCCAACCCCGCTATTTGTACCGTCCTTTGTATCGTCCCGCGGATCGTTCGGCAATCGTTTAGGACAGGTTTCATACGCATGCGCTAACATTGTACTGTAATATAATCATGTCAGGTTGGAACGAGTTTAGGACTATTATTCGCACTGTATTAAAAACATTAAGGAAACCTAACAGTTAGGAAACCTTCCTGTTGATATTTGTAATTATTGACATAACTGCGCATGTCATACAAACCAGTACATGGTATTGTCAAAGGATCGTTGGGACCGTACAGTGAACGGTTCGCAAACGATCCCTGCCGGGGTTGAAACAGTTTCGTGTACTGTACGAAACACTGTCCCAAGTCAGCTTGGAACAGCTTTTATCTACTGCGCATGCCGGTGACGATCCCGCGGACGGTACAATGCTCGGTTGGAACAAACCTAATAACTAGCCCATTGTTGGTCCCATATATGTTTCATCCTTCAGCGCCTATTTGTTTCTCTTCTACATGCGCACAAATATACATATATTTACACCTATATCATCAAAAGTACTTATCTGATTTTTATGAAATTTTGAAGGTTTGTCAAAAGTAGCCAGAAGGTGATGACCTCAGATTAATTTCAACCGTCTGTGATCCTTAAATTTTTTTGTATTAATACTTTTATTAATGTAAAAAATCAAAACAATGTTGTCATTTTTAAATAATTACCAGATAAAAATAACTTTTTATATACTACGTTTTTAAATTTTCTATTGAATCTTATGTAGTGTTGATAATATAATTATTGTCATTGCTATGTAATGTTAGTGAAAAAAAAAAAAAAAAAAAAAACTTAGTTCCGAAAGTATTTACTTCACATAATAATGACAACCATCTAGAGAGCTTATAGGTTTTATCTTAAACCTATAAAAGGACAAATCTTTGTACAACGGATCTCAGCAACACCGAATCAAAACTGTGCCATTGATATGCCCCTGTGTAGGGACAGTACAAGAAGGAAAATGTGTACAAGTAATGAAGTACAGATGCAGAAAAATTAAGCCAATACCTAGGACAAAAGTGTAAACAAACCTCGGTATCACACGTCAATTAATTTATTTCTTTGTTTACTTTTCGCAGTCACTCAGGAGAGATAAACATTCTGAGGTAAACATTTTAATAAAAAATCACAAATTTCAAAACCCGTCAAAATGAAGATTGTAAATACTATGGGATATGTCAAAACAAATAAAATAACTTGCGGATTTTTTCTGAACTAACTTTCCATACAGTAAAATTTGCTGAAAACTAATTAAATTCTGCTGAAAGGTGGCTAAAAGTATTAAAAATAATGCAATGCCATCGTGTTCTGAGCTATTCTAAAAGTTTCAAATATTTAGCGGAACGGAAAGTTAGTTAAAAATCGATTAAAAGATTTGTACTGGACAAACAAACAAACAAGAAAGCAAGCTAATAAGAACGTAGTAAAAAACATATGGAAAAATTAAATAAATTTGACAATAATAGGTTTTTAAATAAAAAATCATTAAAGTATAGAAAATAGAACGCGAGGAAGCTATGTGCCACACTAATTGGCAGAGTATGTGATTATATAATATACACAGCATCCCTGACTATAATGCTCCCTATGACGTCAAAGAACAAACAAATTCCTGAATTATAGAATTAGCTAAGAAATAGGGATTAATGACTCAGCATGCATAGTACATCCGAGGATCAATATTACTGCTATCTCAGTATAAATATGCAAATATCTAGATATATGTATACGACTTAGATAGGAACGAGGCAATAGATTGGTAATACCATTTCCAACGGACTATTACCCTAGTAAATCAAGCGGAGGTATGTTCTCTGCTATTCCTACGTGCCCACTTAAACGTATTGAACGATGGAACAGACATGATCAACGACCACAGACAGCGTTGAAAAATCTAATTACTTATTCAGTACAGACATAGTGTTAGAAATATTTTTCATAGTAAACACACAAATTCATAAACAAGATAATGAAAAATAATGTAATATAATTTATTATTTATCTCCTTATACTTTCTCATATATGCAGCATATTATATAAAGAGAAAATATTGTCATAACATTTTTGTGTAAAACACACCCCGTCTTATAATCGATAAATGAATGAAACCTTAAAAATTATATAAATATAAACCATGTAAAAGGACAATCTGTAATATTTTTTTTTTTTTACATTATTAATGATATTTATCGCCCTCCACTTTCCTATCCTAAGTGGCCGGTAAAGTTCCATGTTACAGCCCAGGGGCCTGTAAAACTGCATGCTATTTCTTTACAGGGCGAGTAGTAGTTCGAGAAGCGGCCGCTTCCTGGCCGGGCCGTGGCGAGCAAGAAGCGCTAGTGGTTCTCAGAGTCAGCTGTTCAATTTGTATACAATCAATATTTATAACTGCTGTATTTTATAACTGCGGTTTGTTTTGGTACTGATTTAAACTTAATATGCACTTATTGTTTTTGAAGATTACGGCAAAATAGTTAACGTGTTTTGTAATTAGTTTACATGTGGTGGGCGATAAAATAGTGTAAGCACCACGAGCAGTAAGCGACATGACAGGCCTCGGGCGTTAAACGCACTCGTGCTTTCAAACTTGGCCCTCGGCCTGTAATAACGCCCTTACTGCTCTAAGTACGTAAATAGCTATTTTGGTCCCGACCATATAAGCAGTTTTCCTAGGAAAGAAATTAAGTTTTTAAAATATAATTATAAAAATAAATTTCTCCCCGCTAAAATTGAAACTGAAATGTTTACAAACATCAATTGAACGCTTAATAAATATATACGTGAATAAAAAATGGGTGAGAGAGGGGGAGGTGGAGCAATTTAATAAATTAGACCATAATTATATCAGAAAATGGGTGTTAAAAGCATATCACCAAATCACCATTAATGTATCTGTGATAGAACGCGAGCAAGCTACACAAATATAATATGTGCCACACAAATTTAATTTCATAGCTTTATGAGTACTTTTAAAGCTATAGGTGTTAATAAAACAATACTTTGTTCTGTCATTAGTGTGGCACATAGCTTCATCACATCCCAACACATATTTTACTTTTGTTTTGTTTTCACCACCCTGTGTTGTCTAATTTATTTGTTCCCTACCTTATTTTAATTTTATATTTTTTTTTTTTTTTTTTTTTTTTTTTTTTTTTTCACGGAAATAAAGTATCAATTTAGCAATAATTAAAGCGTGGTTGAAATTAATCTTGGGATATCTGCAGGCTACTTTCGACAAACCGTCCAAATTTCTTACAAATCAGATTTAAAGTTTTGAAGATATAGATATACATAAATGTATGTTTGTGTGCATGCAGAAGAGAATCCAATGAGCGCAAAAGGTTAAAACCTATGAGGGAAAAAATAAAATCGGACGGATAGTTTTTAAGATATATTGGTTCGCAACAAGCTTGGAATGACACAGAGAGAGCGACAAAGGTCCCTGATGTCTGAAACGGTATTCTGTCTGGAATTTTTGAATACGGTGACAAAATATGTTCGTTGTTCAGAAAAATCCCATCTTTCTACTTCGGTAAGATCGGAGGCAATATATGTATCATAATATAATATGTAAATTTTATTAAAATTTGGCTTTTAAACCTTAATGAATTTTGAGCTCTCTGTTTTAATATGTTGACATAGTTATTTTTAATAGTATTTAATTGTTATATTTAGAAATATTTGATGTCATATTGTTAACCAGTATTTTTACTTTAGTCTTGTCCCTTAAAGGCCCTACACACGACCCGACACGACTAAACTTCCCGACATTGCTTGTCAGGGCCGTCTCTACACACGACACGACATGACCACCCGACACAACCAAATTCCTTAACAATCCTTGTCGGGGCCGTCTCTACACACGACCCGACACGACCTCCAGCCACGACCAAACTCCTCTCTATATAGGGAGTTTGGTCGTGTCGGGTTGAGGAGTCGGCCAACAGCGCTACACACGAACCGACCCGACAGGAATCGAGGGTGGGGAGCTCCCGACGATCGGGCGGTTGGTCGTCTCGTACGACCAACCACCCGACCGTCGGGTCCGGCAGTTTTAGTCCGCCGACAAGCCTACACACGCTCCAACTGTCGGGGCCAATCCCGTTCGCCCTGACGGTCGGGTGGTCGTGTGTAGGGCCTTTTAATTCTATTAATTTATTTATTCTTGGAATGTTATTATTTTCTTGCTTAAACAGTCCCTTCAATCATTGTCATTGTTATTACAATGATATACTTTCTTTGTTTCCGAGTCTACCAAGGTAGTGGTAGAAATTGTGTTCACTTCTGGGAGGTGAACTTTTTTCCCCCTCCAATATAAAAATTTCCACTAGCATTTTATGTTTGAGACCTTCCTGAAGAAATTTTGATTTGTGTCTGTCTATAGGGCTGTGTGTTGCAAACAACAAATTCTTGCCACTCGCATAACTTCCACAATTTTTATACGAGTTTGATGAAATTTTCAGGGGTACGCGGGTTAGGCTCTAGGTGGCCCCCTATAAATTATGCAAGCAAAATAAAATTCACCAAACTTCAATTTCTCAAGGTCAAACGAACCGTTTTTCTCAGAAATGGTTTATAATTAGGTTTTTCTCAGAAATGGTTTATAACGAACCGTTTTTTTCAGAAATGGTTTATAACCACAGAAATGATCCCCCATAGATTCTTCTTTTTGAAGAAGGTAAGTGCCATACTAATTGGCATTCAATTTTTATTGATTTAATTTTAGATTTTTTTATTGTTTATCTTTGTTAAAATGTTTATTGGCTTATAGCATTATTACTTGTTAGACATTTTAAGAATGCCTCTTCTGTGTTAGAGGGCTATTTACTATTTATAAATTTAAAAAATAATAAATAAATACATATTCATAAAAATAATAATATTAAAATAAAACTCACATTTATTTAGGTTTCATGAAGAGATACGTAAAATACTTTTTGTCTAATTAATAATTAGTTACCAACCTGCAACAAAAAAAAAAAAAATATATATATTAAAAAATATTTAAAATTATTTTACATATAATAAATATAACAATTTTCACGCAATTTTGAGGCAAGGACATAGGAGCAATATTACAAAGGAATGGTATTTTTATTAAAATCTTAAGACTAAATTACATTATACTGTGATTATGATAATAATAATATCTGTAATTATGATAAAAAGGACTTGAAACCATTGATAGAAAACATTTATAAAAAGTCATTAACTGTTTGAATATCTAATGTGCTGAGTCATATTTAACACTAATGGGTGATTAGTGATTACTAATGTAGTTAAATTGTGCAGAGGTGTTAGATGGATAATCTTCCAACCTTTTACGATATATTGCCTTCATTGGGAAGTGTGAAAAATATAGATTTACATAGATATATTACATAGATTACATTTACATAGATAGCCAGTATGATCGTGGGACTAAAGGCACCTGTCCTATCTGCTATCAAGCTGCGGCTATCCATGAATCGAGGGAAACAGAAGGTCGAGGGTTCGATCCCACACCATGGATCTCTAATTTATATCAGTGAGTGAAGAGCGATACAGGGCCATGAATATTACCTCATGGCTTGGTCGGTCCTCTCATTTACATATGCTAATTTACTGCACATTGCTTCGGCGGTACATTGTACAGGGGTGGGAAGTGGGTAGAACTCTCGACCATAAGGGTTACCAAAATGGATCTAAATATGGATCCTAATTGCTTGTTTCGAACAAGTGGTTCGTTCTCTCAGTCTAGTACTACTACAACTACCTATTAAAATTTATAAATGAACAAAAAATATAAATGTAACATTTTTTTTCATACATTATGTATGTATTATAAAACAACTATCGTAGTACTAAATCTATATCTTAATTCATCATGTGTAGTATAAAAATAAAGAATATATTAAAAAAAAAACATTTTTATGGTCCTAATTTATTAACTATATATAATATATTATGAGTTTTATATTGTAAAAAGGACAATCTGTAGCAAAAATCTCTTTCTTTTAAATTATTAAAACAATAAAGTTAAGGTCTTTACTTGTTTTATCTTTTGTGCCTCAGGGCAAAAGGAAAAGGTCAGCCAAGGCACGAAGAATTTGAAACCATTACTTAGATATCGTGGAAATATATAAAAAAAAAAAATTATATGATGTCACGTAGGCAGCATAAACCTTCGTTTATAGTAGTACTTTCGTCGTATACCATATAATTTATGAGCTATTTTTAAAAGTATGACTTGAAATGATGAAAATTCTTGGGATTCTGCAATCTAGGCTTGTTTTATGACTAATGAAATACGTTAAAACAGTTGAAAACAGAGTAGAGCAATAGCATAACTGGATTTTTCATATTTTAGATTCGTACTAAAAAATGAAACCTACAACTATATTATATTTAACCTAAAATATACATATTTTTATTTTTAAAATGTAAGTTTTAATTTCAAATTACCATAATATAACAACATTTAAGTTAATGTGCCAAGTTATAAACCATGAAATTAATTGTATATTAAGACTAAAATTAAAAAATAACATACAAAAAAAGATAGTCAACAACTTCGTCAAATTTGAGTAAATGTAACTTGAATACAAAACAATTTATCTATAAAAAATATTCAATTTTGGTAACAAGAACAAGCCCCAATTAATATTCAATTTGTATTTCAAAACAGTTTAAATTTTAATGGCACTTCTATCCTAGGCGAATTTAAAAATGAAGTCCACACCTTCCTTTAGTACTTCAACAGAGAGTGAGTTTCTTGCTTAGGAAATTAGCATAATAGTAGTACATTACGCGTCGAGTGCGGAAAGTAGCATTTTGCATGCGAGTGTGGAGTTTGCACCCGAGCGACAGTGAGGGTTGTAAAACCACACGAGCAATGCAAAATGCCGTTTTCGCACGAGTTGCGTACCGTACTTTATCTACGATTGTTAGATTTAATAATAAATACAGAAAAAAATAAACTTGCTGTTTGTAAATTCGTATCTCTCTCTTGATAAAGATGGCATTAATTCTTGAGTTGTATTTTTTGCCGAATTAATTATTTCTGAAGGAGTATTATTCTCCACATTTTCGTCAAAGTCACTTATTTCACTCATTGTTTTTCACTAAAAACTCGATATAAACAGCTACTTTTATAAAAGAACAGCAAATTAGTTTTGTTAAATGTAAACAAACTAGCTAATCGTGCGTAAAGCTGAAGAATTCCTCTTCTTTACCGCACTAGTGTGGTAAAGAAGAGGAATTCTTCAGAACTATGAGACGCGCATGCCCGATAAATACAAGTACGTAAATAATTACTTTCAACGCATCTAAACAGAGATATAATGTTTATATTTCTTATCAATCGTAGATAAAAGAGTTTTATTTAATGATATACCTATATAATAATAATATACCTATTACACCTACTATATCTATAACTCCTTTGCAGTAAATAGAACTAAATGAACAAAAATACCAGTTTACAGTTAAATATATATCCAATACATTTCTATAATAATTGGGGTATTAATTGAGTTGATTTTGTTTACGATAAATTGAAAAACTTTGTTGTTTTTTTTTTTTGTTTTTTTTTAATTTTCCTTAACTAAAAGAATAGTATATTATGTAACTAGCCTGTGAAGTGAGTTTTTTCTTTACCGCAGCAATTAATATTGCCAAGGTAAAGAAAAAACACTTCACAGTCGCGTAGCATATGATATTTTTTCCGAGATAGCAGACAATGAAAAACATTAAATATTAATCACTTATCAATATATAATAATAACAAATATTAGTACATACTTAAGACTTAAAAAAAGAAACCTTAAAAAGAGGTTACACTATAAGAAAAGATAAATAAAACGCATTGACATCTAGCGGATTTTAATCGTACTAGAAGCATTTCTACAAAGACTGCAGCGGTACTAACGGAAGTTTTGACAACTACCCGCCGGAAAATAAAAATCTTTTAGTTCCTAGGACATAAAAGATTTTTTTCTTTACAGCTAGGAGTAATGAAAAGATTTTTTAAGTCCACGTAAAAATGGATTTTAGCTATGTTTTTTAGGCTCTAAAGTTACTATTTTACAGCCTACCACGGAAAAAAAAGTATTGTTTTCACCCAAAATAACAAAAAATCGATATTTCATGGAATTATACGTTTAGGGTGTTTTCAAGACGATATAAGAGGTTTTTAGGTGGATGTCTGTCTGTCCGTGTCTGTGTCTGTCTGTCTGCGTCATGGTTAAACTCCTATAGATTTTCATCTTAATCAAGAAAGTTGAAACTTGGTACAAAAATGAGTCCTTAAATGTAGTTTTGCCCTCCGGAAAATCATAGATTAGTTACGTAATTAAATCGAACAAATGTCCAATTGCACGCAAGACTTCAAATTTTTTAACTATTACACCTCTATATAAGACAGTCATTTCCCTTGAATTTCGATAACATATCTGTCGCCATTTTGAAAATATCGACTTTTGAATTTTTAGAATTCAACGCTACCCTAATGGGAAAAATAGTTCCGAAATGATTTAGCTTTGAATTTTCATCAGGTAAACATCAATTTAATTTATGACCTACACCTAGAACACTACATTTGATATAATTCCGATGTGATATGAGATTAAAAAAATCCATATACTATAAAAAAAAAGTATTGTATCCTGTAGAGAAAAACTATACCGAGAGTCTTCCATGAATCATGAATATAATTTGGTTATGCTTATGCGACTACAGCAAGAAAAAATTTAAGGCAGCATAGTTGCATGATATAATTAATTGTTAATTATAAATAAGAGTAATATGAGTTACAGTTCGTAGGCTTATATGAAAAAAATATCATACAAATAAAGAATCATTTGAAATTCAAATAATTATCAACTCTCTATAAAAATATACAAATAAATATAAAAATCCTTCCATGACTCCATATCCCAACATCCCAATCCTTTAATTCACAACCTATCATTACCATTCATTCCTGGAAATCCTCCTGGACGTCTAAAGAGTCAGTGGCCACGCGATCTATTGAACAATAATTAACCATTTTTTATTTAAAATCTCAAGTCAGTATCTGTGAGTACTGTTAGTGGACAGTCCCTCACTTCATGTCAATTATGTCATTGTAACAACAAGCATCAAAATTGCTTATAACATGTGCATTATTTAGTTGCAATTTTCAAATTAAATTAAAAAAAGACTGCCAATTAGTGTGGCACATAGCTTCCTCACATCCTATTTTGTACTTTATTGCTTATTAACATTTAAATTATTGTTATCTTGCTTTATTGTTATATTGTTTATTGTGCAAAAACTATTAATAGTTTTAGCGTCTTTAAAATTTCATAGCGGTGTCACTGTTGGTTTTACTAAAAAATTGTAATTGTAAAAAATGTTTGTCTCATTGAATAGATGAAGATTTTTTCTCCGACCTAAAATTTCAATTTTAAATTTGAAGTTCACGTTTACGCGAGCGCTGGTCGTGAACGCTTAGACGGATAACGTTGTCCAACGAACTCGTCCTGAGATTGGTAAAATGAACATGTTTACCAAATTTCATCAAAATCGGTTGACATTTACTCAAGTTATCTTCACACGTTTCATAATTCCCGGACACACAGACCGACAGACAGACACGAGACCAAAAATGTTCCCTGATGTCTGAAACGGATTTCTGTCTTGGAATTTTTAAAATCGGAGACATAAAAGGTTTTCGTTCTCAAAAGTGAACACAATGCTTCCGTTACCTTCGGTAAACTCGCAAGCAAAATCTGTAAAAATTATAAATTCAAATCAATAAAAATACGAATAAACACCTTATGTAATAGAAGTTAATAATTTGAAAAAATGGAACGACAATTTCTCTATTTCATTTATTGATTGAGAACAAAGAGTGGATAAATAAATAATTATCTCTTCTTATTAAACATTGATAAGTAAAGAGTGCATGACATGCATTAAATTATTAATATATTTGACCAACAAATAATAACTATTTAAAACTAAAAAGGCAATGTCATAACACTAGATTAATAATGATTGCACCTTCGATAAAATTCTGCACGATAGCAACAATAGAGAAAAACATGACAAGGTTTATTTTAATATTAAATCAACTGGTAGTTAGGTTCAACAAATGACTAATAGATTAGGCTACAGAGAGAAGCCACTGTATTCTTCTTTAGATCAATAATATCGCTAATTTTTATTTGTCTGGTGAATTCTTTAGTCTAGTTGCCATGAAAACAAAAAATAAACAAATCAATTATAATATAGCAGCTAGAAAATTACGCGTCTAGTACGAAAAGTAGCTCGTGTTAATACCCTCGCTATCGCTGGGGTAGAAACTCTACACTCCGCATGCAAAATGCAGTTTTCGCACGAGTTGCGTACCGTACTTTATCTACGATTGTTGGATTTTAATAATAAATACAAAAAATAAATTGGTTAGGCGTGAAGTCTCACGTAAAAAGGGTTTCGTTTGCATTGTGAACATAAAATTAGTATAAGGGGGGGGGGAGACAATATTTTATGTTTTTTGAGAAAATGGCATTTAAACATGTTCCACAAGTGTGATATATTTTTGTAATCTACTCTTCAATACCTTTCATTTGATACCCCACTCAAAATTTAAAAAAAAAAAAATTTCGCATGACGTGAGTTATCCGCCATTTTGGATTTGAACAGCTGATAATTTTGAGCTCGCTATATTTTTCCTGTGTGCGCGTCATAACGATCTTTAATATTTGAAAGTTTCATGTTTTTATTTCTTTTTATTCAAAAGTTATTGGAACCGTACAGAGTGACAGACAGACAGACAGACACATGAACGAAACTATAAGGGTTTCTTTTTTCGGTTTTACCAACGAAACCCTAAAAACTGTTGCTTAATTAAACAAACTGCAAATTAGTTTTGTTAAATGTAAACAAACACGCTAATCGTGCGATAAGGTGAATAATTCTTCTTTTTACTAGTGCGCGAAAATAAAGAAGAATTATGAAAACACGCATGCCCAATGAACACAACTACGAAAAGAATCACTTTCTACGCATCTAAACAGAGATAAAATGTTTATATTTTGTATCAATCATAGATAAAAAATTATAAACAACTTTTATTTCTAATAATATAAACTAAGTTGACTCAACAACACAAATATGCATTAAAATACAGTGAAAATCGTTTAAGACGAAACTGAGAGGACCAACATATTTTTTCGTGTTAAAAGAATTTCGTGTTAAAGGTTCCATAAAAAAAAAAAAAACAACTCACCAATACCTTTGATGTCAAATTGTTTAATAAGATGCATACAATTTACATTCATACATTGTATATTTATTTTTTAATATATAACACAATAAACCAAATAAAAAATGTAATAAAAACTTCAATTTTTTGAAAAATAATCTGATATTTTTTTTGCATTGTCTTTTTTAGCATCAAATTGCAAAAAAGGAAGAGTAGGTGTTATTCACAGAGATAAAGAGCCCCCTGTGTCACAGGAGGGGGTTGTTTAAAAAACATTATCATTTCGTCTCACCCCTTCGGTGTCAGTATTTCTAAGCCGAGATAAAAGATTCTTGTCTGGGTGTCTCATTTTTATTTCTGATCCCTCTTCATTATCGCAGGTTTATATGAGGTGTTGCGCTTATAGGCCAAGGAGTTAAAACGCCCCTTCCTTGCCCGCGGGTAGAGGAGGGATAAAAAAAAAAAATAATAATAATAATAAGGTGTTAAATAAGGCTTAAACATGTAGTTTTTTTCGTCACGAGAAGCAAATTCTTTTCGTCTTAAGCGATTTTTATTTCGTGTTAAAAGAATTAAAATGTATGAAAATACCTAGTATTTTGTCGGGACCGCAATATTTTTTCGTGTTAACCGATTTTTCATTTTAAGCGTTTTCGTCTTAAACGAATTTCACTGTATTAAGTATCAAAATCTGGTATAGCGCGCTACAGCTGAAATGACACTCTAAATATTAAATTTATGAATAAATTATGTTTTCATACATTTTAATATGAAAGCATATTGTTATAGTCCCAATTCTTTTAGTATTACACATAGTATTATGAAGTAGGATATGTATATAATTTTTTGTGTCTGAATTTTAAAAAATCCGTGACACAACACACAATACATTTATAGGGCAGTTATTCAATATTCTTTGACGCTCTATTGGAATATTATTCACTGTTGTTTGGACTGAATACGTTAATAATAACCTAAATTAATCCTCTTCCCAGCCTCTTCGAGGCTATGAATTTTACATTTTTACGACTTTCGGAATTACCAATTGTCCTTGTTGTTCCATGTCGTCTCAAACTGGAACTTCATTAGCAAAAACAAAACAAAAATAGACTGCCAATTAGTGTGGCACATAGCTTCCTCGCATCCTATCATGTACTTTATTGTTATATTAACATTAATATTATTGTTATATTACTTTATTGTTATATTGTTTATTATGTAAAAACTGTTAATAGTTTTAGCAATCTTTAACACTTTATAGCGGTGTCGCTGTTGGTTTTACTAAAACATTGTATTTTAAAAAAATGTTTGACTCATTAAATAGATGAAGTTAGATTTTTGCCCCGACCTAAAATTCCAATTTTAAAGTAGAAGTTCACGTTTACGCGCAACGCTCGCTGAACGCTTGGACGGATAACGTTTTCCAACAAAATCGTCCTGAGCATTGGTAAAATGAACATGTCGGTATATATCATAAAAATCGGTCGACATTTACTCAAGTTATCGTCACACGTTTCAAGGATTCGTGGATACAAAGACTGACAGATAGACAGACAGAAAAATGTTTCCTGATAGAGACATAACATTTTTTTGTCCACGAAAGTGAACACAACGCTTACGTTAAATTTGGTTAGCTCGAAAGCAATATTTGCTGTTATGGCCTTGAACTCAAAACGTTTTGAAATCACTGTTTCCAAGGGGTTTTGTATACCAAAACCGTTTTCAAAACTTAGTAAAGAAGTAATTGTTTTTATCTACGTTTGATACGAAATATAAACAATGTATCTCTGTTTAGATGGGTAGAATGTGATTTATCATGCACTTGTATTCATTGCGCAAGCGCGCTTCATAATTTCTCTTTTTTTCTGCCCTTGTGCGGTAACAAAAGAAGAATTCTTCACCTTAACGCACGATTAGCGAGTTTGTTTACATTTAAGAAAACTTATTTGCTGTTTGTTTAATTAAAATAACTTTTTATATCGAGTTTTTAGTGAAAAACAAAGTGGTTTATGTCATTATGACGAAAATGAAGAGAGTAATTCGCCTCCTGAACTAATTAATTCGGCACATAATACAACTAATGAATTAATGTCATCTTTATCAAAAGAGAAATACGAACTTACATACAGGGAGTTGATTAAATATTTTTTCTATATTTATAATTAAAATCCAGCAATCGTAGATAAAGGATAAAGTACAGTACGCAGGACGAGTTCGTTGGACAGCGTTATCTGCCAAAGTGCTTGTATCACTCTCATTGGCAGTGTATTTTATTTGTATGTTAAACCTACACTAACACATTTTTATTAGTAACAATTAGGTATTCGATATACATACCATGGAAATCACGATGTGAGAAACTGTCTGGTGACAGAACTCACAATAATAATGACATGTGTGCAATATGTTGTCTAATTGTGCATACTTTTAATTTGAATTATTTTGACATTTTCATGTCTTGGCTATGGTGCATAAACTCGAAAAGCGTTACTAAAATCGGCCCCAAAAAGCGTTACACTTGTAACAGGGAGTTAGAAAGAGGCAGGAGGTAGTACGTATTGTCTAGAGAAGAGGTTGTAGAGAGCCTTCCCCCCAGGGCTCGCCATCGTAAGGTCTACACCTACACCTTCACCTTGAGCATAACTGACTCAGCGTCCCGACTTCCGCTCTTCATTTCTTGCTATCACTCCAGTAGTCGCTCGCGCGCCCCAGCGGCGCCCCGTCCCCCCCTCAATTACAACGTCTGTTCAAATGCTCCGATTTGCATCGAATAAACACCATAACCCTTAATTTTTTTTTTTCCTAGACTAACATACATAAAATTTATTTTTTATTTGTGATGTACTATAATTTTTTTGCATTTATTATAAAAATATGGGTGAAGAAGCTAAAAGATTACTTCTTATTCTTAACAATCTGAAAAAGAAGAAAATTACTTCTTTTTTCGTGCACAACATATGTTCGATTTAATTAATAATTTACAAACGATGGAATCTGCACGCTCGAATTTTTTGACATTTTTATGGGATTACTTTGGCACATAAACTCGAAAAGCGAACCAAAAAGCGTTACTCAAGCATTATCAAAAAGCGTTAAACAAGTGTTATCAAAAAACGAAACCAAAATGCGTTACATGAAAATGTCTCACTGTCTTGCAGACTCGTATGCAAGCATTTTTTATTTATTTTTTTTACTTTAGCATATCGCGAGGCCACTGCCTTTGGGGGAGGATTTCCAGGAATGTAATTAAAAAAGAGGTTTCGGGGTAAAGGATTAGGATGAAACAAGGTCTGTAACAAAAGGGTACTTTTAGGTCGTTATGAAGGATGAAGTTGGAAACAAAAAAGGGAGAATTAGTTCTTTTCCTGAGGATTTTAGACTGAAGGGATTGGAGTTAGAGCGCTTACTACAACCCCATATTTCTATGGGTTTTATTAATGTGTTATATATGAGAAGTTTGATATGTGTACTGAGTTGTGATTTGTAATGTAAGAGCCCGTGTAAAAGTTTATAACGATGGTTAATTTCTTGTTTTTTTAGTGTGGTTTGCCCAGGATAATCGTCGATCAAGGAATAACCCACGCGTAATTAACGTGTCTTTCAGAATAATTGATATTGCCAGAGATGTTATAATATTCACACTTTTAAGAATTTTAATTTAGTGGTAGACAAATAAAAATACTTATAAATTACATCGGTATAAAATTATATTAAATAGTGAGGAATAGTGACACTATCCTATTACAACCTTTAATAATTATCTAGGAGTAAAAAAAATATACTTTAATGATTTTATTTTAATAAAATAAATCTTTGCCACCTTTTTGTTGCAATCGTTGTAGTCCAGGAGATAGCGTGCAAAAAAGTGTCTGACTAACACAGAAGATGCATATTTCGTTGAATGTAAGAAGCTCGCTTACGCTCGCTTCAATTAACTACAGGAAACAGACAGAGAAAAATACACTCCAGAGCCTCTATATATAGAGGCCCGTGGATCAAATCCCGGCGCTGGAGAGTATTTTTCTCTGTCTGTTTCCCGTAGTTATTAATAATTATAATTTGATTTAAAATAAAAATTTAATCGTTTCGTAGTATGAATACTACCAAAATCGTAAAATATGAATTTATAAATCATTTAAGCCAACAAATTTACGGCCAAATAATGTCTTATAATGTGGTGAATAACTATCCATTGGTTAAATTATCCAATTAGCTAACAGTAGTATTGTTATATTATCAATTATCTAATTAAATTCATTTGTCTGACACCATAAATTGTAGTATGATAATTGATATGTAATTGAGTATCAAATTGATTAATATTATTTTTTTTTTTCAAATATATATTCTTTCTGTTTTAACATGGTTTTCTACACAGTTTTAGTTATGAAATTTGATTTCAAACTATTAATAGTATAAAGGACAGAAACAGTACAAGTAATTATATATATATATTCTTGTTGGAGTTTAAAATAAATTCAATTTCAAAATTTTCATTACCTCTTTTTCCTAAATTAATTTAAGCATTAAAGTGTGAAAGATAAAATAATGTTTTTCCTCTGAATTATCAACATTTTACTAATAATAAAAAAAAAAAAACGTGTGGGGTCTCGTAAGTTTCTTACACCTTTCAATAAATATAAATTATTAAATCACCCTGCTAACTACAAGGCAGAGTTAGAAAAGCGTAATTAGCGTTGTTAAGGCAAAATTAAAAAAAAAAAAAAAAAAAAAAAAAAAACACATTTTTTTTATCATTGAAGCAAGCGTCTTGTAATACATTTGTATTGAATATTGAGAAAAAAATCCATGAACAGTTTATAGTTAAAGAGTAGTAGTAGAGAGGTTGTAGTACAGTCCTGTACCCTACCTACCCGGTACTCAAATTAAAATATTATAAAATATATGACTTGTCTACTCAAAAACTTCTGAATATATCAGGTTGAAATTTTACAAACCTGTTGTAATTGTACTTAAAAAATTGTACTTAAGACGATGTGTATGAAGTTTAATTAAAATCGTTAGAACGTAAGATATCGGTATAGACGTTGTTTTCTCTATTTTAATCTTTTAGGTTCGCTTTAATAATTTTAGCGATCGTTATTAATTCAAAGCAGTGTCGTTGTTGGTTTTACTAAAATAAATTTAGTTAAAAAAATTGTTTGTCTTATTGAATAGATGAAGTTAGTAGTTTTTTCTGTCCTAAAATTCTAATTTTAGATTTGAAGTTTACGTTTACGCGAGCGTTGCGCGCGAACGCTTGGGTGGATAACGTTGTCCAACGAACTCAATTGTTACTCAGCTTTTACTTAAGTTATCGTCATCGGTGGATTTTGGCTCCACACGCTGTATCGTGCCATAAGGAACTTCCAATAATTAATTTTAACATTTGCATTAAAAGATCAAGTTGAAATGTAAGGCATGTTAATATTATAGTATCGTAAAATTATTGTATCAGTAGAGAAACGTTAGACTGTTAAATATACCAATTTACGGCATATGCAATGCATGCGGATGTCTAGTTGTCACATAGTGAAGTAGAATTTGATTCTACTCTAAAAAGAGTTTCACTCTGTTGCTCGTACAACTTGAACTCTATACTTACTCATTCTAACTTGTCTTTCCCTTTGAGATGTTAACTCTTTGAAACTTTTGACTTTAATATAGAAACCTGACTCCTCCGTCAAACAGAGACATGAAGTTAGAGTGAAGGGAACTTTGAACCCTGTCTCAGGTTTGCGTTGTCTGTCGACTTCACGGCCTGAACACTTCAAACATTCTAAACTCATTAACAACTTGGCATGAATTTAATTTGGAAGATTGTTCAGTCTTCCTTTTGTATCTGATGCAGCTTACTAGATTTATACATCGAGTTAAAAAACAATGACAAAATTAACGCTTAGTTCTTTCTCGCCATTATTCAACCATAATTACAAGGGATTTCGAGAATTTTTGTCAACATAATTACTAATGAATATTAGTGTATTTTAATATTATGGCACTCTCTCAAAAACCAATAGTCCAGGAGATAGCGTGCAAAAAAATGTCTGACTAACATCAAGCTAGAATTTTGTGTATAAGTAAATGTTTTGGTGCCTTTTAAGAATATATGGTTGGCTAAGTTCGTCTGCGGGACATAGCTTGGCAATAGGCATTGGAAAAAAAAAAACCTGTGGAAAGCGGCCATGTCCCGCCCTTTTTGGTGGACAATGTGATTTCATGATCCTGAGTACGAACTTAGGTAGTAGACCAATTATCAAGTTGATAGTAGTTTGTACCTTAATAGGTTATTTAGACAAATATTACTCGAAATTAAAGTGTTCCCTTGTCAAGGGACAAACTACCATCAACATGATTGTTGGTCTACTAACTAAGTTCGTACTCAGGATCATGAAAATTACATTGTCCACCAAAAAGAGCGAGACATGGCTGCTCTCAACCGGTTTGTTTTTTTCAAATGCCTATTGTCAAGCTATGTCCCGCAGACAAACTTAGCAGACCATATATTCATTAAAAGGCACCAAAACATTTACTTGTACACAAAATTCTAGCATGATGTTAGTCAGACACTTTTTTTCACGCTATCTCTTAGACTACATGAATAATACATAGATGATACATAAAAATGATAAACATAGTGCACATTATGTTTACTTTAAAATCAATTGCATTTATCTGTCTTTAGTATTAGATTGGTTTTGAAGGGAGAAAAAGACTCAGTGCTTTAGATGAGGAATGCCGTTTAAAAGTTTTTGGAATAGGAATGAAAAAACAAACTCTTACTGATTAAAAGTTCTTTCGGACTTAAAAAAACAGATTTTTTAAATTTTAATCTCCTATTGCTGACTTATTGATTTTTTCTCTTGTGAAGCAAAGTTGTTTTTTATTGTCTTAAAATTAAGGATTCCGATTCTAGAGCTTTTAATTCCGAGAATGACAGAATTAAAAAGATTAAAAGTGAAGAAACTTTAGATTCCCAGCATAGCATAATGTAATTATACATAAATATATATGAAATATAATAATTTAATTCAATAAACTGAGATTCAAACGAATTTATAAAGTACGTTGGAATCGACACCCTTTTAGAAAAATGATGAAATTTTGCATAAATGTTCTGAAAAATCATACCCCGAGGCGAAATCGAGAGATGAATTTTAGCTCCAAATTTAGGGGTACAACCCCCCCAAAAACTCGAGATAAAAAAATTATTTTTCAAAAACGGTTCCGACGATTTTTATTTAAAAATTCTAAAATTTAGTCCATTTAAAACATCGATTTTAATATTTTTACCCAGCTAAATACAATTTTACAACATTTTAAAACTGATTCCGTTTCATAAAATTCGGATTAGCGAGACTACTGTATTGCTATTTTCCATTCTAACAAATTTTAAAATTGACTAAGGCACATACGTGACGAGTTTGCTTGGTGAGAGTATTTCGTCACGTCAAAATCTATCATGCAATGGACCACTTGAAACAGACTTTGTAATATTACTTTGATGTGGAGAAATCTACCGGATCAATGCCTTGATAAAAGCACTAGAACTTGCCTTTCAACTTTATACCTGTAAATAACACCACATTAAATGCTTTTCAACTGTTCCTTCGAATCTTCGTATTTTAATCCTAAATCATTTTTGCTCAAGCATGCTAGAACGGATTTGAAAGCTGCAAAACCCCTATAATAATAAAAATGAAAATAGACTGCCAATTAGTGTGGCACATAGCTTCCTCGCATCCTATCATGTACTTTATTGTTATAGTAACAGTCACATTATTGTTTTATTATTTTATTGTTATATTGTTTATTGTGTAAAAACTATTAATAGTTTTAGCGATCTTTAACAATACATAGAGGTGTCGTTGCTGGTTTTACTAAAAAAAAAATAATTTGTAAATAATGTTTTTCTAATTAAATAAATGAAGTTTGATTATTTTCCCAACCTAAAATTTCCATTTTAAATTTGAAGTTCACATTTACGCGAGCGTTGCGCGTGAACGCTTAGACAGATAACGTTGTCCAACGAACTCGTCCTAGGCATTGGTAAAAGGAACATGTATACCAAATTTCATCAAAATCGGTCGACATTCACTCAAGTTAACGTCACATGTTTCAGAATTCGCGGACACACAGACCGACTGAAAGGCAGACAGAGACGAGACCAAAAATGTTTCCTGATGTCTGAAACGGATTTCTGTCTTGGAATTTTCAAAATCGGAGACATAAAAGTTGTTTGTTCTCAAAAGTGAACACCATGCTTCCGTTACCTTCTGTAAGCTCGGAAGCAATAATAAATCCAATATATACATTTTAATTACATATTACACCGCTTACATTTTCAAAAAACTAAACAATTTATGTAAATGAAAAACAGAATACATTTTAGAATCAAATCTTATGATCTTTTTTACTAAGCCAACAAACTCTCTAAATTTATTAATTAACTTGTTTAAATTTATAAATCATATCAAATTATAATTATTACTAGCCATCGCGTGGCTCTATCATTGAAGCGACTGTATTGCAATAAAATACTGAATATTAATATTTGTTATTCATGATGAATGTCATAGTTGAAGATAAGTGGAAGAGGGTAGTGAGGGTAGTGAACTAAACAAACCTACACAGAGTGCGGCTATAAGAATCTTAACCACCCGTCATAGCTTTTAAACTAATATTATAAATGTATCACTTCATTACTCAAATACTACTGCTTGTATCAAGTTGAAATTTTACATACTTGTTTCAATTGCACTTTAGGTTATTTTCTCTATTTTAAACGTTTAGGTCCGCTTTAATAGTTTTAGCGATCTTTATTAATTTATAGCAGTGTCGTTGTTGGTTTTACTAAAAAATTTTATTTGAAAAAAATGTTCGTCTCATCGAATAGGTGATGATAGAATTTTTTCCTGTCCTGAAATTCCAATTTTAAATTTGAAGCTCACGTTTACGCGAGCATTGCGCGCGAACTGTTAGACGGATCACGCTGTCCAACGAACTTAGCCTGAGTATTAGTTAGAGGATCATGTATACCAAATTTCAACTAAATCGGTCAACTTTTACTCACGTTATCGTCACACGCGTAAACGTTACTGACAGACAGACAGACAGACGAAAAAAGTGTCTGACTAACATCATGCTAGAATTTTGTGTACAAGTAAATGTTTTGGTGCCTTTTAATGAATATATGGTCTGCTAAGTTTGTCTGCGGGACATAGCTTGGCAATAGGCATTTGAAAAATAACAAACCATGTCCCACCCTGTAAGGTGGACACTGTGATTTTCATGATCCTGAGTACGAAATTAGTTAGTTGACCAAAAATCAAGTTAATGGTTTTTGTCACTTAATAGGTGACCTCTATGATTTGGAGTAATATTTGAATAACTAACCTATTAAGTGACAAACTAACATTAACTTAATTTTTGGTCATAATGGTTAAAACATAATGGTTTCCTTTATTTCGTTAAGTAGCAAAGCTTTTGCAAGTTTTATATGAAATAATATTTTAATTTTATACCTTTTAAGTAAACTTGAGTAGCCAAACTATAAGATATTAATAAAGAAAAATAATCCTACCGCGGGGTTCCGCAAGCCGAGCGAATTTCCATTGGAAATTTGTAGTTCAATGTTGTGCAGTTTAAACTTCCTCATTTCTTGGATTCAGGATCTTAAAAAACATATGACGCGATACCTCACTTGATTTTTTGTATTTTTTTTTAATCTTTGCTGACTCATCAGGAGGGGTTGATGACGTCATAAAGATCCCATTTTCAATAGACATCCTCATCTCAACGAGCTTGATTTTTCGGTGCAAGTTATATTTTGATACGTCAATTCGTTCGAGAGCTATCGTGCTTACAAGAAATCCGCTAGAAATACATATACCTATATATATATATATATATATATATATATATATATATATATATATATATATATATATATATAAAGTTTTGTAAAACCTTTTTTTTCGTGATCAGGGACCCATGAAACGTATTTTGGCCACAATCCCGGCTCAAACTCCCGCCATGCCAGTGGCTCTATTAGCTAATTTTTTCCAATGTAAATTCGCTAAAATAAAAAAATTAAATTTTTATTTATTTAATTTTAGGTCTAATTTCTTGTAACTCTCTACCCCAACGCTCACAATCAAAAAAGTTCGGATTAGAGTCTCACTATGTCACTATGATATCAAATAGTTTGATGTCTATCTTAACCTTGATATAATCACAATCATGATATGTACCATATAATGTTACAGAAAGGCTCATCAGATCACCATATCTACCTATTTTTAACCCTAGACATCTATGTAAACTTATTATAAATAATAAAATGTGATAATACTAAACATTAAAAGCCCTAGTCCTACACGGGTAGGATGAACCACTTGTTCAAGCCTTGCAATAAGGCCTTATTCAAGCTCTTTTTAATCATTTTTATCTTGAGTATTGCAACAAAAAATTTAACTTTTTTATTTTTAATAACTTATTTCGATAGCTTAGTGGCATTTCTCTGTATCTGATGTTCTTTTTCGGGATTTATAATGTCATTCTAAAAATAATTTTTAGCATAGGGGTACCGTTAAAAGTTTCCTACACAACGTCAGCAATCCTCGAAAGCAGAGAAGAATTATCTGTATACCATTCCTTCCTAGAAATGAATTAACTTGTGCACACCAGAAAGCCCTAAAGGAAATGTTTAGGGTCAGAAAAGATCCAACCCTCCGAGAGCTCAAAGGGCCTAACGGTTAACCACAAGACCTTCAAGTCAAATCAACCTTACTTTGTTAACTGTTAGGGATCCACTTAATTTATTGGAGACCCTGAATTTTCAGACTAGTTTACAACATTTTTTAAAGAATCAAGAGAGTTGTGAATTTTTCTTAAGATATTATACCTTTAAAATAACTATTTACGTATTTTATCTTCCAAGCATACATAAAGTAAAAGTAGCAATCTATTCGTTCAGGAAGATTTATTTGTCTCTAAATTCACAAATTGAACCTTCTGCGCATTAAATTGCTTCCTCTCACGCGTGCGCACAACATTGTGTTTTAAAGTAAGACTCATATTTCAAATTTATCTTCTATACGTTATCTTTATAAGGTTCGTGCCACCCTAATTCACAATCGCTTTTCTAGACAAAAGAAAGGTTTCTTAAGAACAAATTAAAGGCTCACTTCTACAATATTTCGACCCCTCTTTGGGTTATATTAAATGTTTTTACGATGTTCGTTCACAGGTACTCCGAGAATACCAATTGATCTTTGTTCAATTGTGTTTTTTGACAGCTTTGTTTCAGAGTTTAGTATTTCACACTACTATAATAGTTTCAAAAGTATTTTATGTGCACCACAAACAAAACAATTCCATATTTGCTTAATACTTGTTTGCTTTAAACGGCTTTTTAATTCATAAAAATAGTTATTTATGTAACTAGGTAGCAAAATGGATTTTTTCCGTGGTAGGCTGTGAAATAGTAACTTTAGAGCCTAAAAAACATATCTATTCCATTTTTTCATTACGTGGACTTAAAAAAATCTTTTCATTGCTCCAAGCTGTAAAGTAAAAATGTTTTTCTTTCATGCTGGTAGTTATCAAAACTTTCGTTTTAGCGCTGCAATCTTTGTAGATATCTTCTTAGTACGATTAAAATCCGTTAGATGTCAATGCGTTTTATTTATCTTTTCTTATAGTGTAATCTCTTTTTAAGATTTCTTTTTTTTAAATCTTAAGTATGTACTAATATTTGATATTATTGTATTGAGTTTTGATTAATATTTAATGTTTTTTCATTGTCTGCTACCTCGGAAAAAATAGCATATGCTACGCGACTGTGAAGTGTTTTTTCTTTACCTTGGCAATATTTACTGTCTCGCTTCGCTCGACAGTAAATGTAATTGCCGCGGTAAAGAAAAAACTCATTTCACAGCCTAGTAACATAATATACTATTCACTGACGAGTGATTAAGTTAAGGTCAGGCTATAAAATTGAATACAAGAGGTAAAATGTTTTCTTTGCTCCCTTGTCGCATACAATATTTTATCTACTCACGATATCTACCTCACAATGCAAGAAACTGGACCGAACCCAACCGGCAACATGTGTACTATGTGGGGGTGCTCATCCAGCAAATTACCGAGGCTGCGAAGTCCACAAAAAGGTTTTACATTCTCTTAAATCTAATCAAAAACCCTCCTCAAAAAATACATCAGTTCCAAGAGATAACCTTCAACCTCAAGCCAGCATAACAACTGTTTTTCCACCTCTACCTTCAACTTCTTCCCACAAAGTCATCAACGAACCATCCTCCAACATCAGTTATGCTACCGCTACTGCTTCAGGTACCGCTCAACCCTCTTCACAAAGACAACTACCTACCTATATTCCACCTCCCCCCTCCCACATAGATATTACTACTTCGCTCCAAACTACCCTCAATTCCTTCCTTTCTGAGCTAAAAGCCGCCATAGAACCACTTCTAACAGTCCTCCGTACCTTTTCATCCATTGTCTCTATCCTTCCCGCGTTCTCCCAAAAATGACCTCCCTTACTCAAAATTCCCTTTCCATACTCCTTTGGAATGCAAACGGTGCAACCCAACATATAAATGAACTGGATACACTTTTACACACAAAAAGGATCGACATTGCCCTCATAACAGAAACACACTTCACATCACGATCACACTTCTACATCAGAGATTACACTACACACAGAACAGATCATCCAAATAACACGGCACAAGGGGGCAGTGCGATCCTAATAAAAAATTCCC
This sequence comes from Gerris lacustris, assembly GCA_951217055.1. NCBI lineage: Eukaryota > Metazoa > Arthropoda > Insecta > Hemiptera > Gerridae > Gerris > Gerris lacustris. The sequence goes on along the minus strand of OX578278.1, from coordinate 86,954,777 downwards.
TATCTCATTATATTCACCCTTCCTCTCCGACAGAATCTATCCAAGCTTCAACCATTACCCTCCTTTCTTCACCTTTTAATTTTTCAATTTCCTCTATATATTGTCCACCAAGCAAACCAGTAACCCAACAAGATTTTAGATCCTTCTTCCAATCCCTAGGACCTAGGTTCATTGCCGGGGGTGACTACAACGCTAAACATCCACACTTTGGGTGTAGAGCAAGTAACCCTCGGGGATCTACCTCGCTCCTACCCGTAATCCTATCTAACAATTACCATATCCAAGCTCCTACCGACTACACCTACTGGCCTACAGACCCACGCAGACTTCCCGACCTCTTAGATTATTTCGTAACCAGTCCTATCAACCATCTTCACCCTTCAACTTCAACACTAAACGACCTATCTTCCGACCACAGTCCTGTCCTTCTATTTCTAGACCTCATACCCACTCCTAAACCTCCTAGAGAAACCCTAATTAACGGACATGTAGACTGGAACTTTTTTAGACAGCTGCTAACTGACAGACTTGACTTAAAAACTCAATTAAAGACTTCTGACGACATAGACCTTGCTGTACAGACTTTAACCGAGACGATACAATACTCTTTATGGACAGTGTCTACTCCTTATAAGACAAAACCGACGACTTTCGACCCTCACTTACCACAGACTATACGGACAATAATAACAGAAAAACGACGTGCTAGAGCAAGATGGAAACAGACTCGCTACCCTACTGACAAACTAACATTTAATAGACTATCTAGGAAACTATCGACTGCACTAACAGACTATAAAGCCAGACAGTTCGCGGACTATACCGACAGACTAACCACTGAAGACAAATCGCTTTGGTACACGACTCGTAGAATCCTAAATCACAAAATAAATCCCTCTCCTCTCCGAAAACCCGATCTTTCATGGGCAAAAAGCAACACAGAAAAAGCAGAACTTTTCGGTCAACACCTCTCAAACCTTTTTACTCCCCATCCTGATATCCTTGATCATAATCTTTCTTCAACAATAGATGAAGACCTTACCATTCCTCTTCAACTCTCCCCTCCTCCTAGAGCTTTCCATCCATCAGATGTTATATACATAATTAAAAACCTTCCATCAAATAAAGCCCCTGGTTACGACTTAATCACCTCAAGTATCCTAAAACAACTTCCCAAGAAAGGAATCCTCTACCTAACCCAAATCTACAACTCTGTTCTCCGAACTACCTACTTTCCTATCCTCTGGAAATTTGCAAAAATAATTATGATCCCTAAACCTTCAAAACCTTCCCACATTCCCACCTCCTATAGACCTATCAGCCTCCTTTCTGTCATGGGTAAAATTCTGGAAAAATTACTTCTTCGGCGTATTTATCCCATCATAGAGTCCTTAAATATAATTCCAAATCATCAACTAGGTTTCCGATCCTTTCACTCAACCATTCAACAATGTCACAGAGTTGTAGATATCATCTCATCGACCCTTGAGCGGAAAAAGTACTGCTCAGCTGTCTTCCTGGATGAAGCTCAAGCTTTCGACAGGGTCTGGCACGCTGGCTTACTCTGGAAACTCAAGGGTATCCTCCCATTTACCTATTACCTCATCCTAAAATCATATCTAAAAAACCGTTTTTACCATGTTTCCTATAATTCCTCAACATCTCCCATTTTTCCTATAAATGCAGGGGTACCCCAAGGTAGCATCCTTGCTCCCTTCTTGTATAATTTTTTCACCCATGATATCCCTCAACACCCTTCCACCATCCTTGCTTCCTTTGCAGACGACAAATGTATACTCTCCACCCATAAAAATTCTCACATTGCGTCTGATCTCGTTCAAGAACACCTCTATCTTCTTGAAATATGGCTAAACAAATGGAGAATAAAAATAAACGAGAGTAAAAGTGTTCATGTGACCTTCTCCTTAAGACACGGAAACTCCGAACCTCTATTCCTTAACCATATCCTTATTCCCCACCATAGTACCGTCCGCTACCTTGGCTTATACCTCGATCGTAGACTCACATGGGCACACCACATATCAACACTACGCAAACGCATCAACACACGCTATAAACTTTTACATAGACTCCTCAACAAAAAATCCAAACTCAACACACATAACAAAATACTCATATACAACACAATTCTCAAACCTGCATGGACATATGGCATCGAGCTATGGGGCTGCACCAAACGTTCCAACTCCTACCGCATCCAATCCTTACAGTCAAAGATCCTCAGAAATATAGTAAATGCACCCTACTACGTATCCAACCAAATCCTACACACTGGCCTGAATGTTCCATTTGTCCGAGACCTAGCTATTTCCCGCTATAGATCCTTCCACCACTCAGTCTCCCTCCACACAAATCCCCTTATCAATATCCTGTCATCCCAAACCATTCCTGACAACCCTCCCAGGCGCTTGAAGCGGCAATGGCCTCGAGATCTAATATGATAAAAGACTACATTTGATAAATTAAAAAAAAAAAAAAATATGCAAAGTCAATAAGCTCTGTCACTGGACAGGAGTCTTATATCTGTCAATTAAAATCAAGCTACTACAATCAATTATCTTTATTGCTTATAACATGTAAAACTGTAGTTGCAATATTCAATAAAAGTTAAAAAAAAACAAAAAAAACTCACGATATTTAGATAATAAATGGAAGCTTAGGTAAAAAATAATAATATTATTAATACATTAATATTATAAAATTGCATTGTAATTCAAAGAAAACTAAACACAAACAAAAACAGATGTCCTGCAACGGCAACGCACTGATAAACACTGTACTTTTCTAATATTTCCCTGACTTTTTCAATTACTTTCCATATTAAATCTAGAGGACATTAGGACCATCTGTACATTGACCTCATTGTATTAGAAAAACTTTCTTCCACCATCTTGTTCCACGAATAATTTTATAGTTTGATTTAACTTCGAATATATTGGTATAAGGAACATGAAATTAATATCTATTTCAATAAATTAGCTATTTAAAATTATTTATCCAACAAAAAAGCATTAAAATATTTAAATTTTCTTGCATTGGAAACTGTATATAAACTTATTTTCTTTACTAAATCACTTAACAAATTTTACTTACGAATTTCTAAAGACCTTTTAACAAAAAAGGAATGATAAGAAAGGTTAGAGTTAAAAGAATAAAGGTCCAATCGATTCACCCCTTTTTTTTTTCAAGGGTCCTGAGCCCACTTTTCCTACATTTTATGAAATGCTTTGAAAAACCTTAAGTCAATTGGTGTCTCTTAACTTAAAATGAATTACTTTGAAAAGGGGCGGGGTAAGAAGAGAAAGCATCAATTTTCCAAAAAAAGTAGGGGGGGGGGGGGGGGGGTTTGAAAGAACTCTTTGCATAATAAAGTTTTTTTTTTAATTTTTGTTAAGTTCGCATTTTTTATTCTATTTAATAACTAAACAATTTTTTGAATAATAGGGGAAAAATATAATAAATAATTGAATTATACAACACTGTACAGTGCGAGTTGAACAAACATTAAAAAAGTACCTTTTATAAAAAAATAAATATCCCAGTTTTTTTTTTTAAGATAAAAAAAGGGTTTATTTATCCTTAGAGAGCGGTGTGCTCAGGTAAAAGTTATGATTTATAAGGTTTAATAAATGGCTTAAGTTAGAAAAAAAATAATCAATATTTACTTTCACCACTCTCTGTTGTATTTAACTGTCGGGTACCTAAACTTGATTACAAAATTTGTCGTTTTTTTTTTTTTTATGAAGAGTTTATATTTACATATTTTCGTATGAATAAAAAGCAATATGTTTCAATAAAGATCAATTGAAAAAGAGTCCATAAAAAAACAATATTGGTTTTAATATATATATTTTTTTTTTTTAAATAAAAGTAGTTATGCTATATCGTATATAATAAAATGCAATCATTCATGATTTGTCTAGGAATAAAAAATAAATAAATCTTTGTAGGAGTTTGTATTTTTATATGTATTTATTTTGTTAATAAACCATTCTCACTCATGAGGATAACGGCAAGGTAGTTGCATATTAATGTTTACTTCAAATTTTAACCAACATGCCAATACACAAAATAATATAATAATTGACAGATTTATCCGTCCCGTATAATCTAGACATAATAATAATAATAATAATAATAAACATTTATTGTAAATTACATATAAATACAGTAATCATACTTTTTTTTTTTAAATAATTACAATTACATTGGCTGTAATTTTACAAATAGGCACTTAGCCGTGGTACCCTTGGAGGGTTTCTCAGTTGCTCAACTCATTTTAAAAAAAAATCATTTTATTATATATAAAAAAATATATTTTTCACACACATACATGCATATATATATATATATATATATATATATATATATATATATATATATATATATATATATATTTATATATATATATATATATACATACATGCATATATATACACATACATACATATACAGACACATACATACATACTTTTGATTTAATTATTGATCATCATTTTTATCTAGCCATTCGTCAATATAAATGTCTCTCATTCTGTTGCAATCCATTCTGTACCATGCCATCCTCTGCCATGCCTTCCCTCCACAACTTATAGTCATCTCGTGGTCCCAACTATGTGGAGGTCTTCCCACCTTTCTTTTCTCTTCCATTGGGCACCAGTACATCATAACCTTACTCCATCGATTGTCCTTTGTTCTTAAGATATGGCCTGTCTAGTTCCATTTTCTTTTTATGATGGTTGATGCTATGTCTTCTAAACCAGTTTTCTCTCTAATCCATGCATTGCATTTTCTTTCTTTTCTTGATATCCCCAGCATTCTTCTCTCCATACTTCTTTGGCATCTCTTAGAGGTTATCAGACCAAGGATCCAATATGGGGCTCTGGTCTGTTGGCCAAGGATAAGGGCAGCCAGCTCGGCTAAGAGGCTTGACAAAGTTCAGAGGTTAGCTTGCAGAGGCATAACAGGTGTGATGAGGACGACACCTACAGCCGCCTTCGAGGCTCTAGTAGGTATCCCTCCACTTAAGATATGGATTGAAGAAGTGGCCATTGCATCATTTGTCAGGCTCAGAGACAACGGGCAATGGCTAAGGAAAGGAATCCTAACCGGACACTTGGAAATCGAAAGGGCGGCTGAGTCAAAGACCAGAGTGTCAGGGAGGGAACATCAGTTAAAACTTAAGAGGCAATATAAGGCAGAAATACCATCAAGAGCCAGATGGGAACAAGGGGAGATAAAATTCGATAAGGAGACTTTGGTGGCATACACGGATGGCTCGAAGAATGAAGACGGAATGTCGGGTGCGGGACTGTTCTCGGAAAAGTCCGGCAGAGAGAGTTTCCCGTTAGGCACACTCACCACCGTTTTTCAGGCGGAGATCTACGCCATCCTGAAGGTGGCAAGGCAGCCTGAGGTGGTGGAGGCAACAGCTAAATCTATAGCTATATGCTCGGATAGCCAAGCGGCACTACATGCTCTCGATGCCCCTAGTGCAACCTCTGCACTGGTGAGGGAGTGTCGGGAGACACTAGAGCTGCTGGCAGAGAGTAAAGAGGTAACACTGCTCTGGGTCCCGGGACACCAAGGGATCCTAGGGAATGAGATAGCAGATGAGGTGGCAAAAATAGGAGCCTCCATTCCTTTCTGTGGACCGGAACCCGCAGTTGACTGGTCGAGAGGTCAAGTCAAAGCAGCCATTAAGAGGTGGGTATGGGATGAAGCAGATAAGGAATGGTTAAGCACAGAGGGATGCAGGCAGTCTAAAATGTTACTGCCAAAGATAAATAAAATGAAAACCAGATGGCTGCTAGGACTGAGCAGGACCAACCTGAGAAATCTGGTTGGAGTGCTAACTGGACACTGCAGGCTCAGAAGATCTGGCACTACTAAAAGTAGAAGAGGACCCCACAAGTCCAGTGTGTGGCGAGGAGGAGGAAACAGCTTACCATTTTCTGGGAGTGTGTGAAGGATATGGGAGATTACGCTTTCATATATCTTAGGGAACGGAGGAATTAGGGAGGAGGAACTTAAAACTCTTAAGTGGCAAGATATCCTCTCCTTTATGATCCAAACTAAAAGGCTTGAGGATGAGGTGGAGGTGGTTTGAGGGGTGTGGGTTCGTCTGGGGTTGGCAAAAAGGACCCAAAGATGATCTGTTTGCCAGGCTAGACCTCCCCGCCCTTACTACTACTTGGCATACTCTTAAGGCGTATATCATGACTGGAAGGACACAGCTTTTCCATAATTTTGTTTTTTTCTTTATATCTAGGTCTGCTCGAAATAGGTGGCTGTATTTGTTGTAAGCATTCCAGGACAATGCAATTCTTCTTTCTATCTCCTTTCCTTCTTCTTCTTTGCTTATTATGTGTCCCAGATATATGAAATTGTCCACACTTTCTATGACATTTCCTTCCGATCTTAAGTTTTCATTCTCGACATTTATGCACATTAATTTGGTTTATCCATATTTTATTTCTAATCCTACTTTCTGCGATTATTCATTAAGTCTTATTTTTTAAGTCTTTTAGCATATCTTCTAGACATATTTATATCGTTTGTTTTATTTGTCCCTTACAATACTCTGTTTACCATGATTATGTTATCTAGACTCTAGACTAGAACCTAGTCAACCTTGCTAACGGTTAAGTGTTGGTATGCATGTATATAAATTAAAGTATTAAATAAATTATATGTTTATTTTATTGTTATTCTTGTCTTGACACTAATTGTTGTTAAATATAAATGTATGTTATTAGTAATATTAGCAGTCATTGTAATTTAAGTAAAAAACAAACAAACAAAAAATATATATATATATACTACACTAAAATATTAATGTATAAATATTATATAAATGTATACATAAATATGATGTATACATTTGGCTCTAAGCTCTGACTACCACCCCCGGCAGTCGACCAAAAGGTCAGTGCTGTAATAGTACATTGCGCGTAGAGTGCGGAAAGTAGCATTTTGCATGCTAGTGTGGAGTTTGCACCCGAGCGACAGCGAGGGTAGTAAAACCACAGGAGCAATGCAAAATTCCGTTTTCGCACGAGTTGCGTACCGTAATTTATCTACGATTGTTAGATTTAAATAATAAATATAGAAAAAATAAACTTGCTTTATGTAAGTTCGTATCTCTCTCTTGATAAAGATGGCATGAATTCTTGAGTTGTATTTTTTGCCGAATTAATTATTTCTGGAGGAGTATTATTCTCCACGTTTTCGTCAAAGTCACTTGATTCACCGTTTTTTACTAAAAACTCGATATAAACAGTTACTTTAATAAAAGAACAGCAAATTCGTTTTGTTAAATGTAAACAAACTCGGTAATCGTGCGTAAAGCTGAAGAATTCCTCTTCTTTACCGCGCTAGCGTGGTAAAGAAGAGGAATTCTTCAGAACTATGAAACGCGCATGCGCAATGAATACAAGTACGTAAATAATCACTTTCTACGCATCTAAACAGATATAATGTTTATATTTCGTATCAATCGTAGATAAAATGTTTTATGTTATATTATGTCTGTAAAACCTTTCTAAAACTAAATAAACATTATTATTATTATTGGTCCCTTATGTTCAATCTTCTTTTTTAATTTGAATAGATTTAGGGTCTAATATAAATAATTCTGCCAGATCTGACAACAGTGCACGAATAAAGAAGATCGGAAATGTTCAAAATCATATAACGTACAGAAACGTCGTAAACATGGAATCATGTGTTAGGTGAAGAGGAAATATTTTTATAGAGCTGATAACTATGTAAATATTATATGAGTTAAATTTTGACAAGAAATTAGTAAAGTTTTGAGTAAACTCTACACATATTGAAGGGACTAGTGAGATGAAGTCTCGATACAGATAAGGATAGAACACAGCTGGTCCAGCTTATGTGGCAAAGTTTCTAAACAACATCCCAACTCCATTAAACATCCCGCATCTCTTCCCTCAACCAGAGAAACAACGAGTAACTTTCACCTCATTCTTTCCTCTTTTTCCCTCGAATCAAAGTGGGGGGAAAAAAAGGTCTAAAAAAAAAAATAAAATAAGATATAAATAAATAACTGAAGTTTATAACTTTGTGAGGAACAATGACAATTTTGAAGAAGACATTTTCATATAAATGACATTAAAAGTTTAAAACAAAAGTCAAATAAAGTTCTATAATTAAAATTTACATGCTTTTCCTACTAGCTTATAGCTGCTGGCCAAATGTTTAACAAAAGAGAGCATTTATTTAAAAAACAATACTTAGGTGATTGAAGCGACGCAAGCGAGCTTCTCACATTCAACTGTGCATCTTGTCTGTTTGTCTGTCTGTCTGTCAGTAACGTTTACGTTTCCGACGATAAATTGAGTAAAAGTAGACCGATTTAGTTGAAATTTGGTATAAATGTTCCTTTTACTAATGCTCAGGCTAAGTTCGTTGGACAGCGTTATCTGTCTAAGAGTTCGCGCGCAACGCTCGCCTAAACGTTAGCTTCGAATGTAAAATTGGAATTTCAGGTCGGGAAAAGATTCTATCATCACCTATTCGATGATTCGGACTTTTTTTTTAAAAAAATATATTATTTAGTAAAACCAACAGCGACACCACTATGAAGTAATAAAGATCGTTACAAAAATTAAAATGGACCTAATCGTTTAAAGTAGAGAAAACAACGTTTTTACCGATATCTTATAAAATTAGAATTTTAGGACGGGAAATACTACTAACTTCATCCATTTAATGAGAGAAACAATTGTTATAAATATTTCTTTTCTTTTAGTAAAACTAACACCGACACCGCTCTGAAGTGTTGAAGATCGCTAAAATTATTAAAGAGGACCTAAAAGTTTAAAATGGAGAAAACAACGTTTTTACAGATATCTTACGTTCTAACGTAACGATTTTAATAAAACCTCATACACAATCGTCTAAAGTACAATTGAAGCAGGCATGTAAAATTTCAACTTGATACAAGCAAAAGTTTTTGCGTTGTGACGTGATACATTTTATAATAGTTGAAAAGGAGATGTGTGGTTAGAGAGTAGAATAGTAAGAATGCAGAGTGGTTCCCTTACAACTAACCTCTGTACTACTATCATACCCTTTAACTATCAACTCATCATGATTCATGATTACCTATTTTTTTACATTCTCATATAAAGAGAAAGTATTGTGATGGCGAGAAAATTCGATTTTGAGATTTTAATGGATTTACACGTTTTGAGGTCCCCTGAGTCCAAAAAAGTGGTTTTTAAAAAATGTCTGTCCGTCGTCTGTCGTCTGTGCAGACGCCTGGAGCCTAAACTACTAGGCCGATTTTGAAGAAATTTGGCATACATGTTCAGAAAAATCATACCTCGAAGCGAAATCGAGATATGAATTTTAGCTCCAAATTTGGTGGAGCTACCCCCCAAAAACTCTGAGAAAACGTAAAAAAAAAATATTTCTCGAAAACGGTTCCGATGATTTTGATTAAAAAATTCTAAAATGTAGTCCATTTAAATACGGATCCAACGGTATAAGCAGTTTTCCCGGGAAAAATCTAGTTCCTGAGAAAATAGCTTAAAACGTGGACGGAGAGATCCCGGGTTCGATTCCCCGCCCTGGAATAGTTATTTTTATGGTACATTTTGATATAATTTTCAATAATAATTAAACGTACTTACAAAAACTAATAAATGGAAAACATTGGCTAAGTAATTATGAACTTGTATATGAGAAAGTTTGTCTGAGTTGTCTCGGACCGATTTTTAATTATTCAATACATATTTATTACTATAAACTGCTTGCTTCAATGATAGAGCCACTCGATGCCTAGTTTTATAAGCAAACATAATTATATTGCAGCTAAGTACAATATTAGGTGGTGTTGATAAATATATTCATATGGTTTTAGTAATCAAATGAGCTAAATCCTGGCTTTATTCTTCGTCTGATCATAGAATTAAAGTAGACGGAATAACAATGTTCAAGCTGTAAATTGTTACCAATGTTGAAGCTGTGAATTGTAAACAATTAAATAAATCGTTCTCGATTAAACAATTCAGACAGGATTAAGGAGGTTAGCTATAGTTAATGTCTGAAATTAGTAGAACATAATAAGATAAATTGGCTGAAAATATAATCGATAGGTGGTTGGGTCGGAGGGTAAGGGGGCATTAGAGGTTTTCTAGTTATCAGGCGTGCGAAGAGCTTTAATTCACTGCTAGGGCTGTGAGATTGGATCCCGAGGCTTGAAGTAATTGGGTTGGCCCGGCGGAATTACATCAAAAACCCTTCCACTGGACCGGGGGTACGGAATTTAGACTCTTGCAGACCTGGTTCTCCACAGAAGAAGGGGATAGAGAATCAGAACGCCTTCCACGCCTTGGGTCTGTAGGACCATACTAACCCTGACTTGTACTGATTTAAACAACCCTCTTACACATACTCACTCTCAGTGTAATGCTTTTTCGATTAAAAATAGGGGGGGGGGGGAAGGTTAAATTTTTATTTGACGGAATTGTGGCTCATGTTAAATTTGCCAAATTCCATTGCAAATCAAGATGATAGAGCCACCTATAGCATTTTCTTTACAAGTATAAAGTTTAACAAACAATTGTAAGTCATTTTAAAAAATAGACTGCCAATTGGTATGGCACATAGCTTCCTCGCATCCTATCACGTACTTTATTAATTTTATATTTGACGAATTTACAAGCCATTATTGTTTGATTTGTTTAATTTTTTCCTCCGTTTTTTTAATGTCAAAATTGTTTTGATTTTATACTTGAATTAAAGTATCAATTAAACAAAAGTTAAAGAGCGCATATGGTTCAAAGTAATCTGGGGCTATCTGCGGGCTACTGTCGATAAACTGTAAAAGTTTCATACAAATCAGATAAGTACTTTTGAAGCTATAGGTGTAAATTAATGTATGTTTGTGCGCATGTGGAAGAGAAATAAATGAGTGCAGAAGGTTGAAACTTATATGGGACTATGGGACCAACAATGGGCTACTCATGACCTACCGCCCAAATTTCATTAAAATTGGACTATTTCCTTCGGTAAGCTCGGAAGCAATAATAGCATAAAGAGCAAGGAGGGGGCCAGATCCCCCGGTAAATCAAAGGCTAGATGAGCCTGGCGTCAAATTATCAGTTTTGTGCTAATCTTATTTAGAGGTAGAAACAAATTACTCGTATAAAATAATGTTCAATTGTAATTGAATTTCTGACTCATCATTGTAGTGCGGTAATGCTGTAGTTGAAAATGCGACTCATCATTGTAGTGCGGTAATGCTGTAGATGAAAATGTAACTCATCAATTTAAAGTGGAAATGCTTATAGCAGAACGGCTTCTACGACAGGCTAATTGTAATTGTATTATTTAACTTTATTTTGCTAAACACTTTTGCTATATAATATAGTAATAAATAAGGGTTTCTGATCCTACTAAGCATCTAAGTCGTAAACTTAACTATTGTTTGAGAATCGCTAAACCTTTAATAAAGGTTAATGTATTTATTAAGCATCTAACAATAATTTTAAGTTAATGTTTAACCTTTCTAAGTATTTATATTAAAAAATATATTTGGAAAAATGATAAAAAAAAAGTATATATTTAACTGAAAGCTAAAAATAAGAGGAATAATAGAGAAAAAAATCGGGAGTGTAGTCAGAAGATAAAATAAGAAACTCCAAGTTAAAATGTAATAATTTTTTAAACGGAGCTAAAATAAAAAAGAGGTGAAAAGAGAATAGATAAAAATATGAAAAAGAGAGACCGTAGCTCGTTTTTAAGGGAGTTTTATAAGGGATAAAAAGGGGTGCTTTGCGAAGGCAAGTTTGCTGAATGCCCTAACGAAGGTATAAAGTTTATAATAAAGAGGGCTTTGAGAGGGGCCAGATCCCCGGTGAATCAAAGGCTTGATGAGCCCGGCGTCAAATCAACATCACCCTGCCAACCGTTTGCTGCTACAAACAAGCAGCAACTTTCAAATCTCTTTTAATAAGATTTCAACTCCTTCAACTAGAATTCGTTAATTCCTTCGATACAAATTCACCCCTCGTTTTTAATATAAAGAACGGAGTCAGAATACTTTGTGTGCACATAGAAAATGTTCTATTTCATTATGCATCTATAAAATGTGTAACAAGTCCGGCATTAATTTCTACATTTCTCCATTTTACTTTATTATAAAATATAGTATGCCAATTAGTGTGACACATAGCTTCCTCCTGAAATGCACTGGACCAAGTATGATATTAGAGAAAGATTAGAACGATATGAATCATGACTGATTATTTCATTCTGATTTAGGCACCGAAAATAAAGAAAAAAAATACGTGTGGTGTCGTGGGACACCCGGTAGGAACGAAGTTCCTTACGCTTTTCATTAAACATAAATTATAAAATCGCTGTAATAACTACGTATACATGGTGGAGTTAGAAAAGAGACAAAATTAAAAGTAACTAACATTTGTACTAGCGGAGTTAAGGTAAAATTAAATGAAAATCTTTTTATTATCTTTGAAGCGAGCGTCTTTCAATAAATAATGTATTGTATATTGAGAAAAAAGTTAATGATAAATTTATAGTTAAAGCAGATGGTTGTAGAACGAAAAAGAACTGTCCTCCCAGGCCCCTTCGGCATATTACTCCAATTAAAATATTAAAATAAAAAATATAAATCATTAACTCACAAAAACTTCTGCTTGTATCAGGTTGAAATGTTACATGCTTGTTTCAATTGTACTGTAGGTGATGTATACAAAGTTTCATTTAAATCTTTACGTTAGAACGTAAGATATCGGTAAAAACGTTGTTTTCTTTATTTTAATCGGTTTGGTCCGCTTTAATATATTTAGCGATCTTTATCACTTCATAGTAGTGTCGGTGTTCGTTTTACTAAAAAAAAATATTTAAAAATGTTGTTTGTCTCATTAAATAGATGAAGTTAGAATTTTTTCCCGTCCAAAAATTCCAACTTTAAATTCAAAGCTTATGTTTACGCGATCGTTGCGCCTGAACGCTTGGGCGGATAATGTTGTCCAACGAACTTGTCCCGGACATTGGTTAGATGAACATGTGTACCAAATTTCAACTAAATCGGTCAACTTTTACTGCAGTTATCGCCATCGGTAGATTTCGTGACGGTGATTTTGTGGCGGTTATTTTATGACGGTGATTTTGGTAGTTTTTTGGATTCACTCCCGGGCTCCAGAACGTGCCATAAGGAACTTCGTTCCAAAAACATGTAAAGCGACAAATATTTTACTTTTAAACCTTTACAAATTACAAAACACTTGGTAGAGGATGTGGAATCAGCATTAATGGCGAACACCCGGGTCCGGGCCGCCAAATACTCCGGATGAACAAAGTTTTGACCACATAGAATATAGAGATCGCATAAAGCGACATTTTATTTATATCGAAAAAGTCATGATGTTCATGAATAAATAATATTTAATAATAATAAATTTTGTAAAAGACAATTACAATGTTATTGAATAAGCGATAATAGCAATTGTAAATAATGTTATTGAAAAAAATAAAAGAAATAAAGAGTATTAATGAAATAATAAATTATTGTATTATCAATATAATATCCTTGTTATGTGAATGAATAACACACAGCTTGTTTTTGTCATATCAAGATTGGTTTTGTTTTTTTATTTAATTTAACCTACAAATGACATTCACTTCTTTTTTGTCACCAGTGTATTGCGTATAGTCATGTCTTTTATCTCTGTCATTTTTTTACATTCTAAAATTATGACAACCTCTCAGTTATGAAGGGTAAAATGTTTTTCATTCATTTTTGATCCGAAAATAAAACCATTTATAAATCGTCCTTCTGCACTATAAAAAAAACCAGTATCAAACCGTTAGCGATCAGCCCAGAGTTTTCTATATTCATTTATTGGTAATTTTATTTTAACATCTATTTTTTTTTTAAATAAAACAAGAAATAACGCCACTTAAATGCATACCTCCTCGAAATAGTAAATTACGCGTCTAGTGTGGAAAGTAGCTTTTTGTATGCGAGTGTGGATTTCTTATATTAATAATGTTTATTAGGTGGAACGAAGTTCGCCGGGTCAGCTTGTATCATATATAAAGGAAGACAAACGTGGCTAGTAATCTAGAACGGTAACCATAGCAATATACAACAACAAAGCCTTTCTTCTAGTGTGTGTGATTTGGTCGATTAAACTTAGAACTTTGGAACTCATTATAAGCTTAATCTAATGGTTTTGAGAAGCGACTTATTCTTTTTAGGGTTAAGGCGGAAATACACATGCTAGTTACTCGCACAAAAACATACGAGTAGCTCGCAGAGGAGAGCTACTGGCATGTGTATACATCAAATAGCATGCGAGTAAATCGCACGAGGTTTGATTTTTGTCTTGCCAGTGGCACTAGTCCAGGGGAGGGGGAACTGATAAGGCACGTGTAAACAGGCTTGCCAGAGCAAGGTTGCTAGTAGATAGCACGAGTCTCCCTCAGCCCTTCAGTCTCCAGTTGCGTTCCTTTCTTTCGCGGGTATCTGACAACCACTCATCAACTTTCTCCGGAAGCATTCGCAATTGATTCATAAAACCATTGACGTCCCCGAACCCCATTTCATTTAGTAGCCACTAACTCACTCCATGTACCTAATTCCCTTCTAGCTATCCAATCTTTACCCACACTCTTCGTGTCTTTTTATTATTTTTCAAATGTTTTAAAATACAGTTTTTGCAAGTAAATGAACAATCTGGGTAATTTCATTCCGCACCGATACATTTATAAGGTACATTGAAACAATTAATAAAACTATCAAAATTAATTAAATCAAGTACAATTATTTAATTATTAATTCCGGCTAAAAGAAGGCAAGAAACGATTGCCTGTTTCAAAACTAGAACTGTGACTGGAATGTGTATTGTCATGTGCAAGTAGCTCGCACAAGACCGATCATCCGGATGATACTAGCATGCTGTTTCACTGGCAAATGTACACAGCGTCTGCAGCATGCCAGCTACTGAAGTGCAAGTAACTCGCCACTGGTGAAAGTGGATTTATTTCGTATATAGTTTCTTTCCTCTATTTGACAAAACTATAGTGAATTCCATTTCAATTTATTGGTTACGTGCACACAATAATTACAATAATTAGATTTACGCACATTCACTGACTGACTGATTTAACATACTAAATTATCAGCTGTTAGCTTAACTTAACTTTATCATCGATAAGACTATTATATTTTTATTTATGTATTATTGTTTACGTGAATAAACAATAAATTATGTGATGTAAAGTGTGCGGTACTGGACTCTAACTTTTTTCGGATTAGAAGAGATCCATTGCCAGGTTCCTTTGTGCGGTAATGGACCTCTCACTTTTGTGTGGTAATGGACCTCTCACTTTTGTGTGGTAATGGACCTCTCACTTTTGTGTGGTAATGGACCTCTCACTTTTGTGTGGTAATGGACCTCTCACTTTTGTGTGGTAATGGACCTCTCACTTTTGTGTGGTAATGGACCTCTCACTTTTGTGTGGTAATGGACCTCTCACTTTTGTGTGGTAATGGACCTCTCACTTTTGTGTGGTAATGGACCTCTCACTTTTGTGTGGTAATGGACCTCTCACTTTTGTGTGGTAATGGACCTCTCACTTTTGTGAGGTAATAGATCTCTTTTTTTTTTTTTTTTTTTTTTTTTTTAATCCGGGGGGCTTTTACGCCCGAAGACGCAGGCCACTTAGGTGGGCCCATTGAACAAACCCGGGTTAGGAACCGAAATCTTCACACTCGTGTGAAGATATGGTCGTTAACCATGACTCCCCTCCTGGTTATATACAACCAGGGTTGTCATCATCATGGTTTCCAGGCCGAAACCTGGTGGCGCCACTCTTTCGAAGAGCTTCCCATTTATTTGAACAATGCTGGGTGGACATTAATGGACCTCTCACTTTTGTGCGGTAACGGATCTCTCACTTTTGTGCGGTAACGGATCTCTCACTTTTGTGCGGTAACGGATCCCTCACTTTTGTGCGCTAATGGACCTCTCACTTTTGTGCGGAAATGGACCTCTCACTTTTGTGCGGTAATGGACCACTCCCTTTCGTGCGGTTTTGGACTGTTTTCGAGGAAAGTGTGCGGTGTTGGTATTTAACCCTATTTAGCAAATACATAGAGACTCAAGTCGCTTATAGTAGTTGAAGTTAAACTCGCTTGATTTAATAATAAACATAACTTAAGACACAAATGTCGAGATAATTCTTGAGTTCAATTCTAAGTTTATAAATGTCATTTATCATTATATTGTTAGCTGGATTAATGTTACAGGCCGGTATAGTGATGTAGAACAAGAGATCTGAGCGGATCATATCAGTCTAATAGAGTGAAGGAGTGAAGTCGATAGTTTGGTTTCCTGAGTCGGAAGGAATTCCCGTATCAAATCCCACAATTATGTTTGCATCTCTTATCCTATCTCGGCTTCAATGACTCTTCTCTCTGACTTACACTGAATCAAAGTATATTTTAATAGAACTAAACTTAATCTTATACCTTAACTGATACCTTAAGCTTCACTAATCCTATGTCAGATTAAAAAGAATTTAAATATAAAATATAATTTTGAAATGTGGGATGCCCAATTCCTCCCCACAGGTAAGAATAGCCCTTTTTGGGAGCACAATTCCTCCCCGTTTTAAATGACAGCTGAATTTTAAACACCCCGATTCATCCCCAAATTATTTTCAGGTATAAAAAAATACATAAAGATGCTAAAGAATGCTAACCTCCTATGTCAACCCTATATAGAGTTGACATAGGAGGTTAGCAACCTTCACCATCGATAACATACATACAATCTTTTTTTTAAACAAAATGTAAAAACTTTATTGTATCTTGAATTTAAAAAAATAGGAAAATCAACTTAATAAAATAATAAAAAATATAAAATTGTAGTATTTATAAATTATAAATTGGTAGTGCGTGAAGTCTCACGCAAAAAGGGTTTCGTTGGTGTTGTAAACATATAAATTAGTAGTTGGGGGGGGGGGAGGAATTTGGATGTTTTTGACAAAATGGCGTAGAAAATTAAATGCTTTCCAGAAGTGTTATATATTTTTGTAATCTACTCTTCAATACCTTTCATTTGATACCTCACTCAAAATTTTAAAAAAATATTTTTTTTCCCGTGACATCAATCAGCCGCCATCTTGGATTCCCAGTTAATCCGACCAAGCTGCTATTCTTATTTTTTCTTTGGCCCATCAGACCGCACATTTTGCATATTTTTCTATATTTTTAGTAAGATCGGAAATACGATTTTGGGGGGGGGGGGGGGACACGCAAAATTCGATGTTTTTTGACAAAATTGCGCCGAAAATTGAATACTTTCCCCAAGTGATATATATATTTGTAATCTACTCTTTAATACCTTTCATTTGATACCCCACCCAAAATTTAAAAAAAATATTTATTTTCGTGTGACATGAATTATCCGCCATCTTGGATTCCCAGTTAATCCGACCAAGTTGCTATTCCTATTTTTTCTTTGGCCCATCAGACCGCACATTTTGCATATTTTTCAGCTGATAATTTTGAGTTCGCTATATTTTTCCTGTGTGCGCGTCAAAACGATCTTTAATATTGGAAAGTTTCACGTTTCTATCTCTTTTTATTCAAAAGTTATTGGAACCGTACAGAGTGACAGACAGACAGACAGACAGACAGACAGACAGACACATGAACGAAACTATAAGGGTTTCTTTTTTTGGTTTTACCAACGAACCCTAAAAAACTGGTAAATTCCTTCGACTTACAGTTTGAATATATTGAAAAATTGTAATCTTGCCTTCATCTAAGGTTTTTTTTTATTAATTCTTATAAATATTTAATTATTTTTCAAGTTGAACTTTGAATTATTGCAGAGCCTTTGTAACTTGAATTCAGCTGTCTTTCTCAAAGTCATTTAGTACTTTGGCAAATATAAATATATTAGTATTAGCTCTATAAGAACTAGCAGTGTATTTAGTGTGAAAGCTTTCGCATGCATTTGTAGTTAACTAATGACTTGATGTTTTTTTGAAGCCCATGTTTCTGGTGGGAACAATACTTCGTTGTCAATGTATGCTTCTAGAAATCCATAAAATTTTGAATTCCATTGATTATTTAGCTGTATAGAAGAAAGTTCAAATCCTATTTATATCCCTTAATAACTAACAACACGTGGCCACGCTCGCTTAAAATTTGTGTAAGTGTATCCATAATTAATGCGAAAACTAAACTAAACTAAAATCGATCATAATCAATACAAGCATAATGAAAAATTATCTAAATATAAACAAATATATAAACATAAATTTTTTTTTTTTACTTTTGTAATTCCAGGTATAGGGGAGGAATCGGGCTGTGACTTTTTGGAACGAAGTTCCTTATGACACGTTCTGGAGCCCGGGAGTGAATCCGAAAAAAACGACCGTCACACAACCAAGCATCACGAAATCTTCCGATGACGATAACTTAAGTTAAAGATGACCGAGTTAGTTGAAATGTGGTACACATCTTCATTTTATCAATACCTAGGCTGAGTTTGTTGGACAACGTTATCTGCCAAAGCGTTCACGCGCAATGCTCGCGTAAACGTAAGCTTCAAATTTAAAATTGGAATTGTAGGACGGAAAAAAATTCTAACTTTATCTATTTAATGAGACAAACAACTTTTATAAATATTTTTTTTTAGTAAAACAAACACAGACACTGCTATGAAGTGAAAAAGATCGCTAAATTTATTAAAGCGGACCTAAACGTTTAAAATAAAGAAAACAACGTTTTTACCGATATCTTACGTTCTAATGTAACGATTTTAATAAAACTTATCTTATGCACAATTGAAACAAGCATGCAATATTTCAATTTGATACATGCAGTAGTTTTTATTGTAGCAAAGTGATACATTTTATAATAACTGAAGAGGAGATGTGTGGTTAGAGGAATAGTAAGAATGCGGGGTGGTTCCCTTACTACTAGCCGCCGCACTACTACCAGACCCATTATATCTATCAACTCATCATGATTCACTGTTATCTATTTTTTCAATATTCAATACATATTTATTACTATACGCTCGCTTCAATGATAGAGCCACGCGATGCCTAGTATTATTCATTTATATTTAGATGTTTATATTCAATAAAGTTTTATTATTATTATTAGTTCTTCATTTTATGTAAGTTATGATTTGGTTCCGTTTTTTATCATTTTGTCACGGGCTTTTCACTGTTGTATGTATACTCTTTTTACAATTGTAGTTTATTGTTAGCTAACAATAAACTGTCAAAGTCAAATTAATATTAGATTAAATTTAAAAATAAAATCATAAAAATAACCAAAAACATCTAAAACTTATTTATACCCAATTATATTCTTAATTTACCCTTCAAGTTTCATATGATACCGAGCTCATCATTTAAAAAAAAATATTTGGTATCCAATAAAACCAATGCTCTAATTTACATTGGTCCAGCTGATATTCCATGATCAAATGATCTTCTACCAAACAGACAGACAGACAGAGTTTCTTGTCTGTCTGTCGGTTTGGTTTTAAATAAGTTGTCATAAAAGTATTTGGAAAGTGGAATATATTAGGCTAGTCAGAGAAATGCACAGACAAAAGCATGTTTTTAAATATTCGTATAGATTTATTTGTATTCCGACTTAGTATCTACATTTTGACCTCGAATAACGAGTGGAAGAACTAGAGAAGTGAGTGAGAACTATAAATTGGCGTGGCTTCATTGAGTAATGAGGAAACCTATTATTATTTCAGGTTTCAACCCTCGAGTAATTATAAATCCAAATTTTTCTTCACGTGCCAAATGTAGATCGTTTGATAATTTAGATACCATTCTGCCAAATATATAAAACAAGTCCAAATGGTTCTCTGACCTTTTGTTTAAACACGAGAATGAATCCAGGAATGTGAGGTTTACTCAATTAGCTTTATTCTAGTTCTTTCATTTAATCAATAAATCACTTGACCTGTTACGGCCATGATGTTTTTTCTATCTCTCTTTTAATATAACTAAGGATATTTCAAAACATCTGATCTATATATATATATATATATATATATATATATATATATATATATATATATATATATATATATATATATATATATATATTATACGCTTCATATATAGTCTAATATCTTATGCCTAAGATATTAGGCATTTTTTGAAACTTTTCGTGAAACACTTAAAAAAAAAAAAAAAAAAATCGATATCTCGAGAACTATTGAGAAAAGGGCATACGCTTACTCGACATTTTTTGTTCCAATTTGGCCATAGTAACTAACCATGAAGTTTGGCAGGTTAACTTCCGGTCACCCTGTATAAGGTATAACTCCTTCAAACTCAATTCAGGGAGACGGTCAGGTGCAAGAAAATCCTTATTTACCATAAGCCAACATTTCAGCAACTATTTAATGTTGTCTTCCTCAGGGCAAATTGTAACATACACAAAAATATATATGCACTAACAAGTAAGGCTAAGAACAAGGTAAAATAGAAAACTACATACAAAAATTAAATGTCCGTGACAAAATTATAGAAACGGAACCAAGTTATAACTTACATGAAGATTAAGAACTAATAAACAATATTGAAAAAAACTGAGAAACATAGGAAAAAGGGGAACAGTATAGAATGAAGGGAATATAAAACAACTAACAGGCTCACGATAAGTAAATAAAGGTATGAGTGATAGCTGCTGAGAACGCAGGCGACGGCAGAACGAAGAATTAAAACCAAGTCTCCACTAGCTCGGTTCTCCCAGCAGTGCAACCTAGCGGCCGAGAGAAGCACTAGCAAGGCTAAAGGTAAGTACAAAGGAAGCCAGGGAAAAAGAAGAAAGCGGAGTGAAAAAGAGGTGAGAAAAAGAGGGAAGAAGGAGGGGGAGGAGGAGAAGGGGCTGGGAAAGAAGTCAATGATAGCGCTTAGGTGTCCGGGGCCAAGAGGTGTTTGTATAAGTCACTTATCCCTGCCACATCAGATCTGTAATTCATGATTCCGTGTTATTATGAACACGAAGCATTTCTAAAACTCGCCTCTTTGGGTGCGAATAATACGAACCTTATCCGGTTTTATTCTACCTTTATGATGATTATCAGCACAGTGACTGGCGAGCGCGGTGACATTCCATAGTCCTCTATCAATGGAGTTCTTACGGGCTTAGAGATGCTCCCGGAGATAGATTAAATAAGGGGAAGACGTTTCCCCAAAAATAGACTTCATTACAATCGCCGCATTCGCTCTGGTACAAGTTGAATCTGAACAAGTTCAGGAACATCTCTTACTTCTGGAAACTTGGCTCAAGAAGTGGAGAATCAAAATTAATGAAAAAAAAAAGTGTCCATGTAACGTTTAGTTTGAGACATGGCATAATGTGAACCAGTAACCCTAAACCAAATCCCTATCCCTCACTCTAGTTCCGTCCGCTACCTTGGTTTACACCTGGACCGGCGTTTGACTTGGGCACACCACACAAAACTTAAACGACAAGACTGCAACAGACGCTACAAACTTTTACACAGACTTCTACACCATACATCTAAACTCAGCACACATAACAAATTACTCATTTATAACACAATAATTAAACCCATATGGACATACGGTATTGAACTCTGGGGTTGCACCAAGCGTTCCAACTCCTATCGTATCCAGTCCCTACAGTCCACAATCCTAAGAAGAATAGTACACGCTCTTTTCTATGTTTCTAATTTCACCCTTCACAACGACTCTAAAGTCCCCTTCGTCCACGACCTAGCCATAACCCGATATAAATCTTTCCATGACTCCATATCCTAATATTCCAATCCTTTAATTCACAACCTGTAATTACCATTCATTCCTGGAAATCCTCCTCGACGTCTAAAGAGGCAGTGGCCACGTGATCTATTGAACAATGCTTAACAAGTCTAAATATATGTTGTATCAATTGTATTAATTCAAGCCAGTATCTGTGAGTACTGTTAATGGGCAGTTCCTCACTTCAAGTCTCTCAAGTCATTGTAAAAACTTTCATCAAAATTGCTTATAACATGTAAAATTATGTAGTTGCAATTTTCTAATAAATAAAAATAAAAAAAAAAATCGATCTGGTAGATGATGCTGGACCTCTTACTCTTGTGTATTAGTTCCTCATCTTCATGTAAGTTATGATTTGGTTCCGTTTTTATAATTATGTCACGAGCTTTTAACTGTTTTTTGTAGTTTTCTTGTTTGACTTAGCCTTACTTGTTTGTGCTTATATATTTTTGTGTATGTTACAGTTTGCCCTGATGAAGGCAACATTAAATAGTTAGTGGCCAAAATTTTGGCTTAATGTAAATGTGGAGTTTTCTTGCACCTGAGTGGACTTTGAAGAGTTATACTTTATATACACACACACATATATATATATATATATATATATATATATATATATTATATACTTGTTTTGTGAGAAACATTATCCCTTAGTAAAAATATAAGGTCAACTAGTTTAACAAATCTATATTTACATAGCACTATAAATTTTAAACTTATCGATAAAGTGTGCCAGACATCTTTTGCAATAGGAAATTGAAGTTACTTTAGAAACTATAATATATGAAAACTTTCCTACTTCCAAAGATTTATTACCAAAGTTAGTAAGAGACATACGTTCGTAAATATGCATAATTATTTTAATATGTATAATTTTTACACACATATATATATATATATATATATATATATATATATATATATATATATAAATATATATATATATATATATATATAACGTAAAACATTAGGTGTCATAAAACTACCAAACTTTTTTTTAATTATATATGTATATTCCTTTCATAGTTATCATCTTCGTGTACCGATAATTATAATTTAATGATTTTCACGTGTTAAGGTTCCTTTAGTTTTAAAAAGCGGGGAATATATTCCCCGGGAAAAAACTCATTTTTGAAATATTGATGAAAATTGATGAAACAACCACCTGTTGAATACATTTCAAATAACATATTAACTAGGCAAGGTATCCCGTGGCTTTTTTATTGAAGCGAGATTAATGTGATAAATATTTAATATTAAGCAAATTAATAGTTAATCATGATGAGTATATAGTTTAAAAGGATGATTGGAGTAGACGGTAGTGCCGGGTGGACTCACACTTTACTTGGAAGGTTCTATAGGAATGTTCCTAAAGGTGGGTCCATAGTCACAGCTAGCAGATAGACACGCGTATCCGTCTGTATAGATAACAATATATATTCATGTTTTCTGGGATCTGGGACCATGATAACATGAGAATGGTAGTATGAGTTGTCTCGGACCAATTTTTTTTTATACCACTGACTGTGATTCCTACTTACACGAAATCATTGTAAAGAATTAATGTATTAACCTCATATATCAAGTAGTTAGTATGGTTAGCTCAATTTTCTAAACCCTAAATTGTTTCAGTTAAAGAATTGTAGACTGGTCCCTATCACGAAACCCTATTCAAGTTGAGTTAGGCCTATTGGATTTCTATTTTTTGTAGTAGTTATACTATTTTGTGAAGGAAATCACGCAACAAAAGTCTACTAAATAAAGCAGTTGGTATAACCCGGAGTTTTCTGCAGCTATTTGAATAAAATCGATCCGATTCTAAGGAATGCTGAAAGTGGCAAGGGGCTCTTTGTCCATTGTACGTGCAGACGGTATATTTTTTTTCTCTTTTTCTTATTTACTTGTGTTTACGCAAGTTGAAGTTTACAAGCCTTTGAGTCAACTTTTGTCTTCAAACGGAAGAAGAAATATCTTTTCATACATGGTTCAAAGAGAGACTTCCAGACTATTTCGAGATTTTATGTTTTGTGATGTAAATATTTGATGAAAACCTTGTCGAATGACGATGATGTAAACCAATTTATTTTGAAAATCGTGCTAAAAATATGACTTACGTAATTTCTTTATCTCTTCTCAAAAAGTAGTCTCACTTTCTTTGTCTGTCTGTCTGCCTCTTGACTTCGTGCAGCCACTAAGTTGCATCCCTACAGCAGAACTGCGGTGACCAAATTGCCGAATTTTTGGTATTTATAGGCTTACGTAATTGTAAGTGTTCTTCTAATGTCTAGATAGTTCAGTAAACAAATTAATGTTTTTTATTTATTTATTTTTTTTAAAACAAATTATAATTAATCATTAACTACGGGAGACATACAGAGAAAAATAGACCCCCGCACCGGGACTTGAAACACGGGTCTCCTATTAATCCGTTAGAGGCGCTCTTACCACGTATCGGTAACGTCTTTGAAAGCTTGTATTCGGGGAATTTGTATCGGTAACGACAGAGTAAAATCATTCTCCCGTATACTGTAGGAACGCCGAGAGAATGTGCGTGGAAAAATGGATCTTAGGTCGAAGTTTCAAACTTACTATCGACTTTACTTCGAGATATATCGCTATTCCTCTAGGCTGAGTCCCCTCTACTAAAAAACTTTTCTATCTTTTTTAAAAAGTGACATTTTTTCGGCACATTTTAACAATGCCCAACTTTAACATCTCACTGCTTTAAGAGTTCTTATCCAAATCAAACCAAATTGACAGGGTTTTTAGAACTCATATAAATGTAAAAGCCTACGAAGTTTCAAGTAAAAAAGTTAATTAGTTTTACGTTAATTAACGAATTTAATGGGATCTGATATCCAAATGAACCCAATGAAAATTATTACTGAGCATTATTTTTAACATTTGTTGATACATTATTAGAAAATAATAAATAATATTATTATGCTATCAAAGTAATAGTTTAAAACGCATGATATCTTACTAATATTAAAACTTAATCTGATTATAGATTATAAACTTTATCAACATAAATAAAAAACAACAACATATATTCCTTCACACTTTACCCAGGCTTAGGACTGGCAAAGTTAGTAATTAGAAGTATTTTTTCTATAACCTAAACCTTGGCGTGTTTAAAATGTTGTTTTTATCTATGATCAAGATAAACTAAATTATTTATAAATAATTAAAACTAAAACATTATTGTTCTAGTGGTGTGGCTAACTCTGAATCAGAACCATCTGAATCTGATTCATTAGCTGAATCGTTTTCTTGGCATCCTCCTAATGATATTATAAATTCATCCACTGTATCGGTTAAAATTCCATCTGTTTTTCTAAAACTTTCTTCTATATCAAGAACGTGTTTGATAAATCCAGCCCAATTTTGACGAGTAACACTTTTGACTGCATCATTTGTTAACAACTCCAGGTTCTTGGTGCTAAGATCGCCAGTGGTATTTCTATCTCTAATATATCTCTTTATTTGTGCCCAAGCTAACTAACTCAATTGGGTTTAATTCGCAAATATACGGAGGAGTTCTTATAACAGTGTGGCCATTTTCTTTTAATAATTCGTCAATTTTAAATCGTTTTTCCTTAAGCGCATTTAAAGATATAAGGTCAAACAAAGCTAGTTTTCTCATTGATCGATCATATTCTATTTTTTTTTTTTCCGTAGTATGAATACTACCTAAAACTTAAAAAATTGAATTTCTAATTGATTGTACTAGGTACAGATACTAATTGAGTACTTCATAGTTATAAGCGTTAATTCTCGGTCTAGTTCTATTGCCGTGAATATTTGGCTTGCTAGACATGTAGAAAAGATTGAAAGCTTGGATTCGGGGAATTTGTATCGGTAACGACAGAGAAAAATCATTCTTCAGTGTAGCTCAGTTGGTAAGAGCGCCTGTAACGGATTATTAGGAGGACCCGTGGTTCGAGTCCCGGTGCGGGGATCTATTTTTCTCTGTATGTATCCCGTAGTTAATGATAATTATAATTTGATTAAAAGTAAAATTTAATCTTTCTGTAGTATGAATGCAACCTAAAACTTAAAAATCCGAAAAGCAAATTAATGTTTAGAATTGCTATTTTTAGTCCACGGGCATTTCCTATTTTATTTTATTTCTAAGTTTACCAAAGGTTAGTTCTCAAGAACGTATTTATTTGTTTTCAAATTAAAAAAATGTCTTATCAGTTATGCGTTTTAGTTATCAGAGCATATTAACATGGCCAAGTTTTAACTCTGGGATGCAGGAGAAATTTTCGTCACGCAAAAAACCACGTGAAAAATGTGACGCTTTTAAATATCTCACCAGGAAGAAAGGATTTAACAGGAGGTCGATAGATTTCCATTTATAGTACAATATTTTGACGATAGGCGAGCTGAAGTTTGAATAAACGACATGAAAAATGTGCCGCTCTTAAATATCGGAAGATAGAATATAATAGGAGGTAGATTGGTTTTCACTTGTATTCATTGTAGTTTTAGTACTATATTTAGCTGATTGAAGTTCTTAATTTTATATAAAATGATATCAGAGCTCCTAGCGGACCAAATGGTAATCAAAGTGGATTAATCTTTCATATTTTCGCACCTTAAGATCCATCTAATATATTAATTACACAAAATATAAATGGTATATGGGTTTTCTCTACTTCATGGAAAATCATTGAAATGCCAATAAGTTGATTCAATGCCCAAAAACATATCCATGATTCATCTATGATTTTCCGTGAAGTGGAGAAAATGGATTTTTTTTTTTTTGTGTGTGTGTGTGTGTGGTGCGTGCCAGTCAGTCTGTTGGTCTAACCTACAATAGTTTTACCATCGCTCATAATTTTAATATTTTTCCTCCAATTTTTATTTAATTTGCGTACATTTCTTACTTATCACGCACACACACTTTTTTCATCTTCAGAAGGGAGAAAAAGTTATGATTATGGATTAGTTAGGAGGAACTAAAGTAAGTCTTTTCTTCAATAAACTCAAAACGTAGGGAGAAAAAGTAAAACCAGGGAGAAAAAGAAGGGTTGCCAATTTAATTATTTTATAAATAGTAGAGAATGAATGGCTAATGTAGTGAAGTTGTTGAAATCAGGTTGGTGACACTGCTTTTTCGACCTTGTTTATCATTGCATCAAACCTGCATCCAAATAACCATCAATTTGAGATTAATTGCAATTATTAATAGTTTTTAATATTGAATCTCTTATATCTGCTATCAAAAGTGATAAAAATTATTGTTATTTATTAAAATAATAAATAAAAACTGTGGAATGGGTGAAAATGAGTATTTTCTCCCTACTGGAGATAATATATTGTATGTACAATATTGCGATATATAATAAATTATCAGTTAATAATGGAGCTAATTAACGTTATTCCCTCTGCTACGCCTCGGGAATAATTAAAAAGTCAAATTCCCTCGGCTTCGCCTCGGGATTTTGGGACCATGATTTCTTCGACTTTGCCTCAAGAACCAACTTATTCGCTCAGGGAATAATGGCTTACTTTACTCCCTAGGTGCATAAATAATTTTTTCCTAATAGCACTTCTACTTTTAAAACTACTCAACTTATATAGTGAAATGCAAAAAATGAGGAATAGCTAAAAAATGGTGTATTATTGTTATTAATTTCAACCTTCTGGGATATTCCTGGAGTCATTCATTTTTCTCGGTCGTGCGTTATTAAAACATAGTTTAAAATCTATCTCTGTATATTTCATTCTTATTCAGTGACCATTAGCCTGACAATTAGGGTTTATTTGCCACCCTAATTGGAAAACATTTTAAATTTGCATTTCTTATTCATTAATTAAAAAAAAAAAAAAAATGTATTTTTTTAGAAACTAGAAAATTTATTATTTAAGCGGAATGTAATTTATTATTTTTTTAAACATCTGAATATCAAATGAAGTTTATATTAACTCGTTTTATTTTAAGCTTGATTTTATATAAGGGTTTTGTTGGACTAAATAATATGAAGACAAAGAATATGAAATATGGAAGATAAAAGTGTACAAGGGTATTGTGTAGTCCGTAAAAAGAAAAGAAAAGGGTGTCGGTATTAATACCATCAACATGAATTATTCAAAGAATTATATAACAAAACATTTGCACAGCATCTAAAAAGAATTA
The DNA here is from genome assembly GCA_951217055.1 of Gerris lacustris. Lineage (NCBI taxonomy): Eukaryota > Metazoa > Arthropoda > Insecta > Hemiptera > Gerridae > Gerris > Gerris lacustris. Next base: position 86,926,762 of record OX578278.1, on the reverse strand, counting down.
CTAAGTCAGGGGAAAAACAAACAAAAACTGAAAATTATTTTTTTAATAATATGATGAAACCATGCTTCTTATAATACATAGGAAAGGTTTAATATACATAATATAATATGTATAACTAGCTTTCACCCCGCGCCACGCGGGGCTCATGCTAGGTATTAGTGACTATATTTACTATATAATCATGTAGGCCTAGCAATTAAATTACATTCCTAAATAGTTTCGTTTCCAAAGCTTCTAGGAATAAAATCAGGACTATATTACACATCATTAATTCCATTATTAAGAATATAATACTCTTCAAATCTATATTTTAAAAATAGCCAATAGAAACTAATTAATATACCTAGTAATAATTAACAATGCCAAAAAAAAAGGTTTGATAAATAAGAAAATAAAGTACACCTAACCAATTAGACTAAGAAGTCATTGGACAATCATCAACCATGATGGTGCATTAATTTAATTACCAGCCTCTTCTCTCAATAAGGCAGTTGCACCAGTAAATATTTAATAACTCAAATTTTAGGAAAAATTAGTAAAATAATAAATACTTGATTTAAAGAGCATTAGTGTGAGGTTTAAGCACTTCAAACAAATCGGTCAACAATTGCGGACGCCATAAGCGCTCAAAGTGAAATTTCTTTTTTAAAAAATAAAATATAGCTCTATTTAAGGTAGAACCGATGGAATTACGATAAAAAGTAATAGGACCAAAGTTGTAGATCTTTTAAAATCAGTTACCGCTGGCGCAATTAGCTTGTCGATACGACTTACCGTTTAGCCAGAATAAGCCTCAAAAATTTTTTAAAGAACGTCCGCTATCTTTAATTTTTAAGGGGGGGGGGGGGGTAAAAATATTTTTTTTACTTTTCGGATTTTTCCAGTCGGTTTTCGCCGATTTCCGACCAAACGACGCAAAAAACCGCGAGTCTCTAGAAGAGGTGGTCTAGAAGTACCCAAACATTTTGATTAGCGGGTCTGTGGGATTTGGTTACGGTGGATCAACCAATTTTTTTTTGGTTATGTTTTATATTCTATTTTTTTTACAAAATTGTTAATAACTACTCAATATTTTTAGATGAAACCAAGCCTACAAAATGCGCAACATGTTTGCGCTCACCCCTGAAAAAAAAATTAATTGATTTCATTTAGCCAGTTTTGCGCCTATAAAGTTTGACTGGGGCGACAGACGCACATACATACACGAAAAAAGTTAAGGCCGCAGTGGCGTAAATAGCGCCCCCGCTAACCCCGCGGTGCGGGGGGCGCCTGGTCTAGGGGGCGCCGAAAAATGAGTAAACAATAATATTTAATAATATAAATTAAAAGAAACTCTATGTGGGCAGAATTATTTTTATAACGAGAGATAAAACAAATGAAGAGTTTACATCAGAGTGAGAATTTGTTGAGATGTTATGATTTAGAGCTCAGTTAGGTTTCCAAGCTAAGTGTCACTGTACCTATAATTATATGGGTAAGTATATTAACCCTTCTTACTTCTTTTTCCTTATCACAACCTCTTTGTATTTAGTTTCTAACTCTTTTCTCCCCTAGCAAATTTTACCTCCCTTTAGAGTTTTTATCTTTTCTACCCTTCCCTTAATTTAAGATTTGTTATCTATTAATCACATGTATCAAACTCAGCTCGGTTCAGTTCTAGTTATAGCTCTCGTGCGGGGTGGTTGTGTATTTTGCTGTAAATTTTAACTTTCCTTTCGCTAGAAAGCTCTGCTATTTTTTATTTCTTATTCTACGTTCAGTTAATTTGTGCGTAGAATTAAATTATTTTAGTGAAGAATTCATTTAAAAAGGTGAGTGCATTTTTTAGACTATTATATAGCCATCGGGACTCTAGGGGATGCCACGTCAATTTGTTGATAACTAAAATATCCTATCGTCATCTTCCTCCTCCAGTAGCAAACACTTTTTTAATTTGCTTCCGAGCTTACCGAAAGTAACAGAAGCTATGTGATCTTTATGAAGAACCAACAAATTTGATGTCTCAGATTTCAAAAATTCAAAGACAGATATCGGTTTCAGATAATAGGAAACATTTTTGTTTCCGTGTCTGTCTGTTTGTCGCTAAAAACTATTTTGCTAAGATATTCCAGTTCAAGTCTTCAAGCAAGGAGCAAGGTTGTTAGTTTGTTCTTCTTATTTATACATATTACAATTTTACTATTTTTATTAAGAAATAAAAATAACATTATTACTGTAATAGTGCTGTACACTAGCATTAAAACAATTGAAATAATAATCTGTTTGAAAATTAAATAAATTACTTTGTTATTAATTTTTTTTACAGATTATTTTATCGTCCCCACTCCATCTGATCCAGAATGACTAACAAAGAGGGGGAAAACGGTAAGGGGGGGGGGGGTAATTTTGTAAGTTATAGAGGGGCGCATTTTCAAAAGTTGCGGGAGGGCGCCGGATTTCTTAGTTACGCCACTGTAAGGCCGGATTCGGTTTTTCGAATGTATAAAATGAAAAAAAATCCAAAAAAAAATTCAATTTTGACCAATGTACAGACAAAACTTTAATTTTATTATACAATATAGATGTATATAAAAGCACGACCAATTACAATATATGACGAACTAACTAATAATGTGGTGCAATAGCCCACCAGTTTTACGGTAGGCCTGTTAAGGGGCTTACTTAACTATGTATGCAATGGACTCGGTATCACTCCATCAGCAGTGTAATCCTTATAATTGGCAGGCAAAGCCTGTTAGAAACCACTTTACAAAACCACCTCCCCATTTATATGACAAATCTGGGTAACACCGCGCATGGGCTACAAGTTTTAACTATAAAATTATGAAATTTCTCCATTTTAATTACTGGTAAAGCATTAGCACATTGTAGTTAATTAAAAAATCGGTCCGAGACAACTCAGACAAACTTTCTCATATACGAGTTCATAATTACTTAGCCCAGTGTTTTCTATTTATTAGTTTTCGTTGGTACATTAAATTATTATTGAATAATTTATTAAAATATATCATAAAAATAACTTTTCCTACGTGGGGAATCGAACCCGGCCTCTCTCCCTCCGCGTTTAGAGCTATTTTCTTAGGAACTAGATTTTTCCCGGGAAACGGCTTATATCGTTAGATTCGTATTAATATTTCAGAATTTTTGCTTCCGAGCTTACCGAAGGTAACGGAAGCTATGTGATCGTTTCGAAGAACGAAAATATTTTGTCTCCGATTTCAAAAATTCCAAGACAGAAATCCGTTTCAGACATCAGGGAACATTTTTGGTTCCGTGCCTGTCTGTCGGTCAGCGTTCGATTTTTGCGAACCAACATATTATCTTAAAAAACTACACCTCCGATTTTAATGAAATTTACATGGTAGGTCATAATTTGCCCATTGTTGGCCCCATATAAGTTTCAACCTTCTGCGCTTATTTGTTTCTCTTCCAAATGCGCACAAACATACATCTATGTACACCTATAGCTTCTAAAGTACTTATCTGATTTGTATGAAATTTTTACAGTTTATCGAAAGTAACCCGCAGATATCCCAAGATTAATTTGAACCGTCAGCGCTCTTTAACTTTTGCTAAATTGATAGTTTAATTCATGTAAAAAATTAAAACAATTTTGACAGATTAAAAAACGGGGAAACAATTAAACAAATTTGACAATAATGGCTTGTAAAACTAGTATAAAACCAATACAGTACGTGGAAGCTATGTGTCACACCAATTGGCAGTACATTTAATAAAAATAGTCGGAACCGTTTTCTAGACATTAGTTATTTTCACGTTTATTGAGAGATTTTGGGAAGTAGCGCCCCTAAATTGGGAGCTAAAATTTTATTTCCCAATTTCGCCTCGGGGTATAATTTGTCTGAAAATGTATGCCAAATTTCGTCAAAATCGGCCCAGTAGTTTTGTCTCCACGCATCTGCACAGACAGACGACAGCTATTTTTAAAAAACAACACTTTTTTGGACTCAGGGGACCTCAAAACGTGTAAATCCATCAAAATCTCAAAATCGTATTTTCGTACTATCACAATACTTTCTCTTTATATGAGTGAGTAAGAAATATCGATAAGTTTTATTTTAGCATTTCAGTAAATGACAAAATATATGATAAACCATTTCTTTAAGTGTTACTTTTCTCTCAAATTCAATACTCCTCACTACATAATTAGGGAAGAATTCAATTTGAAGCACGTTGCCGTTAAAGTCCTTATAAACAACGTACACATTGTTCAGATGACAACAGTCTAGTGAAGAAATGCTTTCGACACTTACTTTATCTAGACTCGTTGAAAAGTAATTCTGATTCTGATAAATACAACTGAGTGCCCCAAGTTAAACACCTTCTCTCCCTTTCACTGTTCAAAAAGTGTTGGAACAGATTCGAACTGCTGGACTTGACAGACTTAAAATATCAATAAAAGGAAATCTCTATATACGTTGTAAAAACCTAATGAAATCTGTCAGGTGTGTAACATGGGAGAACCTGAGAGTTTAGCACATTTAGACATTAGATGTCCTATGTTTAAGTCTCAGAGAACAGCTTTTCTTCCCATTCATCTGGTTAGTGATGAATTCTCAGATGATACAAATTTCGCCTCTATTCTCGGTTTCACCAACAAAAAAGAAACGTCAAATATTATATATTTCGTTTCAAGTTTATATAAAACTAGATCATTTCTTTTTAATGAATAAAGTGTTTCTTTTCTTTTAAATAAGCTTTTCAATTATCATATTTATAAAAAAAAATGCATGTCATTTTCATCATTTATAAGACAATTGTAAACCTCCTTTGTGTAAAGCTTGTGCTTTAACTACATATATATGTATATACAGGGTGTGGCAAAAGTTCGGCAACGGCTAATTATCTCCGTTAATATTTGAGATGTCAAACTGCGGTTTGTTGCAATCTTCATCATGCATAAAATACGCGAAATTTTAGTGTAGTTTTTTTAGTTATTTCTGTATAACTCTTTACCTATATGTCCCGAAAAAAAAGCGGTCCGATATTTCTTGTAGAACGCTAAATTTGCAACAATTAATAATACCATATTTTTTCCTAAACCCTATACTTTCCGAAATATAGAGCTTCAAAGATGCGCAATATTTTTTTGAAATTGTCAAAAATAATTTTTTCCCGTGGTAGGCTGTGAAATAGTAACTTTAGAGCCTAAAAAACATAGCTAAAATCTATTTTTTCATTACGTGGACTTAAAAAATCTTTTCATTACTCCTAGCTGTAAAGAAAAAATCTTTTACGTCCTAGGAACTAAAAGATTTTTTATGTCCGGCGGGTAGTTGTCAAAACTTCCGTTAGTACCGCTGCAGTCTTTGTAGAAATGCTTCTAGTACGATTAAAATCCGCTAGATGTCAATGCGTTTTATTTATCTTTTCTTATAGTGTAACCTCTTTTTAAGGTTTCTTTTTTTAATTCTTAAGTATGTACTAATATTTGTTATTATTATATATTGATTAGTGATTAATATTTAATGTTTTTTCATTGTCTGCTACCTCGGAAAAAATAGCATATGCTACGCGACTGTGAAGTGTTTTTTCTTTTCCTTGGCATAAATGTAAATGTAATTGCCGCGGTAAAGAAAAAACTCACTTCACAGCCTAGTAACATAATATACTATTTTTCTGTAGACGCCAGGGGTCTATTTTTTTTATCGCCTCCTCCCAGTCAGTTTTTTGGGTATATTCTACCTATGGAAGTACAAATAACCACCACTAACCACAACTACTAACCACTAGTAACTAATACTAACCGCCACTAACCAACAATAAACGCTACTAAACATAACTAACTAAAACAAGGGTTAGCCGAGGTTAGTAATAGTTAGGGGTGTAGTAAGGGTTTGGGTAATTTTGGTTAACTTAGATAAAGAATAAACAAAATACTTGTCCTCTTCTATTAGAAAAGCCTTGATCCCTTCAAACATCTCACTACTCAAATTTACTTTTACTAAAGACCTCAAATGGTTAAATAATAAATAAATAACCTCCACAACGTGGGTTTTGCCGTTATTAAAAAAAAATTGCATCTTTGAAGCTTTATATTTCGGAAAGATCGGATTCAATATTAAGATTCATTATTCAAATAAGAATTGGAATTAAACTCAAATAGAAGGTAATTTTGATGCAGGTTACAAACAAAGATAAACAAGGTCGAAAAAGCAGTGTCGCCAACATGATTTCAACAACTTCATTACATTAGCCATTCATTTTCTACTATTTATAAAATAATTAAGTTGACAATTGGTAATTTCCCAATATTCACAAGAATCAAAGAAATGCACGCCAAGCTAAATCTTCCTGACATTCAACAATTTATTTTTCAGCTAACCCAAAAATTTTTCAGGCAGTGTCAAGACAACCAGGCTAACCAACTAATCAAAAATATAGGCAACTACAATATCAGTGATCTAAGAAATAGATACAAAAAATACAAACATAAAAGAATCAAACATATACTTCTAGATAGCATATAATATGTGTTAATTACAATATATTTATTTTAATCTTAGATGTATGTAATCATTGTTATCAAACCACTTGTTATTGTACTTCAGTTTATTTATATGTTCTATTAACCTTCACCATAGTTACCATTAAGTTAGAGGGTTTTTGTTAATTTTTTCCTCTTTTTGTTACTGTTGTTATTGTTATCTAAAGTATTACTGTATCTTCTATTTAAATCTTGGAGGCCGAGGAAAAAACAAATACTATGTTTGATACTGGCTCTGATAAAATCAAAACGAAAATGTTCATTGTAAATATCGCTTAATAAAATTATTTATTTATTATTATAAGTTGACAATCCTTACTTTTTCGCCCTACTTCACTTTTTCTCCCTACTTTTACTTTTTCTCCCTACTTTTTGAGTCCAGGAAAGAAAAGACTTACGTTAGTCCCTCTAAATTAATCCAAAATCATAACTTCTTTTCCCTACTGGAGATAAAGTAATTTATTAGTTTAACTGAGTTAGACATGGCAGCAATTAAAAGGGTAAATTAATGAATGAATATTTCATTGATCCAAACGGGATTAAGGCCATTAGGCCATCTCTTCTATCTTAATGTTTGGTAGTGGAAGGATGTGCCCTTGCTGCCAATACCTTATCTAAGACACACGATTCTATTACAATATTTGTTTTATAAATTAAATCCCAGTTTCTCTGTATTTCAATTTCAATATTTAGTTTGAGAAAATATGAAATAGTCTTCCAATTAGTGTGGCGCATTGCTTCCTGGCGTCTGATCATATGAAGAAGGGGACAAAATGAACATGTTATACAACATTCACACATTGTTATGAAAGCTTTAGGAACCAATTCGTTTTTACAACAATACATCTTTACACAACAAAAAATACAGGTAATCGAAATATTGTTTTCGATATCTCATAACGGTGACGTCACGAGTAAAACCTTCTTAGGGTTTCGTTTTCGTATATCATTTTCGAAACCCTTATGCCGAGAGTGATATGTCAGTCTGTCTGTCGTACTTTGGTGTCATAACTCCTAGAACCGTTCACGATAGAGATGTGAAATTTAAAATACTGGCGTAACTTTTCGACCCACACATAGGAAAAATATAGAGCAGGTCAACATTTACAATGCGCAAAAATGTGCAAAGTCAAATTATTATCGTATGGGCGTTATGAATACGATCCTTCGGACCAATCATTTATTTTTTGTGAAAAAGGATTTGAATCAATACAATCCGTCATTCTCCATTCATACAGAGTTTTGAACTAGCGGATCGTTTTCAAAATCGTTTTCAAAACTATATGTAAACGTAGTTATAGAAAGATTCACGTAATAGATGAAACGTTTATCACTTCACAGCAGTATATATGTTAGTTTTACTAAAAAATATTGCCTGTAAAGAATGTAAGTCTTATTGAATAGATGAATTAAAAATCTTTTTTAATTCAATCTAAAATTCGAATTTTAAATTTTAAGATTACGTTTGTGCGCATGTGAGAGGGAAAGCAATTATCGTTGAAGGTGAAATTGTTATGGAACCAACCGTTAGGCTAACATGACTTAAGTTTTACAAGACGCGACTCCATCGATAGACGCACGATAGTCGCTGAGCGACTATCGCTGAGGACTCCTCTTCTGCGTTTACATGTAACTGTTTTCCTGGGCAAGCGACTCTAGCTATAATCACTAGAGACGCTAGCGTCGATCGCTGAGCGATTGCAGCCGTCTGCTCCAGGAGAAGTCATAATTGCAGTCGCTGGCGATCCTAGCAATGCAGTGCTAGTTAAACCAGCCTGTGGCGGTCAAACTGAGAGGATGAATTAAAATAAAAGAACCAATTCAAAGTTAAATTATTTGCATAAATTAGTATTAAATACTATATAATATAATTTAATTTATTTGATATATAATATAATGTAATATAACATAATTAAATTTAATTAATATAATATAAATATATTAATTATTAAATTACTCAAATAGGGCAAAAAAAACAGAACATTTCTTGTTTCATTTAAAAAGATTTTTAACTTGCCTTTATTCGATATGAATCCAGCAGAATTATAAAAACTACCGTGCAGTTCGCATCTACTGCTAGTTAGTTACCTACTGATAAGTGTTGCAATAGTCGCTGGAGACGCGTTTAGGAAAACACCTATTATAATTTTGTGCTAGCGACTATCGCTCAGCGTTTATGCTGGAGTCGCGTCTTGGATAACTTACCTTTACCTTTCAAATCGTCTTTATCAAAAGACGAGTAGTTTTTGAGATATGGTGATCCACAAAAATGTCGACAGCCTGACACAGATAAACGAAATCAAAAATCATGAGAGAATCTACAGATGGTTGTTGAGGTGTAAATTATGAATGAAAAACACTAATTCATTATGCGAGACGTTTCGACCCTTCAATTAAGGTCATCTTCATACCTACAGAAAAATGAGAACTAATCCTCTTAATAATATAAAAAAAGAATATTCCAAACTAATCAATAAATTAGTTAAATTTAAATTCATTAGTGCACAAGAAAAAACAAAATTGAACATAGATAACAGTAACTTGCCTAGAATCCATGGATTACTTAAAACACATAAAGATAATCATCCTCTACGCCCCATCATAGATGGAAGAAATTCCCCAATGGAGAAATTAACGGCAATGTTGAATCCTACTCTTGATTATTTAAATAATAGTAATCCCTATGATATTAAAAATGCTGAAGATTTAAAAAATAAATTAAAAAATATCACTATCGAAGAGGATGAAGTACTAATCTCATTAGATGTGACGTCACTTTTCACTAGTATCCCTCTTGAAGAAACATTTAAACTTATAAACCAAAATTGGGATAATATTGAACCACATACAGGTATTAAAAGTAAACAACTCTATCTAGATACGATAAAATTTTGTTGCACCAATAGTTACTTTACGTATAATAACGTAGTGTATAGACAGATTAATGGAGTGTCAATGGGGGGGAATATTTCCGTGAATCTCAGTGGGATTACACTAAACAATTTAATTAATAAAGCAATTGATAAATTAGAAACAAAACCAAAAATATTATATAAATACATAGATGATTTAGTCCTTATTATAAAAAAAGATAATCTCAATTCTACTATAGAGTGTTTTAACAGTATACATAGTAAAATTAAATTCACATGTGAAATTGAAAGCAATAACAATTTAAATTATCTTGATTTAACGATTATTAGGAAAGACAATGGCGTTCTATCCACAAAATGGTACAAGAAGGAAATAAAAAGTAACAGGATTTTAAATTATATTTCAAATCACCCCTACCATATCTTAATCAATACTGCGTCCAATATGATGTTAAGAGCTATTAAAGTCACTGATAAGGAATATTTACAAGAAATTAAAGCAATAATCTTTAATAAACTAATAGAAAATCTATACCCTTATAAAGTGGTAAAATCTCTATGGTACAAACAGATTAATAAACTTAATAATTTAAACTCGGATAATTCAAAAGCACCTAACAAAGAGGTTAAGTTTTTCACTAGCCTCACTTATATAAAAGGAGTTTCGGAAAAAATACAAAGCATCATGAAACATAATGATTGTGAACAGGTCCAAGTCGCTTATAAACCAATAGATAAAATGACCAATTTTTATAATAATATGAAAGATGGAATTAACAAAGACAATTGATCTGGTTTAATTTATAAAATAGATTGCAATGATTGCAAGAAATCATATATTGGGGAAACTTCTCAACAATTAAAAAATAGATTATACCAACATACTAATGACATAAAGAATAAAAGCACGAGGACGGCATTGTCCCTTCATAATTTTAACACTGGACATAAATTTTCGTTTGATAATACCCAAATTCTAGGTTATGAAAAGAATACTAAAAAAAGGAGGATTTTAGAAGCTTTCCACATACTGAAAAATAATAACACAGTTAATCATAAAACGGACGCGGGTAATATTAATAAAAATTACAATGCCATTTTCAAAAATTTTAAAAGTAAATAAGTAGTTCATTTTGTTTTAGAACCCAACTTTCTGTAATCCTAATTATTTTTATATACATATTTTTTATTTTTATTATTAATTATTAATTTTTATTTATGTAATTATTTATTTAATGATTTATTTATTTAGTAATTTATGTTTTATAATTAATAGTACAAAAAAACATAACTTCCAATGTGAATCATTTAGTTTTACTGTAACATCCATAGACTAACCTTAATTTTCAGTAATTGTAGATTAATTTAAGATATATATGTTTTGGCTGTTAAATATTTATATAATTTAGTTTTATATTGGTATATTTTAAGTATACACATTATAAAAAATCAGAGTAAAAATAGATAGCAGTAAATTATTAGTAAGATTGAGGAATAGTTACACAGTCCTCTCCTAGATAGCGCCACTAGTAGAGTATCAAATTAGCTTTAATTTAATTCGTATTTTTCCCATTTTTAATTATTATAGATTAGTTTTAATAGTTTTTTATACAGTACTGGGTAATGACATATTAGAGTAAAAACCTTTTTAATATTAGTCAGGTCTAACCACTGAATTTTTATATATAATTATTACCCATTTGTAGAATTAATCTTCTCGGTGATAAATTGTGAGTAAATTTTAATATATAAATCTTATAGATATTTATATTCGTATTTCGAATATGTAGCATGAAGTCCATACTTACGTTCAAAAATATTTTAAATCTTGTTTAATTAATGTTACACTTGTTAATCTTTGTTAAATTTTATATATCATTCTGTAATGAACTAGTGATTTTTTCAAGTTGGTAGAAGTCTTTTGACTTATTTTATTTTAAATTTAGATTTTTAAATGACCCTCTCCTATGGAGTTAGAAATTCTTTTATATGATAAATACCAACATCTATGACACTGTAAGTATTTTGAATTTGTTATTAAGGAATTTTTAATCGGATACTTAATTTAAGTCAAGTAGTGAAGTGTAATTAATTATATTAACGAAGGAATTGTTTATAATTATTGTGATTTTTATTGTAGATTTTCAAATAAACGACTGAAGATGACCTTAATTGAAGGGTCGAAACGTCTCGCATAATGAATTAGTGTTTTTCATTCATAATTTACACCTCAACAACCATCTGTAGATTCTCTCATGAAATTTAGAAGGGTGTACCTCATTGATTAATAAAAATTTATTTTATTTTCTCATTCATAGAAATCAAAAATGTTCCCTGATGTCTGAAACAGACTTCTGTCGTCTTTTCTAAAAGAGAAATCATTCTTCGGAATGATCATAATACTACACGATCGATACCTTCGGTCAGCTCGGAAGCAGAACAATGATCAATATTGAAATATTAGACTATACCGTGACAACACTCTATCTAACCACTTGAAGCTTTACTAGCTTTATTTAATTCTGATATGATCCCTTCGCAAACACGAACAATTCCAAACACGTATGCAATAAATTAACTTTTATCCTTGTTGGTGGTCTTAAGAGGCTTATACTGCTTACAGGATTTGAAACCCCTTCCTCCATTATCTGACTTGAGCTTTTTATGTTTGAGATTGTGATCAGAAAAATATTGAACTAACTTTATATTGCATACTGAGTTTTGTGATTTAGCTATTATTATTATTATTATTTTTATTTTTTAACGATTCGAATTAACCTACTTTTCTTTGGCACGTTACTTCAAATTACCTTTGTATAATCACTAATCTTAAGTTAAATACGCACATATAAAATGTAAAGTGAAATAACATTCATAAATTACTCTATCATTTTCATTTCCACATGCAATTTTTTGAATTCGTGAAAAGTACCCTTATGCATATTGCTTCCGAGCTTACTGAAGGTAACGGAAGCATTGTGTTCACTTTTGAGAACGAAAAAGTTTTTGTACCAATTTTAAAAATTTTAAGACAGAAATCCGTTTCAGACATCAAAGAACATTTTTGGTTCCGTGTCTGTCTGTCTGTCTGTCGGTCTGTGTGTCCGCGAATCCTGAAACGTCCGACGATAACTTGAGTAAATGTCTACCTATTTTGATGAAATTTGGTAGACATGTTCATTTTACCAATGCCCAGGACGAGTTCGTTGGACAACATTATCCGTCCAAGCATTCACGCGCGACGCTCGCGTAAACATGAACGTCAAATTTAAAATTGGAAGTTTAGGTCGGGAAACAAATCAAACTTCATCTATTCAATGAGAGAAACTTGTTTTCCAATACAATTTTTTAGTAAAACCAACAGTGACACCGCTATGAAGTGTTCAAGATCGCAAAAATCTATTAAAAGTTTTTATCTACAATTGTAACGAAATATAAACATTCTATCTCTGTTGAAAGTGATTCTTTACGTACTTGTATTCATTGCGCATACGCGTCTCATAATCCTGAAGAATTCTTCAACTATACGCACGATTACCGAGTTTGTTTAAATTTAACACAACTAATTTGATGTTTGTTTAATAATAGTAGTAGTAAAAGTAGTTTTGTGAAAATGAATGCGTGATTTAAGTGATTATGACGAATATGAGGAGTATAACACGCCTCCCGAAATAATTAATTCCGCACAAAATACAACTAATGAATTAATATCATCGTTATCAAAAGAGAAATACAAACTTATATACAGGAAGTTATTTGTTTATTCGTAGATAAAGTACGGTACGCAACTCGTGCGAAAACTGCATTTTGCATTGCTCGTGTGGTTTTACTACCCTCGCTATCGCTCGGGTGCAAACTCCACACTCGCAAGCAAAATGCTACTTTCCGCACTCGACTCGTAATGTACTATTACATAATAAACAATGTAGCAATAAAGTAATATAACGTTAATGTTAATTTAACAATAAATTACGTGATAGGATGCGAGGAAGCTATGTGGCACACTAATTGGCATTCTATTTTTTTTTTTTTTTTAAATATTATTATTATTATTTATTGTCGTAGGTGGGTCCTTTAAGGGTAATGTGTAAGAAGAATACTCTACATCATGTCAACTACTACAATACTAGTTCTCACTGTGATATTACTGTTATTTGTTATCATTGCACTTAAGTTTTTGTTGTTATTTATTATGGCTGTGATATGCTCGTTCAACTACCGTTAGTGATAGGATTAGTTCTAACTTATGGTAAACACTCACCTTGTACATTAACTTTAAGTATCTACCTCTTCACATTGGGAATTATACTCTTTTACACTGTTACACTTCACAAATCAGAACCAGCATAGTAATTATTATCATTTGTGCTTTTACAGTTTTTTGGATTAGACGTGGTGAACTACCAGTTCCCCCAAAATATATTCAAATATCACTTTGACGTTTGAAGGAATTGTTCATAATGTTTGACTCATTAGCCTGAGGGCTCAGTTAGACTAGAGAGGTATTATTATTTCTTATTGTTATAGCACTTTTATGTGAATATCTAAATGTAATCTAATTAATTGTCATGCTTGCAATAAATACATTTATTTTTAGGCTCGAAAATGGCTGGTAATAGCCGAAACGTTGCCAGAGTTGACATGATGTAGAGTATTCTTCTTACACATTACCCTTAAAGGACCCACCTACGACAATAAATATTACTACAGGGTACACCTAGCAAAACTATTAATTATTATTATTATTATAAGCTTTTTTTATGTGAATGTCCCATTTTTCGGACTTTATGATCTACGTAATTTCAAACATGACTTCTCCTCAATTTTCTTTTTAAATCATAATATATCTTAAGGAGATTATAGAAGGTATCTCGGTGAATTGGAAAGATAATTTTACCACGGAATAATATTATTTAGGAAGGATAAGTATTAACATTTTGGAAGGGTAATCAGAAATTCCCTCTTGGCTGGTCTTAATCTTATATTTTCTACACATAAGTTATTCTGCTATAATAACATCCTTAAACTAATCTCCCCAACCTGTGTTAAGTTCCGCTGTTTTTACTTTCTCACATAAAGAAAAAGTATTATGATGGCGCGAATATTCGAGAAATTAAACCCCCAAAAACTCTGAACAAAACGGGGAAAAAAATTATTTCTCGAAATCGGTTCCAACGATTTTGATTAAAAAATGCATAAATGTTGTTCACTTCAATACGAATCTATCAATATAAGCCGTTTTCCCGTGGATATTCTAGTTACTGAGAAAATAGCTTTAAACGCGGACAGAGGCCTGGTTCGATTCCCCGCCGAGGAAGAGTTATTTTTATGACAAATTTGGATGAAATGTTTAATAATAATTAAATGCACCAACGAAAACTAATAAATGGAAAAAACTGGGCTAAGTAATTATGAACTCGTATATAAGAAAGTTTGTCTGAGTTGTCTGGGACCGATTTTTTAAAGAGAAAGAAAAAAAACCCTCGCTGTCGCTGCAAACTCCACACTCGCGTGCACAATGCTACTTTCCGCACTAGACGCGTAATGTACCATTTTATATCATAACTTACAAACTAGTGGTAATTATTCTCAATTTGACTTCAAGATAATTATTATTTTAGCTTTAAGCAGTTGAGAAATATAACGTTATACCTGACCTAACCCTACACAGGGTTCCGCCTTGGATCTTCACTTCATACCTCTTGCTTTAGTTTCTTCCTAAATCCCTCTATAGCCCTTGCCTACCTCCAGTTTGATCTATTAGTTTAAATCATAAAAGCTTGTATAACATTTTATTAGTTGAAGCGAGCGTAAGCGAGCTTCTTACATTCAACGAAATATGCATCTTGTCTGTCTGTCTGTCTGTCTGTCTGTGTGTAACATTTACGTGTCCGACGATAACTTGAGTAAAAGTTGACCGATTTAGTTGAAATTTGGTATACATCTTTCTTTTACTAATACTCAGGCTAAGTTCGTTGGACAGTGTGATCCGTCCAAGAGTTCACGCGCAATGCTCGCGTAAACGTGAGCTTCAAATTTAAAATTGGAATTTCAGGACGGGAAAAAATTGTATCATCACCTATTCGATGAGACGAACATTTTTTACAAATAACATTTTTTAGTAAAATCAACAGCGACACCGCTATGAATTAATAAAGATCGCTAAAACTATTAAAGCGGACCTCATCGTTTATAATTGAGAAAACAACCTTTTTACCGATATCTTACGTTCTAACGTAACGATTTTAATAAAACTTCATATACACCATCTAATGCACAGTTAAAACAGGCATGCAAAATTTCAATTTGATACATTCAGTAGTTGTGTTGTAGCAAAGAGATACATTTTATAATAATTGAAAAGGAGATGGTGTGGTTAGAGGAATAGTAAGAATGCAGGGTGGTTCCCCTACTACTATCCGCTGTACTACTACTATACCCATTATCTATCAACTCATCATGATTCATGATTATCTATTTTTTCAATATTCAATACATATTTATTACTTTACGCTCGCTTCAATGATAGAGCCACGCGATGCCTAGTATATACTTTACTATTACAATATTAACTCTGAAGATGATATTATAGTACATTACGCGTCGAGTGCGGAAAGTAGCATTTTGCATGCGAGTGTGGAGTTTGCACCCGAGCGATAGCGAGGGTGGTAAAACCACACGAGCAATGTAAAATGCCGTTTTCGCAGGAGTTGCGTACCGTACTTTATCTACGATTGTTGGATTTAAATAATAAATACAGAAAAAAATAAACTTGCTGTATGTAAGTTCGTATCTCTCTCTTGATAAAGATGGCATTAATTCATTAGTTGTATTTTTTGCCGAATTAATTATTTCTGGAGGAGTATTATTCTCCACATTTTCGTCAAAGTCACTTGATTCACTCATTGTTTTTCACTAAAAACTCGATATAAACAGTTACTTTAATAAAAGAACAGCAAATTAGTTTTGTTAAATGTTAACAAACTCGCTAATCGTGCGTAAAGCTGAAGAATTCCTCTTCTTTACCGCGCTAGCGTGGTAAAAAAGAGGAATTATTCAGAACTATGAGACGCGCATGCGCAATGAATACAAGTACGTAAATAATCACTTTCTACGCATCTAAACAAAGATATAATAGATAGGATATGGAGCGTGAGTGGAGTTCATCATTAAAGGTAGAAGGAAAAGTCTCTCCACGTAAGAAAATTTTTATTAAAAAACACAAAGCAGCTTTCGGCCTCTATAAGGCCATCTTCAGTGCCTAAACAAACAGTAATCGACCACTAATTAATGTCAAATGAAAATAAAAATAAAAACAAAAGAAAGCCGAGACATAATAAAAACGAATCAACCGCCATAGGCAACTAAAACCCAAGTAATAAAACAAAAATGAATTTAAAAATAACAATATAATAGTTTAACAATAAATAAAATAAAACCATAAAAACCAAGCTAAGAATAAATAACAAAAAAAAAAACAAAAATGGGATAAAACAGATGAAAATAAACATAAAATAAATAAAGCTATCGAAGAAAAGAAAAGCAATCGTACCGAAAGAGGTGAAAAATGAATCACCCAAAGGAACTCATAGGGTGAGGTGAGTCATGCGAAGCCAGACGCTGGCACAAGACTGACACGCGTTCTGGGTCTAGCCATGACCTTCAGAAGGGAAGACGCATCGCCCCTCTCATTGACGTTGCCGTCCGGCCCCATGCGTAGCTGGCTCCTATGAATTTCTATTTTCTCTAGTGAGTCCAGTATTCGACCTTTCTGGGCAAAATGCAGACCCAGAACGCGTGTCAGTCTTGTGCCAGCGTCTGGCTTCGCATGACTCACCTCACCCTATGAGTTCCTTTGGGTGATTCATTTTTCACCTCTTTCGGTACGATTGCTTTTCTTTTCTTCGATAGCTTTATTTATTTTATGTTTATTTTCATCTGTTTTATCCCATTTTTGTTTTTTTTTGTTATTTATTCTTAGCTTGGTTTTTATGGTTTTATTTTATTTATTGTTAAACTATTATATTGTTATTTTTAAATTCATTTTTGTTTTATTACTTGGGTTTTAGTTGCCTATGGCGGTTGATTCGTTTTTATTATGTCTCGGCTTTCTTTTGTTTTTATTTTTATTTTCATTTGACATTAATTAGTGGTCGATTACTGTTTGTTTAGGCACTGAAGATGGCCTTATAGAGGCCGAAAGCTGCTTTGTGTTTTTTAATAAAAATTTTCTTACGTGGAGAGACTTTTCCTTCTACCTTTAAAGATATAATGTTTATATTTCGTATCAATCGTAGATAAAATGTCATGTGTGTATTTATGTTAATTATTACCATAAAATTGAGGCGTTCAAAACCAGAACGGGTCATTTCTCTAGACTCTACTATAGAGCCCTGACCTGAGATACCTTTGCGGGCCAAGACACATGACCCGTTCTGGTTGTAGATCTACAACTCTTTAAGCAGCTGGAACCAACCCTACACATGCTGCTATCTGTTAAGAAATAAGATAACTTAATATGGACCACTATGGCACTCAAATATAAGCTAAAACAAAGTGTAAGCACCACTCAGCATGTTTTGTGGGTCGGCCCGTTCTGGTTTTGAACGCCTCTATTGTGGGGACAATAAATATTGCTGTGTTACTTTCTATATTATCTCTCTAGATATAATTGTCTATTTATTATTAATAATCCAGTCAAACTGTCCAGAAAGTTTGACTGGATTAGTACGTTACAGGTGCTCTTACCAACTGAGCTATACGGGAGAATGATTTTTCTCTGTCGTTATCGATACAAATTCCCCGAATCCAAGCTTTTCAATCTTATTCTACAAATCTAGAGAGCCAAATATTCACGGCAATAGAACTAGACCGAGAATTAACGCTTTTAATTATAAAGTACTCAATTAGTACCTGTACCTAGTACAATCTATTTGAAATTTAAATTTTTAAGTTTTTAGTAGTTTTCATGCTACGGAAAGATCAAATTTTACTTTAAATCAAATTATAATTATCAATAACTACGGGAGACATACAGAGAAAAATAGACCCCCGCACCGGGACTCGAACCACGGGTCCTTTTTATTAATCCGTTACAGGTGCTCTTACCAACTGAGCTATATGGGAGAATGATTTTTCTCTGTCGTTACCGATACAAATTCCCCGAATCCACGCTTTTCAATCTTATTCTACAAATCTAGAGAGCCAAATATTCACGGCAATAGAACTAGACCGAGAATTAACGCTTATAATTATAAAGTTCTCAATTAGTACAATCATCGGTGCGGGGGTTTATTTTGCTCTGTATGTCTCCCGTAGTTAATGATAATTATAATTTGATTTAAAGTAAAATTTAATCTTGCCGTAGTTGAAGCGAGCGTAAGCGAGCTTCTTACATTCAACGAAATATGCATCTTGTCTGTCTGTCTGTCTGTCTGTCTGTCTGTCTGTCTGTCTGTGTGTAACGTTTACGTGTCCGACGATAACTTAAGTAAAAATTGACCGATTTTGTTGAAATTTGGTATACATCTTCCTTTTATTAATACTCAGGCTAAGTTCGTTGGACAGCGTGATCCGTCCAAGAGTTCGCGCGCAATGCTCGCGTAAACGTGAGCTTCAAATTTAAAATTGGAATTTCAGGACGGGAAAAAATTCGATTATCGCCTATTCGATGAGAAGAACATTTTTTACAAACAACATTTTTTAGTAAAACCAACAACGACACTGCTATGAATTAATAAAGATCGCTAAAACAATTAAAGCGGACCTAAACGTTTAAAATTGAGAAAACAACGATTTTACCGATATCTTACGTTTTAACGTAACGATTTTAATAATACTTCATGTACATCGTCTAAAGTACAATTGAAACAAGTATGTAAAATTCCAACTTGATACAAGCAGTAGTATTTGAGTAATGAAGTGATACATTTATAATAATTGTTTAAAAGCTATTGCGGGTGGTTAAGATTCTTTAGGTTTGTTTAGGAAGTAAAGCTTTGTACCGAGAACCCCTACTCTACTCCACACTGCCCTCTCCCACTTATCTTCAACTATGACATTCATCATAATTAACAAATTTTAATATTCAGAATTTTATTGCAATACGCTCGCTTCAATGATAGAGCCACGCGATGCCTAGTATGAATACTACCTAAAACTTAAAAAATTGAATTAGTAACTTGAAGATAGGGTAGGATTGTGAACTTGCAAACTGTCTTACTTTGTTATGCCAAAGTAAGAGTTCAAATATATTATCAAGGATTTATAAAAGACAGCACTTAAAAAGAAAGAACAATTAAAAACGTTGGCAATGGAAGAATCATTTGGATTGTTGAAAATGCACTATTATAAAGTACAGGACGGAAGGAAGAAGAATAGAAGATAGAAGTGGAGAAGAAAGGAAGAAATACTCATCATTACGAATGAGATCACTTATTATTTCTAAAATTCTTCCGGTTTGAAAAAAGAAACCTGGCACAACCATCATTATACACCACGATTCAGCATTCAGGGAAAAAGAGAGACAATTTCACTAGCCTGTTTTCCTTATCACCCTTTTGAAGCTAGCGCTAGAAGATACTTTTATAAATGAAACTGACTTCTATTAAGGAAAAATATAAGAGCTACAAGACAGAGTGAGAAAGAAAATATAGCATTAGGCAACGCGATAACCCCTCTTTTACAGATACCAAGCTGATAAGCACTGCGCATGTCTACTTTATAAAACTGTTTCCGCATTCTCAAGGGGTTAAAAACAATACTTTTCTGACTAGAGCCGTAATAGCTATCAACTCCAAATAAACATTTCAGACTCTGATTTGTATTACGTAAATTATACATTTCCCGTTAATTTGTTACTAACTTATTACGATAGTCTCATAAACTATTTAGCAGTAATTTTAGCTGTTTGTGCTTTTAGGTTTCTGTATACGAGGTATTAAAAGAAACGTTATACACCGACTCTGTCTGCCTGTCTGTACGTTGGCATGTTTCAATTCATAAACTACTATAGCTAGGAACATGAAATTCGGCACACAGGTGCATCTCGGCATTTGTGACAACTGTACTCTCTTTGGAATTTTCACACTTACTATTTCCAATATAATAGTGCCAATATGGCGGGAGACTAAGGTAAAGTTGTTAGTCACCATGATATGTTATACATCAATTTAAAGGTCTTGAAGTGTAGAAAAAGAACATGCAACCATTAAAATTTCACACTTAATATTTTCAAGATTGCGGCCAATATGGCGGGCGACTAAAAAAAGTTTTTAGTCACCATGACATGCACACATCAATTTAAAGGTTTTGAAGTGTAGAATCGTACAGAAACCGGCGATTACCACCTGACGTACAACATACAGATAGCCCAAGATTAATTACAACTGTCTGCGCTTTTTAAATTTTGCTGAATTGATACTTTAATTTATGTAAAAAATAAAATCAATTATGACAGATTTAAAAACCGGGGGGGGGGGGGGAGGGGAAGGATAACATAAATTTGACAATAATAGGTTGTAGGTTGTAAGAGTATAAAATCAATAAACTGCACGAAATAGGATGCGAGGAAGCTATTTACAACCCTGATAGCTGATTGGTAGATTATTTTGTTAAATGTTTAATAGAAGTACTTTAGTCTCGATCAATAGCTTTGGTCATTAAATGGTCGTGAGATTTTTATATGAGATTATAAGTTTGATCTCGAGAGCTGAACGTGCCTTGACTCTCTGCCTCGAAATCTAGTCTTATCCGTGTTTGAAAATTGATTCTACAAATAACTGGATTTGATAAAACTAATCATTCTGTTAAAACCTTTTATAAAACCATTATTATATATAAAAAAATCGATTCAATAAATCATACAAAACTTTCACATAAATAACTATAACACATATGAATATATAATAATAAATAAAGAAAAATATACTAATAAATTAATTAATTAGGGAAACGAAAAAAAAAAAAAAAAAAAAAAAAAAAAATGTAGCTAATAAATTGGGTTATATGTATATTTATTGTAATAATATATTAGTAAATTATATAACCGCAAAATTAATCGAAACTTAATGAATTTATTATCAAATCATCTATATGTAATCAGTCTTAGATAACTGAGGCGCGCTCAAGCTCCTGTGTCAGTAAGCAATTTGTAGCAGTAAGCTATTGCCATTGCGATTGTATAATCTAAACCCTTATAGTTATATGTAATTTATTTTATCATGAATAAATTAATTAAAAAAAAAAAATTAAATTCCATAACATCTTATTTTAATTATTTGTTTAACATGTTGGAAAAATGTTATAATAGTACATTACGCGTCGAGTGCGGAAAGTAGCACTTTGCATGCGAGTGTGGAGTTTGCACCCGAGCGAGGGTAGTAAAACTACACGAGCAATGCAAAATGCAGTTTTCGCACAAGTTGCGTACCGTACTTAATCTACGATTGTTAGATTAAAATAATAAATACAGAAAAAAAAACTTCCTGTATGCAAGTTCGTATTTCTCTTTTGATAAAGATGACATTAATTCATTTGTAGTATTTTGTACCGAATTAATTATTTCGGGAGGTGTATTATTCTCCTCATATTCGTCATAATCATTTAAATCACTCATTGATTTTCACAAAAAACTCGATATAAACAGTTACTTTTATTAAACAAACAGCAAATTAGTTTTGTTAAATGTAAACAAACTCGGTAATCGTGTGTAAAGGTGAATAATTCTTCTTTTTTACCACTCTAGAGCGGTAAAAATGAGGAATTCTTCAGAATTATGAGACGCGCATGCGCAATGAATACAAGTACGTAAAGAATCACTTTCTACGCATCTAAACACAGATACAATGTTTATATTTTAGATAAAGGTAGTTATTCATTTTTTTTTTGTTCTCTATTTTTTTTAACGAAATCATATTTATTTTCATCAATATCACGGAAACTAGATTTTTCACTGGAAATGACTTACATCGGTATATTTGTATTTAAATTGACTACATTTTAGAATTTTTATAAAATCAAAATCAACAATTTTTTGGACCCTGGGGACCTCAAAACTTCTCTTCACACTCACTACTCTTATACACACACATACATACATATATATATATATATATATATATATATATATATATATATATATATATATATATATATATATATATATATATATATATATATATATATATACTTAAATACTAAGTATATGAGATAGTGAAAATAAATATCAATGAAGAATGAAAATGGCGATTAATAAATGTATAGATATATTTTATTATCTTGTGTAAACCATGAAATTTAAAAGTAACTGATAACTTGTTTTTATGAGTTAGGCATCGATTGGCGTGACGTCACTCATGGCATAAAAATAGAAAGATGAAAAAATTAAAAAGTTATATAAACTTGGAATTAATAAAACTTATATAAAGAGATTGTAACGTTGAAGATTATCTTTTTTCCTTTCCAGATTATATAATGCTTTTTTCCAATAAGTGTTATGGCGTTAATAAATTTCCTAGAGTTACTGTTCCTAGTATTTCTAAATAAAGATCTTTGGATCATTGTACCAGTGGAAAGCAATTTTCACAAACAGAGTAGGGGGATAGAGCAGGGATATCTAATTACAGTCAAATCAAACATGCAAAAGAAATCTTACCACAATTGAATATATAAATATAAGTGTAATTTTTCACAAAGAAAATAATAATTTTATCTACATTTGATTCGAAATATAAACATTTTAACTCTGTTTAGATGCGTAGAAAGTCATTCTTTTCATAACTGTATTCATTGCGCGTGCGCGTTCATAATCTCTTTCACTAGTGTTCATATTTCTTCTTTTCACTAGTGCGGGAAAAAATGAAGAATTATTTTCTTAACGCTTAATGATTTGAGCTTTTTTTTTGACATTTTCATGTCTTTACTTTGGCACATAAACTCGAAAAGCGTTACCTAAAAACGACACCAAAAAGCGTTACACAAGCGTTACCAAAAAAACGACACTAAAAAGCGTTAACAAAAAACGACACTAAAAAGCGACACTAAAAAGCGTTACCAAAAAACGACACTAAAAAGCGTTACCAAAAAACGACACCAAAAAGAGTTACATAAAATTGACTCACTGTCTTGCAGACTCCTATGCAAGAAGTTTTCTATATTTTTAAGTATAATTTGCACAGATGGTAAAAAAGATGGTTTGCACGATATCTAAAATATAATCAGGTGAGCTACTTACATATAAGGTGCAATACTTTTAATTTAAAGCTTAATTTAATTTTAAAACTAGTATTCCGAAGAAATGGTGATCATTTTAGTGAACTTGGATTTAAAAACGTACATGTGTGATGATTGGAAAACCCTTCCACAAAAGTTTTTTACGACATAAAAGGAAATTAACTTCTAAATTTCAAGATTAGAATCTTGAAATTGGTTGCAATTGGTTCTAGAGATATCCTTATGTCAAATTATGCATATAAATTGCCGCCATTTTGAATTAAGATGGATGATTCAAGATTTTTAGATGATAGTTTTAGTGGTTTTTTACAACATACAAACACCTCTTCTTTATGTGTTTTAAGTATGAAAAGTTGATATATTATATCCTATTTTTGAAATCCAATTAAAAAGAAAACATTTACACTTTTTATATTACCTTAATGACTTGCTCTTCTATAATTTAAAAATATGTAACACCCACTAGACTAATACACAGCCCTACCCACACCCACTAATACACAGCCCTACCCACAACCACTAATACACAGCCCTACCCACACCCACTAATACACAGCTCTACCCACACCCACTAATACACAGCTCTACCCACACCCACTAATACACAGCCCTACCCACACCCACTAATACACAGCCCTACCCACACCCCTACACCCACTAATATCAAAAGTCAAAAGTAATGAAGTAAAGTTCTATTTTCTACAAAAACTAAAACCTTTAATCTGAATTACAAATATTTATAAATACAAGAAGGAAGAGTTGATATTACAGGTGTAAGGAAAATAATTTTCTTAAATAAGAGACATCATTATTTCTAGTTGAAACGTTTCGACTCAATTCAGAGTCATATCCTCATCAGTAGCGTATTTTTAATTGTATAAAATATCTATTTGTTTAGAAAACACGCTACTGATGAGGATGACTCTGAATTGAGTCGAAACGTTTCAACTAGAAATAATGATGTCTCTTATTTAAAAAAAATTATTTTCCTTTTACCTTTAATATCCATCAATTTTTTTTTTTTTTTAATAATTAATCAATAATATTTATAAAATAACTGGATTATTACTAACTAAATTTAAATGAGTTGCCACTTTAGTCTATCTTAGCCAATAGGATTTTTTGATAGGATAATAGCCTACTTGAATAGTAACCGGTTTAAATAGATATAATAATTTAACTTAGAATTTTAAACATTTAGAAAATACTCTGCCAAATAGTGTGGCACATAGCTTCCTCACGTTCTATTTTGTATATTCTAATGATTTTATACTATTAAAACCTATTATCGTCAAATTTATTTAATTTAACAAATGGTTTTTGATTTTTAAATTAAATAAATAATAAATTTAGCAAATTTAAGAAGGTACTGCATAAGGTTGAAATTAATCTAGGGACATCTGAAGGCTACTTTCGACAAACCATCAAAATTTCATAAAATCAGATAAGTGCATTTGATGAATTAGGTGTATCTCCTGTGCCTATTTGTTTCTCTTCCACATGCGCACAAACATACATTTATTTACACTTATATCATCAAAAATACTAATCTGATTTGTATGAAATTTTTAGTTTATCAAAAATAACCCGCAGATAGCCCCATATTAATTTGAACCGTCTGCGCTCTTTAACTTTTGCTAAATTCATACTTTGATTGATACTTTAATTCAATTAATAAATCAAAACAATTTTGACAGAGGAAACAATTAAACAAAATAGACAATAATAGATTGTAAAAGCATAAACTCAATAAAATACGTGATCGGATGCGAGGAAGCAATGTGCCACACCAATTGACAGTCTATTTTGGTTTCTTGTCTGTCTGTCGATCTGATGGTCTGTCACTCAATTTTTGTGAACCAACATATCTTAAATTACAATTTTTTGTGTGTGAACATGCTTTTATTCGTATTCTTCTCACTAAACCCTTTCATTTGTTGCCTATGTCATGTGCATGCTAAAAAAAAATAACTAGTCCACTATCTTGGGCTGACCGCCATATTGACATCACTTAGCAAACCATGCGTTCTAAACTAAACGTGTATGCAAAATTTCAATTCAATCGGTTGAGGATAACTGCTTTAAAATTCAGTTACAAGATTTGACCCGAACATACATACATACATATACAAACATTGCAAGTTAAATAAAAACTTGTAATAAAATAGAGATTTATTTAACCACACACACACAGTGTGTGTGTGTGCTTTTTCACTTAACACTTAAATAATACTTTTTTAAAAAAACAGTCTCTCCACGGAAGATAACATTTGTTTATTTATCAAAGCAGATTCCGGCTTTTATAAAGCCATCATCAGTGCCGATTTTGGTAGAAAAATATGTAGCGGGCGAGTCATACGATGTCGGAAGCTAACGTAAGACTCTGCTGAGTTTTACCTTAGTCTCTGACATCATATGACTCGCCCACTATATATTTTTCTTTAAAATGTAACTTTAGTTCTACCAAAATCGGGACTGATGATGGCTTTATAAAAGCCGAAAGCTGCTTTGATAAATTAACCATTTAACTTCATTAGTCTTGCTATTTCTCCATTTCTTTCATTAGTCTCTCCACGGAAGATAATATTTGTTTATTTATCAAAGCAGATTCTGGCTTTTATAAAGCCATCATCAGTGCCGATTTACCGAAATCGGCACTGATGATGGCTTTATAAAAGCTGAAAGCTGCTTTGATAAATAAACAAGTATTATCTTCCGAGAAGAGACTGTTTCTTTTTATTTAGTAAGATGACCTCCATCAACGCTCTTATTTCTCAAAAAAAAAACAAAAAAAAAAAAAAAAAAAACACAACACAGTTTTGCAGATTAAAATAAAGACTGAGAGATCTGCTATTAACGTTAAAATTGCGACAAGCAAAAATATATGTAAGTAATAATGATTAAGAAATAAAGTATACTAGTATATAATAAAGTACAATACTCTTATTAAGATTTACTTAAAAGTTGGTGTTTGGAAGAGAAAATATGAAAGCAGAGTAGTTGAGAAAAGGATGGAACGAGAGACTTTGAGAACCAATCACTTAAAATCTATTTGTAAACTGATTCCTTTGATCACGATACAGACTGTGATAGTTCTAATGATAAGGTATCAATTCAATTCTTGATTATTAAAAATCAAATCAGTCTTTCTGCTTCATTTTCAGCATCTTATTTAGTCAACCATCGTTCGTTATATTTTGAGTAGTAGCCAAGAAATTCTTTGATTTCATAATTTAAGTCTGGACTTATATCAGTTTCATCTCATCGTCTGGATCAATTTTTACACCAAAACCAATGGAGTTTTCGATAAAAAAAAAAATTACAACATTTTGTCAATTTTCGACACGCAACTTAACATCCTTAGTAACCCCCCCCCCCTTCAGTATACATCGATAACTTAACAATGTCATATTAAGTAACAATCATTAATGACTTAAATGTCAGAAACCTTTTGATTCTTTCATCAAATTAAGGAGATATAAATAGTACATTACGCGTCGAGTGCGGAAAGAAGCATTTTGCATGCGAGTGTGGAGTTTGCACCCGAGCGACAGCGAGGGTAGTAAAACCACACGAGCAGAGCAGAATGCTAGACGCTTCCTCACTAGACGTGTACCGTACTTTATCTACGATTGTTAGATTTAAATAATAAATACAGAAAAAAATAAACTTCCTCAATGCAAGTTAGTATTTATCTTTTAAAAAAGATGACATTGATTCATTAGTTGTATTTTGTGCCGAATTAATTATTTCGGGAGACGTATTATTCTCGTTATATTCGTCATAATCATTTAAATCACTCATTGATTTTCACAAAAAAAACTCGATATAAACAGTTACTTTTATTAAACAAACAGCAAATTAGTTTTGTTAAATGTTAACAAACTTGCTAATCGTGCGTAAAGCGCAAGAATTCTTCTTCTTTACCGCCCTAGGGTGGTAAAGAAGAAAATTTATTTATTAGTTAAAATAATAAGTGATATTAAATAAATAAATCATATTGCCTAAAATAATATCGCTTTTTTAAAAAAGTAATAAGAGAGATAGGAGAGAAATTTAATAAAAAACATTTTTGAAAAAGAAATATAATCCAATATTAATTTTTAATTTAAGACGATAACAGAAGACGTCGGATAATTTTAAAAAAATGTAGATATTGAGCATTAGTCTTTTCACTTAAATTGTTAGAAAAGTTCTGAATAAGTGATAAAACATCAAAAGTATGCCTTAAGACAATAATTCTCTATAGAGAAGTAAAAGCAAACTTTTTGGAACGAAGTTCCTCATGGCACATTACTAGCAGAGGGAGTCCGGGAGTGAATCAGAAAAAAATTATCGCCTACGCTATTGACCGTCACCAAATCGACCGATAACGATAACTTGAGTAAAAGTTGACCGATATAGTTTAAATTTGGCACACATATTCATTTTACCAATGCCCAGGACGAGTTTGTTGGACACCGTTATCCACCCAAGCGTTCTTCCATTTCGCTCGCATAAACTTAAATGTAAACGTAAGCTTCATCTATGTAAAATTGGAATTTTAGGACAGGAAATGATTACTTCATAGACAAACAACTTTTTTAGTAAAACCAACAGCGACACCACTATGAAGTGTTAAAGATCGTTAAACTATTCGATTAAAATTAAAAAAAAAGTTTTTTTTTACCGATAACTTTCGTTCTAACGTAACGATTTTAATAAAACTTAATATTTATCGTCTAAAGTACAATTGAAACAGGTGCGTAAAGTTTAAACTTTATACAGGCAGAAGTTTTTGAGTTTTAAAGTGTTATATTTTATAATATTTTAAATTGAGTTCCGGATAGGTAGGGAACAGGACTGTACTACAACCATACTCTTAAATTATAAACTCATCATGACTAACTTTTTTCTCAATATTCAATACATATTTATTGCAAGAACCTCACTTCAATGATTGAAGTTTTTGTGTAGTTAAGTGATACGTTTAATAATTGTTGAAAAAGAGACGTCCAAAGCACGTATATAAACGGGTGGAATAGTAAGAATGGAAGGTGGCTTCCTCACCACTAGACTCTCTATTACTATGATAATATTCTTTAACTATCAACTCATCATGATTGTTAACTGTTTCAATATTCAATAAATTTTTTTTTTTTTCCATTATTGTGTATACTTGTAAATCATTATAAATTAAATAAATCAAAAAAAAAAAAAAAAAAAAAAATCAAAATCTGTTCTTTTAATTTAGAACTTTACTGCGCTGAGTACAAGTAGTTAGCGCAGAATATCTTTTAATGTTGTCTCTTTTCTAAATTCCGGCATGTATAAGTAGTTAGCATCGTATACGTAGTAGTGAGATTTTATAAAGTGCCAAATCGGTTTCTGAAAAAAAGGTATGTATGTATGGCACTTAAACCCAAATGAAGCATCACTGGGGAGATGCTGCTATCTGGTGAGATTTTTAACAAATATACAGTCCTACTTTGGCACTTAGACCTTTTTGATGATTACTAGGTTGGGCCTTAACTCGTTTTGAAGCCATCTACTCAAAATTATATTTTTGGCACTTAGAGTCTTATGAATTTCAACTTTTCAATTTATTATAAGTATTTTTAAAACTTTTTCTTCGGAGATTTAATGAGAATACCTACAATCAAAATGCAAAATACATTTCTCTTTTCTAAAGATTACTTTAGGATTTGAAAAACTAATGTTTGTAACAGCGCCGGTGCTACACTTTTGGCCGCCACAGGCAAGGCGGTTTTTGGCCGCCCCATTGAAATAGGCATTTTTTTGACCGGGGGGGGGGGGGGGGGGAGAATAGGGTGATTTTTGGGGGCTTTCCTACATTTATGTGTTTGGGTTATTACACAAAAAAATAACTGGGAAGTTTCAAATTTTTGTGTTGGGTTCTTTCGGGAATAAAGAACCTTTAACGACCATCAGGCAAAGTCAGACAAACGAAAGAAATTATAATTGTCCTTGGTTTGGTTTCACCTACGGACCCTAAAAATAGATATACCTAGAGATTATGTAAATTCAACAAAAGTTGGTACAAAAATATTTCTATTTTAAGTTGGTAAAAATAGTATTGATATTATAAAAAATAGGCCTAAATCGTCAGTGGGACATGACTATGTAACTGGATTTTTGGATGTCTAAAATTTTATAATATTAATATCATCTGAGGAAAAAATTGTAATATTTAAATATAATCATACACAAATTATTTATTTTCTAGGGGCCTGAAATTTTCTATGGCCATATTTTTAATATTATCCTTAGTGGACATTATATTGTGAATTATAATGAAACACGCCTCCTCTCATACTTAATTTTAGATTAGATTAAAAATTAAATGTTTACAAATAAGCCAACTTTTGTTAATAACACCTTAAAGTATTTTCAACTTTTTAAAATAATAAAATTTTCCACTTTTAATGGTCTTACAGAGTGAGAGGGCGGAACAAAGTTTATTTAATATAACCTGACTGCATTTTAAAATAGTGCATGTCTCTACAATTTAGCTATGATAGTTTTTGAGTTATAATAAAATAAAGTAGGCAATTTTTAAACTCAATATTAGAGGAAGGGTGCTTCTTTAGATAGTTACTCCCCTATGCTGCTTTAGAATAAAAGTGACTTTGACTAAATAACTATTAAGAAAAAGAGATGTTTAGTCCTATTTTGTTTGTGACAAAGGAATATCCCATTTCTGTTTTTATAAGGGGAGTAACAGTCTAAAGAAGAAACTTCCATACACCTTCTTTAAATTGTTACTCCCCTCTGGTTTTTTTTATAACACATTATTATCGTTTTGCTACTATAGATTTTGTTTTTCAATTTATAAAATAAAACAAACTGAGGGCGTCAACGGCCGCCCCCTGAGTTTTGCCGCCACAGGCGGCTGCCTGCCCCGCCTGTGCGTAGCGCCGGCGCTGTTTGTAAATAATTCCTTAAAATGTTGTTTGTAACCAAATAGTAGTTACACTAATAGGTTTAACAATGAAACCAGTGTTCCGGTGGAATAAGGGATGCCCCAGGGACTAGTAAATCTAGAGGGAACAGAAGACAATGAGGGGTTTACTGGCCCTAAAAACCAATTATACAGCATGACTGGTGGAAGGGGGGGGGGGGGTAAGAGGTTTATCAATCACTCACAGTCACAAGTGAAAAACCTACAACTGTAACAAACGAGAACTACCCTATGTGTATATGTATGTATAAACTATAAACTAATTTTAAATACGCCCAGAGTTCCGTTACAAAAAAAACAATACCTAACAACAACCTATAACAACATGACGTTTTAGCTTTAATAAAAACCTTCTTCATGTTATCTATAATAAAATAAATTCATAATGTTAATATTGTTTTGCAAAAAGGCTCAATCAAATACAAATTTACTTTTACTCATTGTAAGTTTAATTTTTTCCTTAAATTTGTTTTCATCTGAGCTCTTTTACATCACAATGTTGACATTTCTGAATTTCTTTTGTTATAAATCCCAATGAAGAAGGTTTTTATTAAAGCCGAAATATCGGTTTTTTGGATTCGAAGGATGTGATGAGGTGTTTTTTTTTTTTTTTTTTTTTTTTAGCTGAACCCTGCGTATGTTTAAAATTTGTTGTTGAACATTGGTGGTCGTGTTTTATTTCGATATATATGTATGGGTGATTTATTTTTAATATAAAACAAATTAAAAATTAGATAGAGCAACCTAAATGGAACAATTGATTGTAAGGTTTGAATATTAGTTAGTTTGAATTGAACACTTCCTGTTTTGAATTTAGCATTTTGCACACAGACAATACATTGTTAAGGTTAACGCGTCCAGGATTTGCCCAAGGGGGATCTAGTATCTTCTACTAAGATCTTAGTATCCCAAGGGGGGGATCTAGTATCTTCTACTAAGATCTTAGTATCCCAAGGGGGATCTAGTATATTCTACTAACATCTTAGTATCCCAAGGGGGATCTAGTATCTTCTACTAAGATCTTAGTATCCCAAGGGGGGGATCTAGTATCTTCTACTAAGATCTTAGTATCCCAAGGGGGGGATCTAGTATCTTCTACTAAGATCTTAGTATCCCAAGGGGGGGATCTAGTATCTTCTACTAAGATCTTAGTATCCCAAGGGGGGGATCTAGTATCTTCTACTAAGATCTTAGTATCCCAAGGGGGGGATCTAGTATCTTCTACTAAGATTTCATATTTAAAGATCCAACTTAAATGAGTAGTAGAATAGTAATTGGCCAAGTATATTCTAACAGCACACACAAATTATTTAATAGCGGTTATGGAAGTTTGTTTTAGCTATAACCATTGAAGCATTCATAATAATGGCGTAAAACTAACGCAATAAAACCAATCCTAAGTATCTTGACTAGCCCAAACCATTCGTTTGATATTTTATTTTACATTATGTATATATATATATTTTTTTTTTTTTTTTTTTTTGGAAGGGGGGCGCATTGTATCACACAAAAAATACGACATATGAAAAAGTCCTTACTGTATGATGATAAACCGTTATATTGTTTTTTGACAAAGGAGTAAGCATGATTTTTCCGTCTATTTGTTAAAAAAAAATTGAGTAAGATACAAAAAAAAATATTTTTTTTTTTAAGGATACATAGCGCAAAGATGTGTTGGTACAAAACGAAACCAATTATATATTTGCATTCAGGGCGACCTCCTCTTTCATTAATTGGGAAAGAGATTGGGAATGGATATAGTTTTAAAATTTAGTTTCTAAAATATAATAGAACCATTAAAAGAAAATTGTATCTACTATATGTAGGAGTATGAATTCATAAATGTAAGTAATGTTATTAAATACTAACATATGAGATATATATTCTAGTCAGTAAGTGTAATGATACTGTATTAGAAATAAAATAAATAATACCTTGACAGGTGGTAGTAAAATCGGTCATACCTGAAAAAGAAAAACAAATAAATAATATAACATCTAATACTTAATGATCCAACTATTTCTTAAAGAAATAAATTTTAACATTATATAGAAAAAAGGGCTGGTACCGAAGTGCGCCAGCTCCCCTTCGGATTAGAAAAAGGTTACGGTCGAAGTGCGCCAGCCTCTTAGTCTAAAGGGTGAGGGTCAGGTAATCCCGAGTTATACCTCTTGCACCCTGTCTAAACCTAAAGAACTTTGTAGTGGACTTTGAAATTGGAATCCAACAAGCCGTTCGAAATGTCTTCCCAAGCACTTTGGAAAAATTCAGGATTTAGAATTTACTGAGGACTACCGATGTTCTGCCAACGATGGCCAACTAATTAAGTTTATCTTCGAACTACCCTATATAGACCCTGAAGAAGTTGAAGAATGTTATATTGAAGATTAAATAAGCCATCGCAATGATCGATTTTGGGACTATATCACCGAGAACTATATTGATCCTACAGCTAAATTCCCAATACCAATGTGGGATTCAAGCCGCCTAGCGTTGGTTGTTTATAATAATAAAGTATCTAGATTTGAAATGTGAAAGTCATTTTTAATTAATTTAGGAGTATGTACATAAATAAATTACACCTTTCAATATGTATTTATTGAATATAGACTCAATTGTATTATAATGTATATTACATATTATGCAGAAGATTTTAGTTTTCATGAGTACGTTTAAAGTTAAGTTAATCTAAGCCCTTCTAATAAATATTAGCACTCACTTATAAGTGAGTGTAATTTATATAAGAAACATTTCTTTAATTTTTATTATTAACAAAATAAATTGATTTTTCTCTCGTATTTTTGATTATTTTCTTAAATTTCCTATGTTTAATGATAAGTAATTTTGATTTTGTAAGTTAGTTTTTTTTTTTCATTTTGAATATTCACAAATTAAAGTGTATCTTCTGACTAAATTTGGATTTTGTTCTTACGAGAACATTCTACAGATTCTCCTATGCACTGAGATTTGCTAATGATCGCCGTATCACTCTGAGCAGTTTGTTCAAAGTAACTTGAAATCGATTTATATTGAGTATATGCGAATATTGACAACGATTAGTTCTTTAGATTAGAGGATCCGTGTCCGAGGTGGGTCGACTACCTGGGTCGAGAGGTAGGATTAACCCGGCGCACTTCGACCGTACCCTTTAAAAAGGGGCTGGCGCACTTCCCCCGTGACCCTTCCTTTCCCGGCGCACTTGGTGTACAGCCGAAAAAAGTTTTAAGTCCTTTTGAGTACACATGAGGGGGGGGGGGAGGGATTAGGGGCAAATTAATCAACCACGGATTAAACAGATAACTTAATCAATATTAAAGAAATACGTTTCTACGTTAAAAGTAAATTTATTGTCAATTGGTGACATTAAGCCTCAAATTGTCATGTAAAATAAGTTAAAATAGACTGCCAATTGGTGTGGCACATAGCTACTTTGCTTCCTATCACGTATTTTATTGATTATATGTATTTACAAGCCATTAGTGTCTATTTTGTTTAATCGTTTCCCCCGTTTATTTAATCTGTCAACATTGTTTTGATATTTTACATGAATTAAATTATCAATTTTGCAAAAGTTAAAGAGCGCAGACGATTCAAATTAATCTGGGGCTATCTGCGGGATACTTTCGATAAACTATAAAAGTTGCATACAAATCAGAGGAGTACTTTTGACGCTATAAGTATAAATTAATGTATGTTTGTGCGCATGTAGAAGAGAAACAAACTGACCCAGAAGGTTGAAACTTATATGGAACCAACAATAGGCTAATCATGACCTACCATCCAAATTTCATAAAAATCGGACTTGCAGTTTCTAAGATATGTTGGTTCGCAAAAATAGAGGGAGAGGCACGGAGCCAAAAACGAACCGACCTGAAACTGGATTTCTGTCTTGGAATTTTTGAAATCGCGGAGACATAAAATATTTTTGTTTTTCAGATCACATAGCTTCCGTTACCTTAAGTAAGCTCGGAAGCAATAATTTAACCAACTTTCACATTCTAAAATATAAATATTTGATGAAAGTACAAAGCCCTTCGTAAAGTAGTTCTAAATTTTATGGAGATTTTTTTTCAAGCTCTAATACGTAGGACGTAACCCCTCTCTAAACTTGAACCCCTTAATTACTTCTGTGCTTTACAGACAATTTATCATCTTGTTCTAGACGCTCAAAATATCCTTACTTAGTATTCTCTTTCGATTTTACAATTTGACCAACATAAATCAACTGTGAATGAGTATAAAGTTAACAACAAAAACGCATAAAACAATTAGAAAATCTTAAGTAACGGATATTACACAGGTATTTCAACTAAAGTATCAATAGTTTGGTAGAGTTTCAATAACAACTTCTGAAAGTTGAAACAATAAGAAATTATTGTTAAAATGCCAGAGATATTGATTATAAAGTTAGAACGAACAATGTCCCCGCTTGTGGCCCTTCGGGACACCCTAACCAAAAACTTTACCCATGAAATAGAAATTTATAGCGCGATACTTTTGTACGGACACAATGTTGGAATAATGAATAATTTTTATCAATAATGGACCAAAAAAGAACTTTTCGATCCAGAAAAGAATAAACGTTACATTTGAGTTAACCTAATAAAAAACAGTCAGTATTTCTCAACTTTATGATATAAAGGAGAATTACTTAAAGAGAGGACCTCGAGAAGCCTGTAGAGTTTTAAACTTAGTTTTTTACGCTAAAAAGAAAAATGTTTTTACTTTTTAACGTTTTCAAAAAAAAAACTTATTTATTTATTTTTAAGTTTAAAAATGACTAAAATGTTTTACAATTTTTGAAAAGGACCTTTTCTTGATATAACAGTTTTTTTTTTGTTCTTCTCGACTACAAGACATAACAATATAATAAAGGCACTGGTAAAATTAATAGCTTTTTCAAATTACTTAAAAAGTAATTTTTTACGTAATTTCTTAAAAAAGTTTTTTTTTTTTTTTTTTTTTAAATCTCTTTGTAAAGTCTTTCGAATGTACACCGTTCTCCATTCACTAAATTTACACTTTTAAATGTGCACTATTCTCTGTTCACTAATTAACACTTTAATATACACCATTCTCTGATCGCTAAATTAACAATTTTAAATGTAGACTATTGTCTGTTAAAATGTACACCATAATCTGTTCACTAATTTAACACTCGAATTTACACCATTCTCTAGTTCACTTAATTAACACTTTTTAAATGTACTCCATATTCTGTTCACTAATTTAACACTCGAATTTACACCATTCTCTAGTTCACTTAATTAACACTTTTTAAATGTACTCCATATTCTGTTCACTAATTTAACACTCGAATTTACACCATTCTCTAGTTCACTTAATTAACACTTTTTAAATGTACACCATATTCTGTTCACTAAATTAACACTTTTGAATGTACATCATTCTCTGTTCACTAAATTAACACTTTTGAATGTACATCATTCTCTGTTCACTAAATTAACACTTTTTAATGTACATCATTCTCTGTTCACTAAATTAACACTTTTGAATGTACATCATTCTCTGTTCACTAAATTAACACTTTTGAATGTACATCATTCTCTGTTCACTAAATTAACACTTTTAAATGTACATCATTCTCTGATCACTAAATTAACACTTTTGAATGTACATCATTCTCTGATTGCTAAGTTAACACTTTTTAATGTACACCATTCTCTGTTAACTAAATTAACAAATGATATTGATTAAACTACATGAAATTGGGCTCAGACCATTTAAAGAAATCCGTTTGAGACATCAGGGAACATTTTTGGTTCCATGTCTGTCTGTCGCTTAATTTTTGCGAACCAACATATCTTAAAAACTACACGTACGATTTTAATTAAATTTGTATGGTAGGTCATAATTAGCTCGATGTTGGTCCCTTATAAGTTTAAACCTTCTGCACCTATATGTTTCTCTTCCACATACGCACAAACATACATATTTATATTTACACCTATAACATCAAAAATACTTATCTGATTTGTATGACATTTTTATAATTAATCAAAAGTAACTCGCAGATAGCCCCAGATTAATTTGAACCCTCTGTACTCTTTAACTTATGCTGAAATGATACTTTAATTCATTTAAAAAATCAAATCAATTTTGACAGATATAAAAAACGGGGGAAACAACTAAACAAAATAAACAATAATGGCTTGTGAAAGCATAATATCAATTAAGTACGTGATTAGGATGTGAAGAAGCTATGTGCCACCCCAATTGGCAGTCGATTTGTTTAATAAATAGAGGGAAACACGAAAAATGCAATTCTAGGACACAAGATGAATTAGTACATTGATGAATTGGTAAAACAACGAAACCAAATATAAATTTGTACTCAGGGCGTGTTCCTCTTTTATTAAACACTCCACGTGAAGCGTGTCAATTCAAACAAATGTTCAACCCCTGTTTTTGTTTCGGGAATCTCCAATAATTGTCCTTTGTTTGGGCTATTACACTCAACATAACTGCTAAGTTTAACATTTTTGCGTTTACATTCGGAGATCAGGTATATTATCGATGGACAGACAAACGGAAGAAATTATGAGGGAAATAGATGACCCTAAATAGGGACATGACCCTGAGGGAGATAGACGGACCCTAAAAAGTAAAAAAAAAAACAAAAAAACCTGCCAATTAGTGTGCCACATAGCTTCCTCGCATCCTATCATGTACTTTACTGTTATATTAGCATAAAAATTATTGTTATATTACTTTATTGTTATATTGTTTATTGTGTAAAAAAATATTAATAGTTTTAGCGATCTTTAACACTTCATAGCGGTGTCGCTGTTGGTTAAAAATTGAATTTGTAAAAAATGTTTGTCTCAATGAATAGATAAAGTTATATTTGTTTTCCTGATCTAAAATTCCAATTTTAAATCTGAAGTTCATGTTTACGCGAGCGTTGCTCGTGAACGCTTGTACGGATAACGTTGTCCAACGAACTTGTCCTAAGCATTGGTAAAATGAACATGTCAACCAAATTTCATCAAAATCGGTCGACATTTACTCAAGTTATCGTCATACGTTTCATTATTCGCGGACACACAGACCGACAGACATGAGACCAACGGAACAGTCTGAAAAGGATTTCTCTTGGAATTTTTAAAATCGGAGACAAAAGTTTTTAGTTCTCAAAAGTGAACACAATGCTTCCGTTACCTTCGGTAAGCTCGGAAGCAAAATACGTGTGGTCGTTTCCGGTAGGAACGAAGTTGCTTATGCTTTTCATTATAAAAATAAATAATAAAATCACACTGCTTGCTAAGTATACGATACTAATTACTTGTAAGTAACAAACTATATTTTCTCAGCGAAGTTAAGGAAAAATTAACAGAAAATCATTTTTCCTTTTTCATATATAAAGAGACAGGAATTGTGATGGCGCGAAAATTCTATTTTGAGA
This sequence comes from Gerris lacustris, assembly GCA_951217055.1. Lineage (NCBI taxonomy): Eukaryota > Metazoa > Arthropoda > Insecta > Hemiptera > Gerridae > Gerris > Gerris lacustris. The sequence goes on along the minus strand of OX578278.1, from coordinate 86,888,762 downwards.
TTTTGATGGATTTACACGTTTTGAGGTCCCCTGAGTCCAAAAAAGTGGGTTTTAAAAAATGTCTTTCTATCGCTGTCTGTCTGCGCAGACGCTTGAAACCCGGACTACTGGGCCGATGTTGACGAAATTTGCCATATATGTTCAGAAAAATCATACCCCGAGACAAAGTCGAGAAATGAATTTTAAGCCCAATTTAGGGGTGCTACCCCAAAAACTCTGAAAATTCGTGAAAAAAAAATATTTTTTCAAAAACGGTTCCGACGATTTTGATTAAAATATTCTAAAATGTAGTCCATTTAAATACGAATCTAACGATATAAGCCGTTTTCCCAGAAAAAAATCAATATCCTGGGAAAAAGCTTTAAACGCGAATGGAGATAGGCCGGGTTCGATTCCCCCGCCGAGGAGAAGTTATTGTTATGATAAAATGTTCAATAATAACTAAATGTACCTACGAAAACTAATAAGTGGAGACATTGGTCTAGGTTATTATGAACTCATATATGAGAAAGTTCGTCTGAGTTGACTCGGACAAATTTTTTTATCATGAAGCAAACAAGTTAAAGACGATTTAAAATAAAATATTATAAAATATATCATTTCACTACACAAAAACTTGTGCTTGCATCAATGGTGTCGGTGTTGGTAGCTAAAATATTTACTTATATAAGTTGTTTGTCTCATTCAGACGAAGTTAGAATTTTTTGTCGTCCCAAAATTCCAATTTTACATTTAATGTTCACGTTTACGCGAGCGTTGTGCGTGATCGCTTTGAAGGATAACATTGTCCGACAAAACATTGGCGGATAACATTGACAACTCGTTCTGGACATTGGTAAAATGAACATGTGTTCCGAATTTCAATTAAAATCGGTCATATTTTACTCAAGTTATCGTCAGTGGTAAATTTCGTGTCGGTTGGTTTTGTGACGGTGGTTTTCTTCGGAATCACTCCTGGGCTCCCGAAGCCGTAACTTACCATAAGGAACTTCTTTCCAAAAACGAAGAAAAAATAAGAACAAGGAAATAAAACTAAAATTTAACTACATTAACCCTTAAACACTAACCTTATTTTTTCGGTGATTAACGCTAACCTACTTATTTTTTACGTACACGCAGTAGTTATCACGAATCTAAGTTAATATTTAGCAAATATTTTTATTTGTATTTATATTTGTTAGGTGTTTATTTATTACTTATGTGTTTATCGTGTTCATTTATTAATTTATTACATTTATATTAATTTTTTTAATATTTTTTATTATTTTTATTTTATTTTTATTTTGTTATTATTATTATGTTATTATTTATTTATTTTTATTGATTATATGTTTATTTATTATTTTTTGTGTTTATTTATTATATTTATTAGTGGAAATTTATATCTCTTTAAGACAAACTATACGTAATATTTACGTATTACGTAGGATTGACAATTATTTTTCATTAAGTCACTAACTATACGTAATATTTACGTATACGTAATATTTACGAATAGTTAGTGACTTAATGATAATAATTGTCAATCCTCACTAACGCGTCGGGTGAGACTAAAGTGAGTTTGCACTACAACGAAAAGGTCTAGACGAAGCACTGCTAAAGAGTGGATATTGTGTGGAGTACAGTTTTTCTGTGTACATTTAACTAGCTTAAATGTACATTTAACTAAAACCCGTTCCAGTTAGCGTTTAAGGGATAATAAAGACGTCTAGTCATTTAACTGAAGTTTCTGTGTTGGTTGTCAAAATCTATAGCTTTCAAGGCCCTAAACACGACCCGACACGACCACCCAACTGTCGGGACCAACCCTGTTGGTCTCGACAGTTGTAGTGTTTGTAGGCTTGACGCCGGGCTAAAACTGTCGGACCCGGCGGTCGGATGGTTGGTCGTACGAGGCGACCAACCACCGACCGTCGGGAGCTCCCCACCCCCGGTTCCTGTTATGTTGGTACGTGTGTAGCGCTGTCGGCCGACTCCTCAACCCAAAACAACCACAATCAGACGAGGATTGTCGGGGAGTTTGGTCGTGTCGGGTCGTTTGTAGGGCCTTTTAAGGTGCGTGAATGAGTGTTTTTTTATAGTTTAAAAAAACAATGCACGAGGGAGGATCCCAAACGAAATTAGATTGGGTGAAGTGAAGTCTAAACAAACTGATAAGCTAACAATAATGGACGTGTCGGGACCCAGTGCCGACAAAAACCTCTCAATGTCTTCTCACATTTAAATTGAAAACCCTTGACATGTTATCTAATAACATGTTTCGTACCAACTCTTCAACATGAAGGCAAACAAAGCTGCAGCCATGGGACATTTCACATAAATAGGGGATAACTTATCAAATGAAACTGCGAAATACGATTTTTAAAGTATTTACAAAGTTTTTATTCTAAATTCATTATTTAATTTATGTTATTAATCTACTTCATTACTTTTGGTTCAAGAATGTTCAGGAATTTTTTGCACTTTACATAAACTAGATAGAGGGGGGGGGGGGCATTTTTCACACAATCTTCAAACTCACCTACGCTTGCCCTATCTAAGCTTATAACCAAAACATTATATAATTTTGTAATCAGCTCGACGTACCCTTTTATATGATACCCCACACGGTCTCCGAAAAAAACAACATTTGTACCCTAATTATTTAAAAAAAAAAAAACAAATTTTCAGTCACTACATTTTTGAAATATGTGGATAAGATACTATACACATATATGCCAAACTGTAAAGTGGACGGACAAAAGGTGTAGCCTTATTGAGAGCAGACGACAGACGGACGGACGGACGAACTGACTGGCACACGCAGGAAAATATAAGGGTCCTTGGTTTTGCCTACGGACCCTAAAAACGGTACATAAAGCCTTATAAATAAACTAGCCTTCAACCCTCGCTCCGCGCAAGGCTCATGCTAGGTCATCAGTGGCTATTCAGGTTTCTGTACGAAGTACGAAAAGAAACCTTATATAACGGCTGTGTCTGTCTGTCCGCTGGGAATGTTTCAAATCATAATACAAATTACTATAGCTAGTAACATGAAATTCGGCACAGATGCATCTCGGCATTTATGACAACTGTATAGTCCACAGGCCACCATAAGAAGTGAGTCGCTGATTGATAAAGTTTTCTTACCTTATGAAATCGCTTATTTATGCCGTGTCCACCGAAGAATTGGGTATATGGCAACTGGGCGCTGGGCCATTTCTTTTTTTTGACATGCCAAACATGCCCTTCTGCGGGAACATTGAAAAGAGATAGATAAAGTTTTGATTTTCATAGGATGATTTTCATAGGATACGACTGGGCCGTTTGGGGTGTCCACCGCCCTAAACATATCGCTCTGCGGGGACGTTGAAAAGAAAATGGCCCACTCGTATCGGTGGCCACCTGTACCATTGTTTTTAAAATAATTTAATTAAACGATCCTGTGAAAATCAAAACTTTATCCATCTCTTTTCAATGTTCCCGCAGAAGGGCAAGTTTGGCTTGTCAACAAAAAAGAAATGACCCAGCGCCCAGTTGCCATATACCCAATTTATCGGTGGACACGGCATAAATGAGCGATTCCATAAGGTAAGAAAACTTTATCAATCAGCGACTCACTTCATATGGTGGCCTGTGGACTAGTACACTTTTTGGAGTTTTCACCCTTAATATTTAAGATAGCGGCTAATATGGCGGGCGACTAAAAAAATAGTGACTAAAGTTTTTAGTCACCATGACATGTTATACATCAATTTAAAGGTCTTGAAGTGTAGATAAATAATATGCAACTAATAAAACTTTAAACTTAATTATTTTAACTTAATCGTACAGAAACCGACGATTATCGCCTCACGTACTTACGTGAAGCGCGCCTTACTTGTTTCCTATTATTATTTGGACCAAGCAATTACATTAAATGCCTAAATAGTTTTGTTTCCAAAACCTTCATAAAAAAAGTAGTATTACTTTGGACTGATCCTCGCTATCCATAAAATGTAATTTAAAACCCAGTAGTATACATCGTTCATTCCATTAATAAATAATCAGGACTATATTATACATCGTTCATTCCATTAATAAATAATCAGGACTATATTATACATCGTTCATTCCATTATTAAGGAAACAATTCCCCCGGAATCGGAAGTTTAGACAGATTTATTGCATGCAATAACGCTTCCCTTTTATTATTAGGCACGATAAAAAATCCAATTCTTTAGTCAAGATTGAATTTAATCACGCTATGATCTTAATTGAGCGTATAAAAATATGAAAAACCCTAAATTATAGTAACCCTAATTATAGCTAGTAGTCGATGTTATTAATTTATTTCAGAACGATCACATAGCTTCTGTTACGTTCGGTAATCTCGGATCTCGTAATCTCAAGAAATTTCGAACCAAAATGAGTAAAAAACAAACAAAAGTAAATACAATCCAATTAATTCAGAATTCATTATTATTAAAGAAACACCTTTGAAAAAGTAAGCAGTATTCACAATATTCAGTACACGACAATATTAGCTGCAAACGAAACTAAGCAAGTGATAGAAAATGGTGGTTTAATGATTTTGTGTTGACGTAAAAATTGATGCTTGTAGTGACGGAACACGGCTGTTCCCTCAGTGGAGTTTAAGGCATATTTATTTCTCCATTTAAAATATCATAAAATATATCACTTTAATACGCAAGCAATTTTACTCAAGTTATCTTAATCAGTAGATTTCGTGACGCTTGGTTTTGTGACGGTGATTTTGTGACGGTGATTCTGTGACGGTCGTTTTTTTCGGATTCACTCCCAGGTTCCAGAACGTGCCATAAGGAACTTCGTTCCAAAAATCCTCTAGTGAAATCAGATAAGGTACATATTTCATATGAACACAAACACAAAAAGCCTAATACATAATGTAGTAGAGCTAGCCAGAGGTAGAAATATTAGTCGTTTTTATACGCAGCTATAACCATAAGGCTATAATTAAGGAACAAGGTACTTAATAATATTGACCTTTACACAAGGATCTCAAACAAAATGGTACAATTACCCAACTAAGACATAAAAGACAGAGTTTTCTTGTATTCCTTTGTTTTACCATCTAATTCTCCCCACACAACTTTATTGTCTCTACGGTGCCATTAACCAGCTTTTAGTATCCTTCTCAAATTGAATCAACTCCGTTAAATTGTTAATCCATGTGTTTTCGTATTTTATTTATTTATTTTTTCTTTTATCAGAAAATATGCTATGTAATCTATAGTGTTTTCTATTTGTTTCTATGGGGTTCTTATGGGTACATCTTTCAAAGAAAAATGTAGTCAAATTACATAATCCTTAACGAGCCCAAAAAAGAAGCTAAATTAATGAAGGTGACTAGAAAATTTACATATAAAAAAAATTAGTTTAATTTATCTATTTTTTATGTTTATGGTAATATATTATCCCATTCACATAAAAATATTTCTAATCCTACTACAACTAAAAACGTTTACAATATCCAATAAGAATTGCTCCAAATTATTAAATTGGTTATTACTTTTTTCCATATGAGCAGTATATAAATACAAAGAGAGAATAGTATGGTGCCAAAAATTGATTTTTAAGATTGTGATAAATTTACAGGCCCTCTTTTACTTTGTTACCCACCCAAGTAAATTAGACTTAAGATCCCTTTGTCTTTATAGTTTGTTAACTTTGTTACCCATCCTTGTTTTACCTACATCAATATTGGTGGGCAACAAACTAAAAAAAGGCGTATGGGGGTGCCTCTTTTACTTTGTTACCCACCCAAGTAAATTAGACTTAAGATCCCTTTGTCTTAATAGTTTGTTAACTTTGTTACCTATCCTTGTTTTACCTACATCAATATTGGTGGGTAACAAACTAAAAAAGGCGTATGGGGGCGCCTCTTTTAGTTTGTTACCCACTACTTTATTTTTGTTATGGTGAGTAACAAAGTAAAAGCGTACCACTTTACACGTGTAGAGGTCTCTTGAGTCCAAACAAATGTCTATGTCTATCGTCATTCATCTGTGCAGACGCGTGGAGCCTAAACTACAGGGCCGATTTTGACGAAATTTGGCTTACAGGTTCGGCATACAGGTTGGCATACAAGATATAAATACGCCCCCCCCCCTCTAACCCCTTAAAGAAACAACTGATAAAACATGCATTTTTTTTTTTTCCTCGAAAGTGGATCTGATGTTGCGATTAAAAAAATTAAATTGTAGTCTATTAAAATACGAATCTAACGATATAAGTTGTCTCTCTCTTAATTTCGAGAGACGAGTATACTATACTAATTTTTATTTGATATAACTAAGATTAATACATTTTAGCTGCTTCTTTGCCTTCTACATCAAGACTACTTTTATTTTGACAAATTTTAACAAAATTAATTAAACAAAAATAATTTAATTATCGCTAGGCGACAATAAGTCGGTTTTCAGAAAAAATCTAATTTTCGATATATTAATGAATATAATATGATTTTTTTTTTTTTGAAAATGGAAAACGTAAATAAATAACCACATATTGCACACTACTAATGTTTGAAAAATAGAATCCATTAAATGTGCCATTATGGGATGTAGTAGTAATACTAGACGGGTAGGACGAACCACTTGTTGGAACCTAGCAATTAGGCCATATTTTAGGCACATTTTACAAGCCCCGTGGTGGAGAGTAGCAGCCACTTCACACATCATACCTCTGTAAATTGTACTGCCGAAGTGAGTATGATGTGATCATTAGTGAGCTATATAAATCAGAGCATCACTACGAGGGATCGAACCCACGAACTCGTATATTTATAAGAAAGTTTTGTTCGATTAATTGTACCGATGTTTAAATTGAACTTATTATTGAGAAAGTGGCTGACTGTTTTTAGGTGGGGAGAAAGTAGTATAGACACCGAGTCAACGACCCTCAATTATTCTATCCAATTCGATCCCATACTGTACCGTATCATATTTAAAAATGGTACAATATTTACATAATACTATGGGGCCTTGATATGACCAAGCTAGATGAAAGTGATATTTTCTTACAATGGTGAAACCAACCCTCAACCCACATTTTTCCTTATTTCAATTTTAAAATAGAAGCACTAAAATAAATACAAAAAAAAACAAATTGCGGGGTGAACTGAACCAAGTATGGGGAAAAAAGGGTTAAATTTATTCTATTAAGGAACGAGGTGAGAGCTCTGAGCATCTAAAATATCTTTTCCAGCCTCCAACAAAATAGTGTGTGAAGGAGAATGAATCAATTTTCCTTTATAGTTTTTTTAATCAGAAACCCATGATGGTATGCGGGCTTTAAACAATTCTAAAAGTGCTATTTCTTACTTTTTGTATAATTTAATACTTAATATGTGAAAAATTTCTGTTTATAATAACTTTTATAGATCTTATCATAGAAGCTAGTATGATTAATGGTTAATATGAAATGGTAATCTTCTTACTGTAACAGTAATATTTAGTAGGATTTTTTCTTTGATTAAAAATTCGAAGTTTAATTTTTGTAATATTAATGATGCAATTTGGAACTTTCATAAAAACCATGTGCAGGCTGATGAAAATCCGCATGTGGCACTTGGAGATCGTTTCCAACATCATTTTTTAATCATAGCTTAGGTTAGAATTGTAGTGACTGTCTTATTGAAACGATATTTCTATACCGTGAAGACTTACCTGCGAGGTATATCAACATTTTTAAGGAAAACTTGCTTTAAGAACAATGGCAACTAGGATTGTAATGTGGTTCATGAACAATGGAGCTCCTGCAAATTTTAGATTGGTTGGGTCGCGTTTTCGTAACATATTATGAAGATCGCCTGATTGGCCGAGGTGGACCTCACTTATGGCCTGCCTGATCACCATGACTTAAATCCATCGGGTTTTTCCTATGTAGCCATTTGAAGTCATTATTGTAATTTACTAGAATTACATTGTAATTTACTTAGAAATTTATTTATTTAGAAAATGTAGAGGATTTGAGAAATCTGATAATAGAAGGGTGTTATACAATAAGAAACAACCCTGATATGTTTGAAAGAGTTCGGCACTCAATGAGGAGAAGATTCGATCCATGCATCATAGCTCGGGCTAATCATTTTTAGCAGCATTTGTAATAAATAATCGTAAAAAGCAATAATTGTTGTTTTTTGCTTCCAAAATTACCGAAGGTAACGAAAGCTATGTGATCGTTCTGAAGAACCAAAAGGTCTTATGTGCCCGATTTCAAAAGTTACAAGACAAAATTCCGTTGTAGACATAAGGGAACGTTTTTGGTTGATTGTCTGTTGGTCTGTCACTCAATTATTGCGAGCCAACATATCTTTAAAACTACT